>OX456526.1:148192228-148792228 GCA_949748255.1 Eustalomyia histrio
TGCAGTAGCACCTGTTACCTTAAATTATGGTTTTATGACAAAAAAAAATCTTAATGTTAAATAATCAAATGAAATATGACATAATAAATTGAGATTAAATAAGAATTTTGAGCATTTATTTTTAGGCTTTATGAGGGTAGGTTAAGCTAAATATTTCTTAAACTAAAGTACACTCAAAAAACAAACGTCTGTAATTAAAAACAAAAAAAAAACTTGTTAATTTAGGACTAAAATAAAATTTGTCGAAATTAACAATCCATGTGAAAATTGAAATATATATGAACATACATGATAATTTAGAGTCTTGAATGTGATTATACATGAGCATGCATAATCATATACGTACATGCATTGTTAAATATATGATCTCATATATTATCATATATCTTGGGATCTGAAATTTAAGGTTATATCGTCGTATATTTTCATATATAATCATATATGTTGATATATTATTTATGTAAGCTCATATATGACCATATATCGCCATATACCCTTAAATTTTGGGTCCGAAGATATATGGACATATATGATATCATGTATGGTCATATATTGACCTCCCCATGGACGGATATATTTGATCATAAATGCCCATTAATGCTCATCTATGTTCATATATATTTTAATGATTACTTGGGAAGTTTTCTGTTAAAAATAATGTTTAAATCTACAAAAACTTTAACATCATTTTATTTATTAATATTTTTTTTTTGTAGATTTAATATTTATAATTTATGACGGTCAAGTCCAGGAATGCTTCCGTTTTACGCTAAAATCAGGATAACCGTATAACGAATTTTGAACTCCAAAATACTAGAACTATTTTAACGTAAAATTTTTATTTATTTTTTTTTTTTTAGAAATTAATGGCGAGTTTAAGAATCTTTTTATTACCAATTTGAAATATTTTTCATATAGACGATAAATCGGCCTCTTTTTTTTATCGGGCCCAAATCGTTGTTCGACAGTAAGTCTGTTCCCGTACGTTACTGCGGGTTCCCAAACTTACCCAAATTTACCCAAAAGCGTTCCCGTACTCGAAAATTGGGTAAATGAGAGCGTTTATGAGAGTGTATTAGTGTTTCTCTTTTTACCGAAAGTTACCCAGACTTTTTCTTTGGGTAAATTGTCAAAAGAACAGTTGATAAACAAAACCAGCTGTTTTATAATTGTAAAAAATAAAACTAAGGAACTTCAGCGATTCTAATTTAGCCCTTTTCGTGTTACAATAAGCGGTTTTTTACTTTATAAAAACTGCAAATATTATAAAAAAAAGGACCTTTAAATTTTTCTTACCGCCTTTTTTTTGAAAATTGTAACCCCCTATTTTACATTGGCAAATCTCGAAATTTTTATATACACCACTTTGAAAAAACAATGAAAAAAAAAGCTCATAGACATTAAATTATGAGAAAGATATATTTATTAGAAATAACTATGTGTGTTTTTTCAAAGAAGAAAATATCAAAATCTCGAAATTCGTGCCACTGTAAACGGCGGGCAATTTTAATATATATTTTTTAGTCTTATTTTAATTTTCGCATTTCTCCATTAGCGCGTTTTCACTTGTCGTGTTACACTTATTGCACCTAAAAATTTGGCAACACTGATGCATTTTGACATTTTTTTTTTTTTTTTGCTAGAAAAGTGGTATTTGCGTTCCCGTACTTTTGGGTAATTTTGTCATTTTATGAGAGTATTTTGTGCTTACTCTCATTTTACCGAACTTTACCCAGAAAGTAAGGGAACACAGCTAGTATCTCAAAACTAAAACCGATAAATGAAAATGTTCATATTAAATCTATTATGCCCGTTTTTTTAATTTTTATAAATTTAAGCAATATTCTTTCATTTTATAGCGATATTTTTTTAATATTTATTTTATTTAATTTTTTGTATCCTTTTTAAATTTTAGAGGATTTAATTTATATATTTTTTTTTTCAATTTTAGAGATTTTAATTATTTTTCCCACGTTAAACGATTTTTAGCGATTTTAATTTTAAAGATTTTTATAAAATTTTTCTTTACGCCCCAAAACAAAAATATCGATTTAAGACCAAGAATCACTTCCTAGTTTAAACTAGATTTCCAGCTTTATGTTTACATATAAAAAAAATGTCTTTAATTATTCACAACTAAAATGCAAATATTTCTGAATATTTATGTCATGTAACAAAAGTTTAATTGTTTGCACAACTAATTACGAGTGTGTTAAGTTGTCTGAAGAAAAAAACATATATTTTATTTTTGCCAAAATATTTTATTAATGGTGTGGTGTGCTATGAACTGATTTAATTGTGTCAAATGAAAAAATTATTTGCATTTAAAAACATGCAATAAATTTGGTTGAGAAAACCAAAGATAACAACAATTATTTTAAAACGTCAAAAAGTGGTTTTAATATAAACCGTACAATAATCACACACTAAAATCCAGCACAAACCATACAAAGATTTGACATAACAAACAAATCTTAACCACCTGGAGAAATAAAAATAAAAACAAAAATATTTCAAAAAAAAAAACAATAAACATTAAAACACAATTTTGCAATATTAACAATCAAATAAACTTAATTTATAAACAAGATCTAAAAAAACTAAAAAAAAAAAATCAAACATTAAATAAAAATTAATTTATTAGATAAGTTTACTTTTTTTTTTTTTTTGTTAACAAATGTGGGTCAAAATACTATGAAAGGAAATCAGGTTTTAGTTTTTGTTTTTTTTTTTTCAGTGTGTCACATTAGAAAATCTAGTTTAGACATAAAAAGTAATTGTGACAATTCTTTTAGACCCAATTTTGTATTTCTCTGTTTGAGACGTGACATAGATGTTATTTCTATAAATTGTAATCATCTTCCTTTTTTTTTGCTGCTGGTGCTGTCGCTTTATTTTCTTCTTAAATGTTAAATATTGAAATGCTTGATGTTGTTTGAAATGTTAAAACATTTACTATAAAATTTTATGTTACTCTGTCAGACTCCATGCAATCCGCCAACTACTGGCAGAGGTATCCAGAATTTAAATAACTACCCAACAAAAACATGGTATCAACTACTTACCAACCTATTTACCAGCTTAATTACTTTTGTTCGCCATGTTCAAAAAGTAATGGATACCCATTATATTTTGACTGTTCGTAAGGGAGAGGGTAATGACCACCCACTACTTTGTGTTTTTTGTAAGTGAGAAGATAATGACCATTCATTACTTTTGGGACAACGCGAACAAAAGTAATTAAGCGAGAACATAGACTGGTAAATAGTTGATACCATGTTTGAATATATTTTGTATATTTATTGAAATTTGTGCTTTAAACCTATAGAGTATAAATCTCAACCACTGTAACTAGCTCTGCCTGACATTTGGGAACAAAAAATTATAAAACTGATTTTTTTCTCAATTCCCCTTTAAAGAATGCTTCCAAAGTTATGTCTATTTCTACGGTGACTTTTTTTTGATGCACATTTTCTCTCATTTTCTTTCTAAAACTGAATGTTAAAGAAGCAACAAAAGAAGAATACAAATGTGTGCGAAAGAGAAATAACAAAAAACATACACGAAAAATCAAAACCGTGCTTATTTTGCTTGCTTCTCTACCTCGTTCGCCAACAAACAAGAATTGCAGGCAATAATTGCATGCAAAAAAGTCACCATGTAAATTGGCTCTAAGAAGTTTTAATAAAATGGTTAAATTTTAATAAATATTAAAAATTATTTCAAAAAATACACAAAATACTAAAAAATATATACAAGAAACTTAACCTTTAAATAGAAATTTAACTTCTTAATATCTCTGTCAGAGGCAGTGTCAGAGAACGTTTAAAAGTAGTTGAGAGAATTGCAAAATTCCTAGTTCCATTAATTCCAAAGCCGTTAAAACGTAAGAAATATGCAACCATTCAACATTTTACATTTACTACGGAGTCATTGAAAAGGATTAGGAAGTACACTTAACAAAAATTGTTAGCAAAATTATTTATTAGGGGACGTTTTTTCTCACTAAAAACTTTTTTTCTTGTATTTTATTTTATTTATTTTAATATTTTTATTTTAATATTTCTATTTTATTTATTTTCATATTTTTATTTTATTTATTTTATTATTTTTATTTTATTTATTTTAATATTTTTATTATATTTATTTTAATATTTTTATTTTATTTATTTTAATATTTTTATTATATTTATTTTAATATTTTTATTTTAATTATTTTAATATTTTTATTTTATTTATTTTAATATTTTTATTTTATTTATTTTAATATTTTTATTTATTTTAATATTTTTATTTAAATTTTTATTTTATTTATTTTAATATTTTTTTAGACTTATTTCATTTATGTTTAGTTTTTTTATCAATTTTTTATTTTTAGTTTTTTGTTATATTTTTATTTTTTGTATTATTAATATTATTTCGTTAAAAATAATCTAAAATACATATTAAATTAATCGAAAATACAATCAAAAAAAAATCACTACTGATTATTCATTATATTCAGCCAGCCTATTTTGTTGTTTATTTTCTAACATTATTTAATAATCGACAAAAGTAGTAAAAGCAATGGAGTCGTTTAAAATAACCATCAATTTTTAACTGGCAAAATATAATAAATAACGATTTTTGTGGTTTGTTTTTAAAATTGAAATTTTTTTATTTGTATGTAATTTTACAAAACACAACACACATAGATGTATATATTTTTATTTTCTATGTGTGTATCTATATTTGAATAATTTGAAAAAATTTCTTGTATTTTTTATTAAAATAGTTTTGTAAATAAACAAACTATTTTGGTAACAAAAAGAATATGAATTTCTATTTTTAGATACAGAAAGCATAAAATTTTACATTTAACAGAAAATATCAACTCCTACTGAATGTCTGTAAATTTTTATAGTTTGTTTTTTGAATGACGGATTCAAATAGTTAAAAAATATATTTCTATGAATTTCAATTGATTCTTCATTTAAAAACAAACTTTACGTATTACTTTTTAAAAACTACAGTCGGTAACGGAAAATATATTGTCAGTGTATTATTATTTTTTTCAGATTAATTTTTGTTTAACGAAAAACTTTTTTACCCCAAAAAAAAATTCTCAAAATGTGTTTCAAACAAAAATTCTGAATGATTTTTTTTTATAGGAGCAAGTCTTCAAAATCTATGGGATTTTGTTAAAAAGAGAAAAATCTTCTAACGATCGGAGGTTTTGCGTTCTTGAAAAACTTTTTTAGAATCCTATATTTTTTATAAAGAGCTCCCGGAATGTACAGAAGTTTGCTGTAAAAAAAACTTTCCAATGCAAAGTTTTATTTTTGCAAATGTATGGTTCCCCATAGTGTCTTTAGTGACCTGTTTTTAATATGATCCTCATTTAAGTCATGGATTTAGTATCATGCGTATTTTTTTCTTGTTCTTCATCTTCATCTTGTGACCAATTAAAGAACCAATAACGTGTTATTTTAAATGCAAGTAGGATTTTTCGCTTTAGTGTCACATTTTTAAATGAAGCATTTATTTATTTTCTTTTGGGTGCAAGATTGCATATTTTATTACAAGTCTGATTGTCGTTATGCATTACAGTTTTAAGTTTGGATTTAGTAATATGTTGTTCTAGAGTGGGTTTTTTTTAATAAAACCATCCATGTCTGTTTGTTTTAGTTACGCATTAAGTTTTTTTTTTTATTTTAATTTTTTCCAAACACATGTTGTCTGTAAGTCGGATGGTTTAAAATTTTCTGAGAATTGTACAATTTGATATTATTTCATTAAACAAGTAGTACGCTGTTGTTTGTGAATTGGGAAAATAGTTATGACCCAATAAATATACTAAACTGGTTGCCATAAATGAGTTCATTGGAAATGGGTGACTTTTTCTTTTTATTTAAATTAATGATCGTTGTAAATTGGAAGATTAGATTACGTTTGAATAAACTAAATTTGAATGTCAAAAAAATGGGTTGAAAATAAAAATGTTACATGTAATTAATTGTGCCATTTTATAGAACAAAGCTTAAGCTAAGAGCATGATAATTTAACGGGAAAACAAGTTATTAACAGCTAACATATATCACAAAATTATATTTATTTAACTGGCGCCTGAGCAGGGACTCCTACATATTAAAAATCTTATAACAAAGCCTATGAATAAAATTTAAACAAATTTTTCTAATTTTTTTTCTAAAAAAAAATATCAAAAACTAATTTCAACATTTTTCTTATTTAATTGTAATAAATTTAGGAGATTAATTAAATCTCAATAATGCTTCATAGTAAACATGTCTGAAGAAAGCTATACAATTAATTGATTATAAATTGTGTAAAGCTATCAATAAACAATATTCACGAGTATTATTAAATAATAGTATTGACTTGGCTATGTACTATAACAATAGAATGATATCGTATATGGAAAATAGTCAATTCAATGACCATAAAAAGCCATAGAGAACATGATTTAATTGACTTTAAACAAAAACAAAATAGTGTAGCAGCATGTGTCTAATTTTTTTTTTATCCATTGTATTTTTTTAAAAAGACATTCTTTGCATAGATGAGATGATATCGAAAAACTATTTTTATAAAATGTTAAAAAAAAAAACAAATTGCAAAAAAAGTAAAGAATGAAAATTTACTAAATCTAGGAGTGTTTTAAAGAATACCATTCTTTGAAAAATTTATTTACTAAAATGTTGTTAAATAAGCACAAAACATTATTAATGTTTATGTTAAAGATAAAATGTCAAGGTGAACATTTGAAAAAGTTGTAAATTTCCTTAAATAGAATAAAGTTTTTAAATAAAGTTGTACGATTTTTAGATAAATATTTTTGTAGTTTCTGTGAATTTCAAAAGAAAAAAATGGTTGTCGAATACACTTCAAGAAAACTGACATATGAAAAATTCTATTAATTATTAATGAAAATCTGAATTAATTTTCGTTAAATCAAACATTTTATCAAATGATCTTAAATTGCTTTGTAAATGTAATGAAACATTTTATTTCACGAAAATGTATTCAGTTACTCATAAATATGTAGTTTAGATCTAAGTAGACTTTATTATTTTATTATCTCACATAATTTCTCTTGATTGTAATTTTTGTTTCACTTTCTTTTATTTTACTGGTTTTACTACAAATTCATTCATACATTTAATTCATTCATTCATTACTACTAAATTACATTCACTTAATCAATTGTAATTGCCTATTTACTACTTGGCAGTTGTAGATTTTAAAATGGTTAAAAAACAACTAACAAAGATATTAAATTTGTATGACTTTTTTTTGCTGCTGTTTTTTTTCGATTTTTTTATCTGTAACTTCCTACTTATAAAAACTAAAAACGACAGGATTTATCATGTTATCATTTAACATTAATCTTTTAACAATTAAAGAGAAATTATAATATGAAATATAAATGTTTAAAAAAAAAAAAAACATTAATGAAGTTTAAAGAAAAATTTATGACTGAGAAGACAAGAAATGTTAAATTATAAATATTTGTGATCATGAAACTTATCTGATGTAGACTTAAAATTATGAAAAACTAGTATTTTTGATTTTAGCATAAAAATATAAAGTCTAGTCTGAAAAATGACCAACAGGCTTAAAGCGCCCTCCTCCTTTTCAGTCAAACAAGAATATATTTTAACAGCCTTTCAAGTTGACCATAATATTGCAAAAAATAAAAAAATGTGCTTAAAGGGACCAACTAATGCCCGTAATTTCAAGCCATAGATACCTATCAGTGCCAAGATATATACTGGCTTTTGTTCGACTACACGGTACGTATCTCAGTACTAGTAGGTATCTCTACTGCTTGAAATTACGGGCATAACTCAGAATTTGAAAAATGTATTTTTCTTTGTTAAAAATTTGTAAAATCTTGGAAGTAATATTTAGTAGAACTTTACTTAAAATCATACTCAACCAAATATTGAGTCTAGTAATCTAAACTCCAAGGTTTTCACGTATCACACTTTATATTATCATTCTAACTTTTTTTATATGAGATGTCCCAAAAGGTAAGGTGTTCTGCTTACATGCAAGCTTACGAAAAAATAAAGAATAATGTGTTACGCGTATGCATATTAATAACTGGTTACTAATAACCAATTATTATTATATTTTTCTGTAAGAAATTAAGTAACACATTATTTTTTAACTCCTGGTAACCAATTATAATTTAACTTTGTGTAAGCGACAAGGTAATGCGATGCAGTATTGTGAATCCCAATTTTAAATCCGCTTTTCTTCCAAAAGGAAATATATAGAAATTAACCCTTTGACGGCCAATGGTTGATAAAAGCCCCATTTTTAGTTTTTCTCGTATTTGGCCCATTTTTTAACCGATTTGTATCGACAGATGATAGTTGTTGCTTTCACACAATACTAAATATTTGGATCAATATGGTCTCAGAGACAATAGGATCACCATAAATTCATAAAAAAAAATATATATATTTTTGAATAATTTTTGGAAGACTTTTTTCGAATGTATTGGACAACGCAGGGGATCAAAATATTGGTACGACTTGGTACATTCCTTTAACTCTTAGAAACATCGAGATATTTGGAATTGGTTCACTTCATTTATTACAGGATACTTATACAATTTGGGACATATGTATCCCATCAAAAAGAGAAATTTTCTGTTTTGAAAATTTTTTATTAGCATTGAAATTCAAGTAATTTTTATAGATTTTTTCCCTGATTCCAAGTTTAGTCTCCAAAATTTTCAATCTCTTTACAATTTTGAAAAGGATATTTCGGAACTACAGTTAAAACTCAATTTTTGCCCCAAGATATTTTAAAATGTTTGTCATATTCGTGATATGAATACCAAAATTATTTATATAAGATGTGTCATAACACAAATAAGTCGAAATAAACTAGTTCGACACTACTCTAAACTAGTTTTCACTAGTTCCTTGTCACTTACATGATAATTTGTTTTATTAAACCCTTTTAATTCATAAATTAATAAAATGCACACTAATAAATTAAGTTATTTCAACAATTAACAATGACTCACTATTATTTATATTAAAATAATAGAAAAGGTAAGCCATTACAAGTATATTATTATTATTTATATCAAAATAATAAAATAAGTAACATATTAGAGGTAATAAATTATTTTTATTTTGAAAATAATGCTGAATGTAAGGAGTACTCATTACAAAGTAATGTATAAATTAATGATATGTCATTACCATGTTTTTGCTGGGTAGTTTACTTTGTCTACAAGATGTAAACAATAAAAATTTTAATAATTTTCAATTAATTTCTATAAAGCCAGCAAAAACATGGTAATGACTGGTCATTACTGTGTAGATTACTATGTAACGATAGGTGGTTACATTTTTCACTACTTTAAAATATAAAATAATGGGCTACTGATAATGGATGGTAGAAGTACTTGTATGTAGATGCAAAATAATGATGTACTGGTAGTTACTGAAATAAGTACAGAGTTCGTATTGCTGTTTCTTTAATATTTATCTATATAAACTTACATTTTTTAATGCAAAAAATTGATATTTAAAATTTTTTTTGAATAAATTCAAATACAAATTATTCTTATATATTTATTTTAGTAAAAAAATTTACTTAAGTAAGGTCCACTATTATTTTAGTAAGAGTAACTACTAACTTTACTGTTATAAGTAACCACTTATTTCTTCACTATGAGTAACCAGGCTGGTAACTCATTATTTTCACTTTTTTTGTAAGCGAGAGGTTATTGACCACCCATGGATTTTGGTAAATTGCGAACAAAAGTAATTAAGCGAGTAAATAGCCCGGTAACTAGTGAAAGCCTTTGTGAGCTACTTACTCCCTTAATTACTTGGTAATGTCTGTTTTTGCTGGGAAATTATTATTGAACTTTGAATGTTTTAAATAAAACAAAATTTGCGAATTTTGTACATCATGTAATTAATGTAAACTTTAGTAAAATAATTATTCAATTTAAAAATTTAAAATTTTTAAAACTATTTGCAAAAAAGACTTTTCTTAAAATTAGTTTTCTAATTGTAGACATCATTTAGGCAATGTAAATTTTAAATAGTTTTTGATTTAAAAAAAAAAATTAGAACGTATTTTATATTAAATAGTAAGTATTTATGTGGGAATTCTTAAATTATTTACATAGTTTACAAGATGAAAATAATGTAAATTTAAATAATTTGTATTTAACTTTGAATAAATTGTTATTTAATTTTAAATGAAATGAATTCCGACATTGTTTACATATTATCTACATAATGTAAATAATGTAAATTTTGGTCAATTTATTTTAAACAATTTTAATTTAAAAACAAATCCTGAATTATTTTTATAACAAACAAGACATTCAGTGGATATTCCTATATTATTTACATTGTCTACATGATGTTATTAATTTAAATCTTATCAATTTTTTACAAATGATTTTTTTTTAACTATTTTTCGTACCATTCAATTGTCTAAAATCGTTAAAAAAAATTGTAAATAATGTAGTAAATAATGTAAAAAATATAAATTGTTGTAAATAATGTAAATTGTTAAAACTTCATTTATAACATAAACAAATTTATTGGAAATTTTTTCTTAACCACTCAAATCATAATCAAAGATGACGTAACAGGATAGTTTTGTAAAAACTTATAACACATAGGCTGAAATATCCATGGGATGGCACATAGGTGGCGCCAGTAATGAAAATCCATATGATATGAGCACCGTTCAAGCCAAAGCTTGGCTTAATAAGTGTTATTCAGAGACTCTGCTCCATCGAGACAAATGGTAGAAAAGTGGTTTGCTGACTTTAAATGTGATCGTACAAATGCCGATGACGCCGATCACTCTGGTTGCCCAAACGGGATGATGGAACCGGAAAACATCAAAAAGTTCACAAAATAGTTTTGGCAGGCCGTAAAGTGAAGTTGCAGGAGATAACTGATACCATAAAGATATCAAAGGAACTTGTCGGCTTTATTTTCCATGAGAAAGTTGTTTTCGAAAGGTGTCAATGATTCCAAATGATGGCAAAATTGCACGAATCACGTTTTCAATTGCTTTTGAGGACAAACCTAAATCAGTATATGAAAAAACATATCGAAATGTTAGAAATGCATTGGAGTGTTTGTTTCACTCTTAAAGGAGACTATGTTGATGAATAAAGTCGAATTTTGCCCCCCAAAAAAAAAAAAAAAACAAGAAGTTGTTGCTTTATTGGTTATCCTACGGACATTTCAGCCGATGTGTTATATACGTGATACTTAGCTGACAGGTTAATTATATAATTATTATACCCTCCACCATATATGGTGAGGGTATATATCAGTTTGTCATTCCGTTTGTAACATGTCGAAATATAGGTTTAAGACCCCATAAAGTATATATATTCATGATCCTTATGCAATTTTAAGTCGATTTAGCGATGTCCGTCTGTCTGTCTGTTGAAATGGCCATCACGACGCGAAGACGCAAGGGGGGGTGCCTATTTTTACCCAGATTATTGAACATCCTCCCGAGCAGTTTGGTATTTAAAATGAGCAAAATCGGTTCAGCGGTTCAAAAGTTATGAGTGAAAATGTGAAGGTACCTCTAAATTTTCCATACAAATTTGTACAATTTTTCTGTATCTATTTTTTTTCTGTTAAGTAAGTAAAAATGTTATTAAGTCTTCTTATTGTTCGATTACATTTATTGTCTTACATACTATGAGAATTATAACATTCTTAGAGCTATATGTGTGTTACTCTAATAACTAAGTTAACGTAAAAATCAACAATGTTAAAGTCGCTAACAGAGCAGACCTCTGTAAATAACATTGCTAAAACTAAATAAATAACATTACTAAAACTAAATAACAAAAGTTCGTTACATAAATTGACAAAACATATTCATATTACAGTTCATGCAAATTTTAGTATATACGTATATCATCTTCAGCCCCTATGGTGGAGGGTATTCAAAGATTCGGCACAGCCGAATCTGGTATTCTTTACATATTGTATACATCATGTAAACAATGTAAGTTTAAGTAATACTTTAAGTACAAATTTCAATAATATATTTTTTTATTATTTGATAAACTTTTTTAATACATATCTACCACAGGTAAATAATGTAAATATAAATATGTTTCTAGTGTAAGATTTTAAGAAAAAATACGTTAGATCATAAAATTTCCATTTAAAGAAATTCTTAAAAATTTAAAACTTTTCTAAATATTTTTTTTAAATACCACAATATTTATTGTTGGTCACATTTAGCTCTAAAAAATATTTATACATAATATTCCCCCATTTATCTTGTTAAGAAAATGAGTTTATGATCTCTCCTTGTATTTTTTTTTTCTTTTTAAGAAAAACTAGATTTTCCTTCTTCCTTATTTCAGTTTTTATTGTATTTTATAGCCTCATTTACTTTAAGTTGTGAAGTTATTTTCACGATACAATTCCATACAATCGCCTTTCAGTTATTGTTTATGACCAATGCGTAGGCAGGCGACTGACTGTATAGTTTGTGGAGCACGAGTTTTAACTCAAAACTCCTAAATTCTCTATTCTATTTTGATACGAGTATGAAAGCAAAATTTATGACTTTTCATTTTCATACCATAAAACCACTGAAGAAACTAAAAAAAGAAAAAATGCCAAAACAGGCTAGAAAAAAATAAAAAAACTGGTACTTTTTGTACGTATACATATAAAAATAAAAATTATTATGATGACAAATTTGTAGCAAAATATGAAAAATTATATGCTTAAGTTTATAAATAAAAACTAAAAATTATTCCATTATTTTAATCTATACATCCGAAAGGGTGTCCAATCGTATTTCAATTAATCGAATGATTTTCTTGAAATAATGGTTCGAGAAGTGTTAAATACCAAATTTTTAATGACGATAAATTATTGTATTTATGTATATTAAACTTAATATTTCAATTAAGTTTTTCATTTATCTAATTAAAATAAATTATTTAAAAAAAAAGTAGTTAAATTTTTAATAAGTTGAATTAATTTTTAGTTAAAATTTATAAAAAATTATTCAATTAAAAAATTGTATTTATATCTAAAGGGTCTTGCAATTGGCGCTGTTATATGTTGGATTTTGGTTGCGTCTATCAAATCTGTTGTTTATCATTCAGTTACTGATGCTTAATCACCGTGGCAACTTACACGATTCAGCAGCACGTTCAAATGATAAAACTTTGTTATCAAAATTTTTGCCGAAAAATCCTGTCTAAATCCACAAATTTAGACAAACAATTATTTAATTATAAAATTTGTATATTTCTTTAAGTACCAAAATGGTACACTTATATTTGTATAAAATTAAATTATCCATATTGAATCATATCTAAATTAATGAACTAACATTGCTAAACTATTTTCTATTGTGAATTATATCGAAAAAAGAAAAAAAAAACATAGAACTTTATCTAAACTTTTTTTGCGCCAAAACATAAAGTCAAAATGAAGTTACTTTGTACCTAAATTTATTATAATCGTACACTTGCATTGTAACTACCAACGAACACGGTGAGCTTAATAAATACTTTTATAATTCACTACAAACCGCTAATACTTCCTTTTCATTTCTATCTCTCTCTCTACTTCTCATCCCAACTTCTAACTCCTTTTATAATTGTCTCTGGCTAAGAGAAATTATAAAAAACATTAGAATAAAAAGGGTTAATGGTGTCATCACTATTTAGGTACCCGCTGCTCTATACAGTCCACCTTTGCTCCACGTCATCTCCATCGCCTAAGTAGCAGCATAACCCCAGTAAACCCCTTTTTACAAATCCTCTTTAGCACGGGGCGCATTTTTGAATGAACAAGCAAAACTGTCGTATATGGGTCATAGCCAACCCACACGAGGTTCACCAGATGACAATGCATCCGACGTTGGTGAGGCCATTGTCGTGGAACGAACGCTACATTATTGTCGGCGAGCGCCGATGATAACCGATTTCTTTTGGCTCGAATTGAACGACATACGGTTCCAGCAGGATGACGCTACCTACGTGCCACACAGCGGACGTCACGATGCCATCTACCAGCTATTATTGAAAAACTTTATAATTATAGTTTTTCGATAACTCAACAGACAATTATGGTTAATTAACAAAATCGATAAAATCGTTAAGAAAGTAAAAGAATCGCACAACAGACCATAGCTGAAGTCAATCAATTTCTTAATTGAATTAAACAATTTTTTTTAACCAAATATAGGCCAGAATATATATTTTTTTTTTTTTGAATTTGATGCTAAATTTTGGCGGATAAAGTTGATGGGAAGTTCCGAATCTAAATCCAGTGAAAAAAAAATTATTTTTTTATTTCTTTAGTTAGGGCGTTCATTGTTCTCGCCGAAGGGGAAGTAAATGGGGAGGGTTGGTTAAACATGATTTAAACCTTGTCTTAACAATATGGACTTGCAACCGGGTCTGAACTTGTTTGCAGTGGAATTAAATAATCCACGGAACCCACGTGATGACATTTGACAACACTGGCCAAAAATGGGTTAATTTGGTTTTCAATTGTTTTATTGTTTTCTTTTGAGATTAACAAATTTCAAATACTCCTTCCTTATAATGGCTTCAATCAATCGGGTTATAATATTTTATTCGAGTAATTTAATCTATCCCTACAAAATATTGATTTGTTGGATACCCTAATGTATGTTATACATAAGTCTTAAGAATAATGATTTATTTGAGCGTTCAAAACAACTGCTCTTTTAAAGTAGTTCCTTTCTATCTAGACCTATAAACTGACATTGATTTATTATATTAATATATTATTTATAACTTTTTCTAAACATGTTAAATTAACTCAAATTAAAACTGAGCTTAAAAAGGGGTGTTCAAGTTGCCATTATTATATACAAAAATGTATTTTTAGCTTCGTTAAAGTTTAATAAAATATCTATTTTATAAAAACCTTAAAATTCGTGGATACTAAAGACTTTTACTAATAAAAAAAGTACTTACATTCGTTTAACTGCAATTCTACCGTTTTCTTTAGAATATTTTTTAAATAATATTAAATGTAATAAATTTGTATATTGTTTACACATTGTCTACATCATGTTAATAATATATAATTTGTAGAATAAATTATGTTGTAATTTAATTAATTTTTAAAAATTATTTGAAGAAAATTTATCAAAGATTTTTTTAACCATTATTTACATAACGTAAATTATTGTAAATTTTACAAATTTTTATTAAACTATTACTAATTGTTGTTCAAATGTAATGAGTTTCGATACACATTGTCGACATCATGTAAACAATGTAGGTTTTTAGAAAAAAAATGCTTAAATTATTTATTCAATAATTTTTGGAAATTAATCTTAGGAAATCCCAGCAAAAAGAAGTATTTAAATTACTTACCAGCCTATTAACTCGCTTGATTACTTTTGAGTACCCATTACTCAAACAAACGTAATTAAGCGAAAAAATAGGCTAGTACACTCAGAAAAAAAAGTTAGTAGAAAACTTTGTGAACGGTTTTCAATCCCACTTTACTATTTTTGTACTGATTTTCAGTAAAAAAATTATTATTTAGCAAATCTTTTTGCCATTTACATTTTACAAACTACAGATTATTTACAAATTTTTGTTGCTAATTTCAAAAATCATTTTACAAATTTTTGAAAACCGATTTGCTAAAATTAGCAAAAAAAAATTACTTATTTTAAAGAAGTGGATATTGAGGGAAATGTTATTTCTAATTAAAACTTACACCTACAAACTTAAATTGCCTTAAAATGTTGCATAGATTAAAAAAGGATCGGAAGTGAATATACCGACATCCATTTAAAATAGCACTTAAAAGTTTTTTTGTCCTAAAAAAAAACAATTAAAATTTAATCTTAAAGGTAAAAAAATTGACTAAAATATTTTTCAAAAGAGAAATTACCAAATTAAAACAAAATAATAAATTTATTTTTGTTTTTAAGATTTTTAAGCCTTTGATTTTTTTTTTTTTTAATTTTGTCTAAAATATTTTTTGAAAAAAATAAGTAAAATAAAAAAAAATTTAGTTATTTTTTTTTTGCTGATTTTAGCAAACAGGTTTTAAATTCCGCTTTGCAAAAAGTTTAGTATCGGCTACTAATTTTTCTACTAATTTTATTGTACTACACGTCAGCAGACATGTGTTGCTAAGATTAGCAAAAAATACCGTTGGGCTCAAATTAGCAGAATTTCCCGTAATAACAGCAAAATTTTCAGTTGCTATTACAGACTTTTTTTGGTGAGTGTAAGTAGTTGATACTATGTTTTTGCTGGGATCATTTGTGTTAATGGATTTTTCGTCCAAGTGTGGGAGAAATGTTAAATTTTAAATAATTGGTATACATTTATAAATAATGTGGTATACATTTAGTCTAAACCAAAACTGCCTAATTTTTGTCGTTTAGCTAGTTCTTACTTGTCAAAACGCAAAAACTAGTTTTGTACGAAAACTAGTTTTGTACAAAAACTAGTTTTGTACAAAAACTGGTTTTGTACAAACACTAGTTTTTGTACAAACACTAGTTTTGTACAAAAACTAGTTTTGTGCAAAAACTAGTTTTGTACAACAACTAGGTAGTTTTTGCTCTTAACTCATTTTTTTGGACAAAGCCAAACTTTAAACTAATTTAAAATATTCTTCCGAAGTTTTTAAATTTTAATAAAACTTGAAATTGGAATATTTTCAAGACGAAATTTGCCTAATGTCCCATTCATGCCGTCCCCGAAAATACGTATTTTCGTTATTTACACGTTTTTGACTTAAAATTTGTATGGAATTTGAAAGCTGAAAACTTGAAAAAAAAAGAAAATAAGTATTTTGGGGTTCAGTAAGGTATAAAGTAAATCCAAAAAAGTGTTTAAACATACGAATTCACGTAAATCCACTCAAAATTTAAGAGTTTTATATAAATATTGTCAATTTCTGTAAATACTTGTTCGGCCAAAATTTGGCCGAAATACTCGTTCGCACATTAATAAAAAAAAACACTTATCTATAAAGAATAGAATATCGAATTGAAATCATTAAACCAGAGTAAAACTAGGAATTTGTTATATGTTATAAACAGAAAATTTTTCATCTTCAAAGTAACGTCATTGTGCTTATTAGGAAAATACCCAACCACATGTTTAAGTGCTAAGAAGACAAGAGTTTAACAAAATATTAGTTTTTATAGATTTTTTATTTAAGCTCTGCCTGTTGGGGAGAATATAGCTTTTCTAAAACTTCGGGTTATGAGGAGATCCTTTGCCGGATCGAAAAACATGTATCAACGTACAAAATTAAAAAAAAAAATCAAAGGCTTTCAAATCTTAAAAATTGTTAAAACGTAAACTAATTAATCATTTTGTTTTAATTTCTGTTTTAAAAAATATTTTAGTTTACTTTTAAGGTCAAATTTTAACTTTTAGTGCTGATTTTTAATCTATTTTGTGGCAATTTAAGTTTGTAGGTGTAAATTTTAATTAGAAATAACATTTCCTTCAATATCCACTTTTTTAAAATTAGTAATTTTTTTTTTGCTAATTTTAGCAAATCGGTTTTCAAAAATTTGTAAAATGATTTCTGAAATTAGCAACAAAAATTTGTAAATAATCTGTAAAAAAATTTTTAAAATGTAAATAGCATAAAGATTTGCTAAATAATATTTTTTTTACTAAAAATCAGTACAAAAATAGTAAAGTGGGATTGAAAACCATTTACAAATTTTTCTACTAACTTTTTTTT
Organism: Eustalomyia histrio; assembly: GCA_949748255.1. Lineage (NCBI taxonomy): Eukaryota > Metazoa > Arthropoda > Insecta > Diptera > Anthomyiidae > Eustalomyia > Eustalomyia histrio. The sequence continues at coordinate 148,209,991 of OX456526.1, forward strand.
TCTGAGTGTAGCTTAAAAAGGCTAATTCGCTTTATTTTTAAATACATACGAGTAAGAAGGTTGAAAGCTCGTTATAAATAAAAAATAATGATTTTCATGTGTAACAATATAAAATTGTTCCAAAAAAATCCATTTTTTTTTCACTCGTATAATGATTTAACTATTTTGAAAAATCGATCATGATGTTGGTGGTGTTGTCTATAATTAGTTTGAACATTAAAACGACCTGTTCAATTTCAACAAAACACTATGTAGAGAGAATTAAACTTTATGTTGCTTTTTCGATTGACACATGATAATTAATCAACTGACAGCAGCTGTCACATATATAAATAAATTTATAAATATGGTAAAAAAAAAAAGAACAAAATTAAACAGTTTTATATAAAATCCTATAAACACACACATACTTGAAAGTATTAGCAAAAACTACATAATAATATGATATCGAAAGCCATGTTAAAGAGTCAACAATACCTTATTGGCAACAATTTTTTGTGATTATGATAAATGGCAAGAACTGAGTATAAATTATGGTTTTTTTAAAAATATTAAATATGCCGAAAGTAAAAAATAAAGAATAAGGTGCGTCGTTGATGGTATGAAAAGAAATTCAGAAGTTTTTACGTAGCAATAATAATTTGTAATTAAAGCAAGAAAATTTAGGGATTGTAATAAAATATTTGAAACTTACCTTTTATTATAATTTGCAATTATCTAAGCCAAAATTTTCACTTGAAGGTGGAAAAATGCTTAAAATAAAAAAAAGAGAGGAAAAATAAGTATTAATAAAGAAAATTGTGAAAAGGGAAAATGAGTAATAGCAAATAAAAACTTCAAGCATACTTTTAAGGAAGTACAAAAAAAGTTAACAATATAGTATACTTTTAGGAAGGTCGTAAATTTTAAAAATGAATCATACTTTTAGGCTAACAACAATACAATAAAATCATAGCAAATAATTCCTAGAATTTTACTATTACTAATAGGGAATTTTAAAAGAAATTCTAGAAAATAACAAAAAGAGAAAAACAATAAAAAAACCCCCAGACAATGACAAATAGTTAAAAGCATCAACTATTTTTTGGATTTCAAAGTGCAAAGAAGACATCACAAAATTTTGTTTTAAAAAAAAGTAATAATTTTTAATGCACGCAGTTTATTTGGGAATACATTTCCTTATTTTTTCCCATTGTCCATTTATGTATATTCATTTGCACAACATTCCATTGTTATTCATTTGGCTGGTACTTATACAAAGGTACAAAGTGTATAATTTTTTTTTTTAAAGAAAAAAAAAATATATATTCAAATATTAACTTGCCATAAACAGCTCTATTGTCATGCGACAATTGCTTTTAAATATTACCGCTTGTGTCTGATGGAAAATATTTACAAAGAAGAAGGCTGTTATTTTAACTTGCACTTGAACTTGTGTAGTAAAGAGTATTTATTTTGTTTGAAAACAAACCAATGAATAAAAACCAAGGAGTCCAAAAAACATACAAAAAAAAAATTAAACAAAGCCTAAAGAAAAGATAAATTTTTAAAATATTTTATGGTGAACCATTGAAAATCTAAAACAAGAAAAATAAACAAATTAAGCAGCGAAGAGGTGTTAATGACATTAAACAATTAAGAAAATAAACGAAATTTTGATTAAAAAAATCCAAATTGTTGCGTGATAAAATTAAATATATTAATGAAAAAATTCGAATTTTTAATACAGCAAATACAACAAAATCTTTAAAATTATTGTTTTAAAAAGAAAATTTATAACTGAAATAGAAATAGTGTTTATAAAGAACTTTTCTACTGTGTGAGAAATTTAAGAATAAGTCATTCACATTTGATTTAAATACTAACTGTAAATTCATTTATTTTAACTAACATTTGCAGTTGTTTCTACCTTCAAAATTTCCTAAGTATGGCTTTTTTATAGCATTTTCTAAACTTGCATTCATGCAAATACTACACTCAAAAAAAAAAAAAAAACACATGAAGTAAAATGTAATCAAAAATTTCCTTCAAAATAGTTTATAAATTGTCCTCAATTTAAGTAAAATTTTATTAAAACTTAGAAAAATTTTTTTAAAAAGAATAAAAATTCCTAAGTAAGAGAAAAACCGAAATAGTTTATATACTCAGAAATAGTTCATATTTTTCCTAAGTAATATTTCTTGATTTCAGGAAAAAAAAACAAGTCAATTAAATAAAAGTTTATTAATTTTAAGAAAAAAACACCTTAGTTTTAAGAAAATTGCATACTCAAATGTAATAAAATTAAGTTTAGCTCACAAAAATATTTAGCACATAATTTACTCCCATTTAGTTCAAAAAATGTGTCTAACTTAAATCGAGAAAGTACTTGAACTTAATGTGTGTTCATTTTTTGTTCGCGAGTAGTAAAATTAACTAAATTTTAGAAAGCCATTTCCAAATTCAGTTTTTAAGTATACCAATTTCTAATTTTGAAGAATTGTTTTCTAAAAATTAGTTCAGACAATTAAAAACAAAAAGTAATACATTTTATCCTATGTTATAATAAAAATTGATTTGATTTAAGAAACTGATGAACTATTTTTAAGGAAAATTTTCATGCAACTTACTTCACATAAATTCTAATAAAATATTCTTTTTTTCAAGTAAAAGTTTTCTAATTTTTAAAAAATAATAAAATTTGGTATAGGATTTTTTTGTTGGAAACCGTTTAAATTATTTTCAATATTCTATTCCAAAAAAAAAAAAAAACAATAAACTAAAAACAAACTAGTTAATTTTCCTAATTTCCAAGAAAAAATATTATTAAAGGAAACAAATTAAAGTAACCATTTAAAAAAATTATCGTGCATGATTGCAATTTTTGTTTGTAATGGCTCACATGCCCATCTCTAATCTTAACAGTCTTTAATATTGAACTTAAAGTAGCTTAAAATATTTTTTAAAATTTTGTTTGCGATTTTATTCAATAATTTTGTTTGCTGACTACAATAGAAAATATCGCTAGCACATTTTATACATTACGGCATAATGGCTTTCCTATTATTGACGTAGCGCTTATTAAACTTTATATTTATCGAACTTTTTTTTTCACTGAATAATAAAAAAGTTTAAATTTGTATATGTCAAATTAAAATCCCATAAAATAAACTTATGACATTTTTCCATTTTCCAATAATAACAAGAAATGTAACTGTGATATTTTGTATTTTTGCAACAATTTCCTTAAATTAGTTAATTTAAGAAGACAAAGGACCCCCAGTGTTCCTTAGCCATAGATGCCGTGTCACGTAGGGCTCTCCAGCAGAACCGTTAATTAACTTCGAAAAAGATCTGACTCTGTCACAATTTATTACGTTTCAGGATATCCTGCAGTACATTTTTTTAATTTGTTTACCTTTTTGCTAATGAAATTGAATTTATATATTAAATACATGAAATTAATATAAATCAATTTAGTTTTAAGACAAAATTGTATAGCAAAAAGCTTGTTAAGAGCAGTGTCCACACAAAGCGAAAGTCTTCCTAAAGTGGGAAAATACCTACTCAATGAGTGTAAAGTACCTTTACCATAGAAGCAGGATAAAGATAATTTTCTCTTAAAAGAAGTGCTATTTAACTTGTTGTTGGAAAATATTTTCTTATTTTTAGGAAGTTAAGTCCTAGTTTTTATTAAAAAAAATTATCTAATGAACTTAAATAAAATAAAAATTTTCTTAAAACCAAGGAACCATTTCCTAACTAACAGTACAATTTTAGATGATGTATGAACTAATTAGTAGGAAATTTTACTGTTTTCTAATAAAAATTTACTTCTCAGTAGTAAAATTTTTCTATAATTTGAAAATTTTTATCAAATTTTAAGTAAAATTTTTCTTAATTTCAAGGAAAATTTTATTAAATATTGGAAAAAGTGTCTTTGGCGCCGATTTCATTTAAATTTTTCCTCTAAATAAGTTAATTTTTCTAAATTTTAGTTCATTTTTGAGTGTATGTATTATTAATCATAAAACATTTCAAAACTTGTCGGACGTAAAAAATATTATTTATAATAATATTCTCAACTTAAAGAATCTTTAGGCAACTGTGAAAGTTTATAACATTCTACCTCAGCTCATGAATATTCATACGATTTTTCTTCTTAACCATCTATTCATCATTTAACACAAATTTATGTGCAAACTGTTTGTTGTTTTGTTCACACAAAAAGCCCTAAGCCAGTTTAACATAACATGAAGTGCTCTGATTATTTTTCATAATATGCAAGTGTGAACAGAGCGTAGGAAAAGAATTAGTAGCAAATCTGCATATAAAATGCATAACAAACTACTGCTATTTTTTCTACTTGGTAGAAATTTTAAATATTATTCAAGCTTGAAATAAACAAAATATGCCTTGAAGATATTTTCAACACTTTTTAAAAGCGTTAAATAAAAAAAATAAATAAAAATGAAAATGTAAATGTAAAAAATGTAAGCAATAGCAAATTTATATGTAAAATTTAAAAACCGTTAAATGTGCATATGTGTTTTTATCTTGCCTTTAAAAAATTAAAATTTTTAGTTGTTTTTTTTTTCTTTTTAGAAAATTCTGTTGGTAGAAAGAAATCTTGAATTTCTTTTTTATTTAACCAAAATATAACATATTGTCACGCTATTAACATTACCAGCATACGTATAAGTTTTTTTTATTTTTTTTTTTTAGGAACAAAATTCTTAGTTCTTTTCAAACACACCTGTGCCATATTTTGCAAGATTTTTATCCCGCTTTACCAAGCTGAACATTATTTTTTATTGTTTATATACAAGTTAAGCCAAAAAAGAAAAAAAAATGTAAAGTTCCTGGTGGGTCATAAACAAAATTTTAAATATTGATAACAACATCGGCTATGTATGAGAATTTTAACTTTAAAATTAGATAAATACACCCACAACAAAATATTAGTAAATAAAAACTTTTTGATAAGTTCAATAATAATTTCTTTAAATAAGCTTTTTTTATGTAGCTTTCATAAAAAAGTTGAGTTAAAATTTAATATGTATGAATTATTTAATATATTTCAGCTACTTTATTGCTATTTTAATTTAGCAGAAATCTTTGAATATCTACCAATATCCTAAAAAAATGTTCTCTACTGTTTTTGATACAAATAATGTAAACAACTTTAAAAGTAAAATTATGGAGGTGAAAAAAATTGTTTCAGGTGAAAAACTTTTTTTGATCTGAAAAAAAAAAAAAATTGTGGTGGAAAAAAAATTTTGAGGTGAAAAAAATTTTTTGTGGAGAAAAAAGTTTTTGTGGTGAAAAAAATGTTTTGTGGTGAAAAAAAATTTAGTGGTGAAAAAATTTTTTGAGGTGAATATAAAATATATTCAATTCAATTATTTCAATATATGGTAAAAGGTATAAAAATATATTTTTAATTTGCAGATTTAAAACTTAAAAAGACAATCCGCGAGAGTTGTCTCATTATTTTTTGATAGTGTAGTTTTTTCATTCGTCGAATAAAAATATTAAAAGATGTTATGCCCGAATTAAAATAAACAAGATTTATTTTTAAATTTATTTAAAAATTATTTAAAAAATATTTAATTAAATTATTATTTTAAAGGTCAAAAGAAGCTAAACAAATATTAGTTATGGGTACACATTTTTAAAACCAGCATCTTGTTCCTATATTTCTCGCATCGATAAAGTTTTTCGCAAATAACATGGGAAACTCAAATTTGTTATACTTCCTACTGGCTGAGTCACAGGTAATTAAATATATATTAATCAAGTAAAACTCCCATTAACTTTATCATTTATTAAGTCACCCTATATAAAGTATGGTTACCATGAATTTCTCGATGCAAAAACGTCTCGCATCAGAATCAGTGAATTGGATATTGAACTAAATATTTAGTGAACTATAAAATTAAAAATAGCGAAACAAATATGACATCGAATATTAAAGGTCGATGTTGAATGTGAACCACACCTAAACGTCAAGTTTTTTCCTGCATTTCATTTGACATTTCTCAACTTCGGACTAACTCAATTTGAACCATGGAAAGATACACAATCGGGCAACGCGTTAAAATTATTCAGGCTTATTATGAAAATGGGCGTTCAAATCAAAATGCATTTCGTGCACTTCGTGATTTTTTTTTGGTCAGCATAATCAACCAAATGTGTCAACAATCGGGAGAATTGTGGGCAAATTTCAGCAAACCGGGTCTGTGAAAACACCTGTGCATGCTCGCCCAGTTCGTTCTGCGGAAAACATTGCGGTTGTTCGCGACAGTGTGTCATGAGGTCGGCCAAGCATTTACCGTGAATGGTGTTCGCTATCGCGAGATGAGAACGAACTTATTGTGGCCAGAAATTGAGGATATGGATGTGCACGATATGTGACTTCAACAGAACGGTGCGACTTGCCACACAGCTAATGAAAAAATGGCCGTGTTATCTCACGTGGTGGCGATGTCAACTGGCCGCCAAGATCATGTGATTTGACACCGTTGGACTTCTTTCTTTGTTGTTATTTGAAAGAAAAGGTGTACTTTGATAAGCCAGCAACAATTCAAGAGCTAAAGGATGGCATTAACGGCATAGAACCTCAATTATGCCTCAGCGTCATCGAAAATTTGGACCATCGGATGGAGGTGTGTAATTGTTTACTTCAAACAATTTTTTCACCTTAAAAAATTGTTTCACCACAAAAATTGTTTTCACCTGGACACTGTTTTCTCAAACTGTTTTTTTATATATACACCTATGGTGTGTGTATACTAAAATCGGTACTGCCGAAAATAATGCTTTTACTTGTTTAAAAATGTTTTGAAATTTAATTGTGATTCATTATTTTATCCCACCCCTTGATAATTTATCTTTTAAACATTTTTCATAATAATTTTTAGACAACTCCCCTCCTTGACAAGTTGCATGTAGCAACTAGTTAAAGAGTAGTAATGACCTTATTCCCTTTTAATAATATTTTTTTTTAATTTAGCTTTGGAAATTGTTTTTAACATTTTTGCTTATTCATTTCGAGTCTTATTTGTTTTTATTTTTTATTATTTATAATTTTGTATATTAAAAAGATTTCTCTTTTATTTTATTTTATGCATATAATGTAATACTAAGTTATCATATTGCATTCAATGAACAACATTGACCGCACTTGACGTTAGTTTTTTTAAACGCATATACGTTTATTTGAAAATTTCTAATCGGGGAAGGTAAACTAAAACTAATATAACAGCAAAATTTTATGTTTTAAAGAATAGGTTGTACTAGAAGTAATTGTGTTTAAGAATTGGTTCTACCAGAAATAAAATAATGGGCTGAGACCGTCCCTATATTATACCGATCGCCACAGAATCACTTTCTAAATCGATTGTAATCAAACTACTGGTCAAAATACTTAAGAAATTTAAAAAAAAAATATGGTATATGTTTGCTTGAGAACGAATCCTATAAAAAAAAAATGGTTAAAATCGGTCCATGTTTTGACCCAGACGCCATAGAAAGATTCCATTTTTCTATGGGATTTTAAGTGATTTCTTGCAGGGGACCTACATAATTTTATTTATCATTCAGATAGTGCTTATTTCAGTCAAAAACATACCGGGTCCAATTCGACTCTAATCTTGCCTTCTTTGTAGCGTTTTGAAGGCCGAAAAGTTCGAAAAATTACAATAGCTCTCGAGATTTTTAAATTTTTTAGTTCTAAAATTTTTGAATGAATTGTAAGTGGAAATCGATGACTATTTGATGAACCAACATTTTGGCGCCTGAGCCAGCTAGAAAGCCTAATTTTGATCGTTATCCAGCAGTTATCATTCACTCCCGCAATGACCAACAAATTTCATTTTTTTTTTTTTTGTAATTTAAGTTCTGAAAATCTAATTTGAGACCACCTAATATTTTGTTTTGCCAAAAATTTCCCCAGTGCCTCACTGGTGCTTTATGAGTGGCACTGCTACCACCGTCTAAGGGCATTGCCAATATTTTGCCAACCGAATGGTTTGGTTTGAAGCCACCGAAACTCGGTTAATGCAACATAATTTCGGTTTAAAGCAAATATTTCAATTGTATCAGGAAACAATTTAGGTGGGACAACTAAATAATTCGGTTACTGCAACCAAAATATTCAGTTGGCAAGAAATTAGGTTGCCACGATGAATCTCTTTTCTTTGTGCAACGCTTTCTCATTTCTATTTTCCCGACGGGGTAGTTTGGCGGTTCTTTAGTTTTTTTGCGTGTACATAATTTTAGGTGGCCAGATCGATTAGTTTATGTTCCGATTAATCTGGCAACCTTGTATAAGATCAATTATTTTGTAAATCTAAACATAAATTTTTAACTTTTTTAAAGTTTTATTTAAAAAAAACTCTTGAAAAAAATCATTTAAACTAAATTTTATGTAAAAGGTGTTAGTATATGTCTATTGGCTTACCTTCCCTGTTCCTATTTTCATTTCTACAACTTATTTAGTATTTGCTATGTTGTCTCGTTGGAAAAATGTTTGCGTGCTAAGAATAAATAAAATTTTGCATATAAGATTGTATTCTTTTCTAGAAAACTAATAAGTGTTTTTAAAATAGAAAATTATGAAATTGCATTTTAAATGTTCTAATGTTTATTTGTTAAATACTAGTTGTTAAAGGCAACCATTACAAAAAAGAATGCCTTGAACATTTTTTAAAAATTTTGAAAAATCTAATATTTGCCAACTGAAATTTAAGACGATATAAAAAATGGACGATGTGCTGTACCCATTTTAACTTCCCCAGCCCGAGAACTGCCAATATTAAAATTTTTTCCTTTAACACACATACAAAAACAAGTTTGATTAAATGTTTGCAAAATAGTAAAAAAGTTTAGCTTAAAATTTGTAGTTTTACTAATATAATTTTTTTTTAGTAATTTTATACTGCATAGTAGATCTTAATAATTTTTTTTAAAACTGCTAACATGTTTCAGTTTTATATAATCAAAATCCAATTTAAACTGTTTTAAAATTATGCAAATTCAATAAAAACAGTAGTCAATTTTAACTAATTTATTAAAAATTAATCAAGATTTAAATTAAACTTAAAATTATTATTTTTTATTTACCGGTTTTCCTTTTATAAAATGTATCATAAATTTTACACATGATTACATTTTGTCATTTTAAATATTAAAAATATTAAAATTTATATTAGAGTCCTATTACCTGGCCTATAATTTAATATAAAATCAACAAAAAGAAAAAAAATATCACTAAAATTATATCTACAATGCGGTCTCACATGGCTGCCAACTACTGTGTGTTGGTGAGCTTAAAACGACATTTGAGTTACTAGATTTCAAAGCCAGGTGCTCAGTCATTAAACTATAATGTTTAGAGTGTCAAGTTTTAATAAATTTTACACACTTTATACGATATGTACATATAATTTTTGTTGGTGTTATAATATTTAACATATCATTTTTTTTAAATTTTTTAATAAAAATAAATTAAAAAGTATAAAACAGTTAGAGTATCTAATCAGGAATTGCTACCCAGTGGAAATCCTAGAAAAACTTTATTCTCTTATTGCCGCAAAATTTTTAATCGAAAATCTTTGAGAAGAGGAAATAGGAACTTTTTTAAGTATTTAAATAAATAAAACTTATCCAACTGAAAAAGTCTAAAGTGAAATTATTTGAAAATATTCCTGAAATCTTTATATATTTCTCCTCTATTCCTTTTCCAAAGAAAACAACAACATCGAAAGAACTTCCAGAGTGTTGCTTGTTTAAAAAAGAAAATAAATATTCTATAAATAGATATTTAAACTTACGAGAGCGGATCAATAAGTCCGTGACTTTTCGAACTTCCCTCGTAATTATATGAAATGCAACACTGCTCCCATCAAGTACCACCTTTTAATAGACTACTGTCAGCAAGTTCCGTCATTTACTTTGTGTTAAACAGGCAGGATTTTTCAAAGTCCATAAAATAGGCATTTCTTTGATCAATAATTTCATCGTTGGAGCTAAATCTCTTTCCACCGAGCCATTTCTTTCTTTCTTGGAAATAGGAAATAATCACTGGGGTCTAAGTCCGGAGAATAAGGCAATGAGGGGGCAATTCGTAGTCTACTTCATGGATTTTTGCCATGGAAACTAAACTGTCACACAATTCCGTTGGTAGTCGATTGTGAGCAAACGCGGCAGCCATCTTGAGGAAAGCTTTCTCATACCCAAGTGATCGTACAAAATTGAAACCACTGAGCCATGTGAGATGGCTATGTCTTCCACAATCTATCGCATATTCAATATCCGATCGGCCAACACTATATCGTGAATTTTTTTAATTGTTTTGGGTGTAGAGACCTCAACTGGGCGTCCAGAACGTTCGTCATAGTATTTATCAAGCTTTTCCTTGGTTTGATTGACGGTTTTTTTCGCAAAAAAAAATTATGAGAACTCCAAATTCACTTTTTTAAATTTTTAAAAAAATCCACGAGGTTGTATCTTTTGAACAGCTGTTGAACGAAAAGTAAATGACGGAACTTGCTCAAAATTTGACAGTAGTCTATTGACAGGTGGTACTTGATGGGAGCAGTGTTGCATTTCATATAACTACGAGAGAAGTTCGAGAAGTCACGGACTTATTGATCCGCCCTCGTATTTCAGAACTAAAAATTTGTATACCATAAACTGGACTTAAACCGGAGACCTTCCGTTTGTCAGGCTATTCCTTTTTCTCTAGACTAAAGTCTATTTAAATATATATTTTTTTAAAGTTAAATATTTTTCAGGTATGAAATTTGAATATTTTTATTTTAAAAAAACATTGCAGCTACAACAAAAAATAAATTGTGTCTTTTAATTTTAATCAACAAACAATTTAAAAAAAATATGTAAAAACAATGGTTTTGTCTTTTGTGAGAAATAAACTCAGAACCCTTTAACTAGCAGGCCGTGTCTCTACCCAGTGCACCACAGATATTTAGTTGCTGTCTAATTACACAGTGCAACAGCCTTTCTGGGGGGAGTGAAAGTACTAGGCCAGTATAGTAAACCTCCAAAGAGTTTGGCTTTCTAAGACCAAACTTTTATTTTATAAACTTTTTTAATTTTTCCTTATCTTGATGTTTGTTTGCTTAGTTTTCCAGCTTTAGCTCAAGAATGATTGATGATCACTCATTTTATTCTTCAGCAAAATTGTAGCTAAGGCTTAAATAAATAATTTTTATTAATATATCCCATGTAAAAAATCAAATCGGACTAATTTTATCGAATAACATCTTCAGAAAATTATCATTTTTACTATAAACCTCATAAATATCTCTTAACTTTTGGCCATAAACGACTGAAAAAGTAAACCAAAGATAATTCAAAATATTTTTGAGTATTCAGATTACTATTTCCTTCGTATTTCCAAAAGATGACATCATAATCGATCTTGATTGAAAATCCAGGGTCCGAATTCCATAAGACGATTATAAATATTTTTTGGGGTAACAAAAATTTCGGAATCCAAACGAGATAAAAATCAACAAGAACCTATAAACCACCTATAATCCCAATTATTGTTTTTTTCGCAAAATCAAATTTTCATAAATACACAAAATTAATTTTTCACAAATTAACAAAATTAATCAATGCTGAAGTCATTCTAGCCGGTTAGAGGAGTAATGTATGTTATTATACACCGAGATTGAAAAAAGTTCGGAATATTGGAAACCCTACTAATAGTATAACATATTTTCATGAAATTAATATGTCACCAGCAACACAGTTTGTCGCAAATTTCAAAAGAATTACAAAATATATATTTTTTAATTTCGTAATCAAAAACAAAAAAAATTAATATAACCATGAAAATTATAAGAGTGATAAAAATTAAAATTGTAAGAAAAAAATAATTTTAAATATATTTATGCAGATTGTGAAATATTTTTTAGTTATTTTATAAGATATGGACAGTTTTTAAATCTGTCAACTGTCAAAGGAAATCATGGGGTAACGTGGGAAACCGAACTATGTATACTACGAACTTCTTTATGAAATTGATCCCTCAAAAGATGCTAAAGCCTCAAAATTTGAAAGCAAGATCAGTTTTTCAATTTACCCCACAATACTCTATACAAATGCATAAACAAAATATGCTCGAAAAATTTAATTTGACTTACATTTTCATTTAAACAACTGTTAGGAAAATAAAAGGTCAATTAATTATTAATTAATTTGATTACATTAAAAGGTGTAGAATTGTAGTAGTGAAAAATGTACAAATGCTTACAAGTGTTATACGAATCCATATGACAAAACAGTAAAAAAAAATTCCCGTTTTTTTTACTCCGAAAGGCAAAGTTTTATTTACCAACAACTGTAAATTAATATCAATTAAGAAATATTATATTTTTAAACTTTTGCGGTTTAGTTAAATTAAACAGCAACGAAATATTGCAAATTAGCAGCAGGTATATTAAAAATAATGAGCAAGAAAAAACAATATTGAATTATTGAATTTTTACTGCAGCTAATGTTTTTTAACCCTCTAATGCTCTTTTTTATGACTGTCAGGAAATTAAAAACATAAATTTAATCTAGCACTTAATTTTGTCAGCAGTTATTTGAAACCAATAAAACACAATATTTAAGACTTTGATGAGTTAATTTATATTGCACCAAATATTTTATAAGAAAATTTATATAGTTCAGTCTGTAATATTAATCCACACAAAATATTCAATATTTATGTTATAACATCACATTTAAATACTTTTCATTTTAATTATCTTCCATCAAATTTCATGACTCATTCAAATATTAAAAAAAAAAAAATCTACAAAGTTGATTATACCCTTTAATATTTTTTGAAAGAAACAAAATATTGTCAATCCCCCCCAAAAATTAAACAAAATTAACTTAACAAATTATCACTATAATAAAGATATAAAATTCCTCTTAAAGAAAAAAAAAATTACTAAAAAACCATATTGATTTCTAAAGAAATTCAATTTCAAAAATAAAAAATAGTCGTAAAAATTTGAGACAATAATTTATATTTCCTTCAAGGAAACAAGGAAATGGTACAATTGCTCATTATACTCAATTCCAAATAAAATCAATGAATAATCAAAACTAAACTAAAACATAATGACTATCATTAAATTCAACAAATTGCGTTGGATAATATGTTATTGAAGAAAACATCAGCTAAAGATAAAAAAAATATTACACAATATTTTACATTTAGGGTTTTGTAAGACATAACAAAAAGATATACAGATATGAGTGAGTGCCAGCAGTGAAAGAGCATTAACAAATAATTATGGGAAGAAGTCACTATTAAAGCGACAAGCTACAAAATATTTCAACAATTTAAAGATATCAGAGATTATGTTACTTGTTTTATATTTCGCCTATTCAGACCTTTAAAAACATAATTCCTTAAATCAATTTTCAAATTTGATTTAAAATTTTGACGAATTAATTTGCGAATTTATTTTTCTGATTGAATTATTTACTACTGTGATTCAATCTTTATCTTATTAGAAGAATCAAGTTGATTTAAATAATTCTTTTTATAAGTTAAACGAAATAATTCAGTTAGAATAATTCAATTTCAAATCAAAGAATTAAATCAATTTTAATTTGATTCGCGAATCAAAAAAAGGATTATTTTAATTCTCGAATATGATTTGTTTCGCGAAATAAAATATTTTTTTTTAATCACATCCAAAAAAATCAAATCAATTTTTTTTTTAATCACTATTAATGTAATTTTAAACCGGAAGGGTTTAATGTTATTTTATAAAACAAAACGAATTTTTATTGAAACACTCGAATTATTTAAATTTCATGGAATTTTTTTAAAACAGCGACAGGGAGACTATTTTTTTATCAATTTATATGATAATATAAATTAACACACTCCGATAATACAAATATCGTGTCCAGTTCCATAAATACAAATGGGTCACCCTGTGGATGTTTTATAAAAATAGATACCTCGGGATGTTCTGGCTTATTTTTATTATCGAATTCCGATTTGATTCGCGAATTAAAATAATTTTTTTTAATCACATCAAATAAATCAAATCACATTTTTTTTAAATCACGATTAATGTCATTTTAAGCCCGATGGGCTTCATGGAATTTTTATAAAACAATGACAGGGTGACTATTTTTTTTTTATCAATTTATATGATAATATAAATAAACACACTCCGATAATACAAATTTCGTTTTCCGTTCCATAAATAAAAATAGGTCACCCTGTATGTGTTTTATAAAAATAGATACCTTGGGATGTCCTGGCTTATTTTTATTATCGCTGTACGAGGGTGGATCAATAAGTCCGTGACTTTTCGAACTTCTCTCGTAGTTATGTGAAATGCAACAATGCTAGCAAAAACTAATGTTTAATGAGCACTCAAAATTCACTTTTTTCCATTTTTAAAGCCACGAGGTTGTAAACGCAAAGTAAATGACGGAACTTGCTCAAAATTTGACAGTAGTCTATTAAAAGGTGGTACTTGATGGGAGCAGTGTTGCATTTCATATAACTATGAGGGAAGTTCGAAAAGTCACGGACTTATTGATCCCCTCATCGTATATTAATATTCTACCAGAGCAAAAAATTTGGTCCGTTTTACCCTCTCTCGATTAAAAAACATTAAAATTTACTTGCAAATCTCGCTTAGTTTTCTAGACATTTGCCATTTATAAAATGGCAATTTTTTAAAATGGCTGGTATCTCGAAAACAGTGATATTTGCAAGTAAATCTTTATATATTTTTTTAATTTTGTTTTAATTTACAAATCCAATTAATATTTAATGTTTAGAAATGATTTGATTCAACTGAATCAAAATATATTCAAATGAAATTGATTAATCAGTTATGATTTTAAATTTCAATTAATAAATTGATTTATAAAATATTGAATCAACTCGCTAAATAACAAAAAGAATTATTTTTTTCGCGAATTAATTCAATAAAGATTTATTTTTTTTAAGGTCTTCGCCCAATTTCATAAAAACTGCAAGAGCAAACTGCTTGGGACCAAGACAATCATGTTTGATAAAAAAAATATATATTATTTTCGCCTTTCTATAGGGCCAAGTTTTTGATTGAAACAGCGATCACTATATCCAGTTTTAATTTTATACCTGGAAGCTATAGCAGTGTCTTAAAATTACAGTTTGTAGCCAATCGTTCTAATTTCAGTTTATCTTAAATATATTGACTCCGCATTCTTTTCTTAAAGGTTATAAAGAAAAGCGAAAGTAATACAATAAAATATAGTAAAATCTAAGGGATCTTTTTTTCTTTACTCACCCATATTGTGTAAAACCCTAAGCTAAGAATTAAAAAGGGTAAACAATAATATACGTACTATATTTTAATATTGACAGTTATGGGCAGGCATAAAAAACACATATTATATGAACAATATGTGGCGTGGATGGTAGAAGGTAATATGAGATTTTCTGTGTATAAAATTTATGCTGATTTGTTGGTGGATCATCCTACATGAATATTGTAAAAATTATTATTTTTATTTTTAAAGTTTTAACCAGTAATGAAGAAAAAATCCATTTAAAAAAAAATAATGGATTTTAAAAATTGTGTGTTCAATGTATGTTTTTTTATCGTTTTTATAATTACTTAAAGTTATGTAAGTTTATGCTGCATTTACAGAGGGGTGTGTTAAATTTTACATAATGTTTGGAACATTATTTTTTTTAACTATCGAATAAAATTTAAAGCGCTAATAAAAAAAGTGCTGTAATAAAAAAAAATTACCAAGATTTTTACACTTTATTTGGGTTTTTTTTCTTCTCAAACAAATATAAATTAGTAAAATTTACAAAAAAAAAAAAAAATGCTGTGTGCTGTTTTTCGGGTCACTGTATATAAAAATAGTTTTTTTTTTTTTGTAAATTTTCAAGTCAAAAAAGTATTGATTTTATAAAAAGTCTTTTAAAAGAATATGTAAACACCAATATTTTAATTCCTTTTATTACTTTCAAATCAATTCTTGAATTGTTTTATTTTAATTTTTTTTAAATTTTAATCTGTCTCTTTTTCAAATTTTTCCCACAAACATTCACATAATTAATCTAAAGCATTGTTTTTTTAAGAACAACATGAACTTCCTTTTACACAAACGAAATATAAAATAAAACAAAGTTAAATTAAAAAAAAAAACGAAAGAAAAATGTAGATTTTGCAAAATCATAAAAAACAATAAAAATGTTCAAACGGAAGCAGCAGTGTGACTGACTGAGTGACTGGCTGGTTGGTTGACTGCTACAAATACCTTCAGTTCATGATCAAAAGAACAGCATGTTTGAAAGAAAAATAAATGAAATATTTCATAAAATGTTTGTTTGAGTTCTTTGCGCTTTCGCTTATGGGAACAGCACCACAAGAATAAATGATAAAGTCAGCTTACAATTTTGATAGTACAATAATTTTAATGAATGTGGTTAAAAAACTATTTTTTTTCGCTGTAAAACTTTATGAGAAAAGTGGAAATGATTTTTAGTAATGATGGTAAAGGCAGAAGAATGACAAAATTGTTGTGGGAATAAGTAGTGAGACACCTCCACGATAATTTTTTTAAAAGGGGTAATAATAGATATTATCTAAACTTGATGAGAATTATACATATTCATGACAAAAAGAAAAACATCAAAAATTTGTTAAATTAGCTCTTTTTCATATAGCTTAAGGTGCCTACATAATTAGAAATTACAGCAATTAATTTATATTTTTGTTTAAAATGATCTTAAGATATATTTTTTTTAATTATTATTATTTCTTTATCCTCATAAGCAAACTAAATAACATTTTTAACAATTAATTTATTTATGTAACATATCGACAAATGCCAATAATCACCGACAGGGGTCAACTGAAATTTAATAGATTTTTTAACTTAATTAATTTTACTTAAAATAAAAATTTATGCACAAACTATTTCATAAAATGAAACAATTTGGAAATAATACGGGGCGTATCAATATGTCCGTGACTTTTCTAACTTCCCTCGTAATTATATAAAATGCAAAAATGCTCCCATCAAGTACCACCTGTTAATAGACTACAGACAAATTTTGCGCAAGTTCCGTCATTTACTTTGCGTTTAACAGCTGTTCAAAACATACAACCTTGTGGATTTTTTTTAAAATATAAAAAAGTGAATTTGGAGAGCTCATTAAACATTATTTTTTGCGAAAAAAAACAGTCAATCAAACCAAGGAAAAGCTTGATAAATACTATGGGGACTCTGCACCATCGATTTCAATAGTAAAAAAGTGGTTTACTGACTTTCCTTGTGGTCGCACAAGTACAAATCACGCTTAACGTTCTGGACGGCCAATTGAAGTCAATACACCCGAAAATGTCGAAAAAATCCACGAAATGATGTTGGCCAAGCGAAGAGTAAAAATGCGTGAGATTGTTGATGCCATAGGCATTTCATATCCCAGAAAAAATAAATGGAAGTGATTCTTAAGAAATTAATTTTTCACTAATTCCAAAGTATTGTTAAGTTCTGATTTTCCTCTTCTAATGCAGTTCTTTTTCACAACTTCCAAAAATGTGATTTTTAATGAAATTTAACACTATGACGGGTAACTTATTTTAAAAACAACCAAAGTTAAATAATAATTATAGATATTTCTATATATATTTGACATTTATAACTATGGTTTAAGTTTAAGTGATTTTTTCAATGTTTAACTTACAGTTTTCCATATTTTAAATTCTTAAAATCGTAGTTATTATTGATACAAAAAAGTAAAAAATTTATTGTAATAAAAATTGCAAGAATTTCGAATAAAGTACATAATTTTATAAATAAGGCCCGATTACTGAATGTCCCGTTCGTAATAATTTAACCAGCAGTCAAACTCAAATTTTATATGGGAAACAATAACAAATATGCCAGTTAAATGCCCAGGTAGAAGCTAAAGGGAGATTGTGAAAATGAGGCTAAGGCCTGATTACTGATGTTCTGGTGAAATCTAAATTACATATTCAAAATTTATTTGGGAACATCAAAATATCTTATTTTTCACTAAACCATAAGAAGGGCTTTAGATGCAATGAAAAACGATCATAAAAGAAAACTTCCACCCTATGACACCCCTATGTAAAATCATTGGTTCCGATTCAAATTTTCACAACACCGGAATCAAAATCACTGCTTATTTATCTGTCCTTTTGCTATTTTTTTTTGCTGGGTTTGGCATTGTGGTTTCGATTTTAAATGATCAGTTGGATTTAAAAAAGCTGTCTGCAAGATGGGTGCCGCGTTTGCTCTCAATTTACCATAATGTACGGGTGCACACGTGTGTAGTCTCAATGGCGAAATTCCATGAATTGGGCTACGAATTGATACCTCATCCGCCATATTCTCCGGATTTAGCCCCCAGTTACTATTTCCATACCGAAAGATGAAATTATTGATCGAACAAATGACGTTTTTATGGACCTCGAAAAATTCTATTTTTTGAAATGGATGCAAAAATTGGAGAAACGTTGGACTAAGTGTATTGAGCTAAAAGGAGATTATGTTGAATTTTTTTTTTTTACAAAAAAAGTCACGGACTTATTGATCCGCCCTCGTATTTCGTAAAAATAATCTAAAATGAGCATCAAATTAATCGAAAATACAATCAAAAAGAGGACAACTGATTTTTCATTATATTCAACCCATTTTGTTGTTTATTTTCAATCATTGTTTAATAATCGACAAAAGTAGTAAAATCAATCGAAAGTCGTTAAAAATAATCATCAATTTTTAACTGATAAAATGTAGAAAAAACGATTTTTGTAGATTTTAATTTTACAAAATACAACACACATAGATGTATATATATTTTTATTTTCTATGTGTGTATCTATATTTGAATAATGTTTTGTAATTTTTATTGAAATAATTTTCTATATAAACAAACTATTTTGGTAAAAAAAAAAAACAAAAACGAATTATATACAGTTCTATTTTACATAAAATTGAACATTTAATAGAAAATATCAACTCCTACTGAATGTCTGTAAATTTTTATAGTTTTTTTATTTTTAAATGACTGATTCAAATAGTTAAAAAATATATTTCTATAAATTTCAATTGATTCTTCATTTAAAAACAAACTCTACGTATTAATTTTAAATAAACTGTAAAGGAAAATATATTGTGAGTGTACGACTAGATAAAAGACTAAAACTCTGATACAATTCAATCAATATAAATTTTTAATATCTGATTTTACATAATAATAATTTATTACAATTATACAAAATGAATTTTAGTACCTAAGTTAGTCTGCTTCAAAAATTATTTTTTTAATTTTGCGAAATTCATACTACAACTTCCTATTTCGTTTTTAACATTAGTTTTTTCTTACTTTACTCTATTTTTTTATGCAGGCAAACAATTATAATTAAAATTTCAGTAAATTTTAAATCATAAATTATCTTTCACATTCACCTTAATTGGCTCATTATCAATTTTAATGAATTGTAAATTTTGTATAGTCAAATATTAATAATTTTGTGGTTATATTTTTTTCATAAAGTGCATTTACTACATATAGCCAGTACTATTATATAAATCATAACCATTTTTTTTTGCACCTAAAATGTTTTTTTAAACAAATTTTACGCTTAAATTGTTATTTATATTAAGCATAATATGTTTTAAATTCATAGTAACTATTTGGAGAGTTAAAAACAACAACTAAAAATTACATATTAACTAACCATTTAAAACTTACAATGTATAAACTGTTCGTTTTACAAACACCACGATATATAATGATGTAATAACAATTACAGAAGAATTAAAAAAATGCAAAAACATATTAATAATTTTTAAAACGAACACTAAAAACAAGTAACAAAATTGTAATTAACTAAAATGAATGTGAAGTACAGCAGTGTGCCATTAAAATTTAGTGCCAATTTATTTCGAATAATAATGATAACTAAATTAAAATTTTGATTTTACATTTAAATTTTTTGACACCCTTGATGCCATGATTCCAGATATGATGGCCGTTCGAAATGTTATAAGCCTGACGCAGAGATGGCGGTATAAACAGCAAACAGTTAAGTGTATTGGAAACTTCCATCTGTCATATGAACACATGTTAAATTTCATTGCGATCCGGCAACTCATTCGTATAGTAACAGCTGTTCAGAAAAAAAAATACTTCAGTGATTTTTTTATAATGGAAAAATTAGAAATTCGTGGTGTCATTAAATATTTACATAATAAAGGTTTATCGGGACAAGAAATTCATGGTGATGATATGGTAAATGTGCTCCCTCATATGTTACAGTAAATAATTGTGTTGCTGAATTTAAACGTGGACGAAGTGGAGGTCCAAAAACTGCAACAACAGCAGAATTCAAAGCAAAAGTTGGATGATCGACAAGTGAAATCGGGCGAAAGAGGTAATTCCATAGGCATTTCAAATAATCGAGTCCATTTTATTTTGCATCAAGAATTACAGATGAAAAAAACTTTCTGCAAGATGGGTGCCTTTTGAATCAATTGAATGTGAAAATTCAAATTCAAAACACAAAAAATACTTTTTTACCAACACAACGCACCAGCACACAAGAGTGTTTTAACAATGGCACCCTACTCACCAGATCTAGCTCCCTGTGAGATTCTACCTGTTCCAAAATTTAATAAAAAATCCTTGCTAGCAAACGTTTTACCCCGAATGATGATGCATTTGTAACTACACCCAGAAAACAGTATCAGTTGTGTCCACCGAATTTATTGCCAATCGAATTCTGGCGGTTACGACAACTATCTTCATATTAAATTATATTTTTAGTTGTGAAAGCCAATATTCAGTTGTACAATTTAATATTTATATTCCACGGAAATATTATTACGTTCCACAAAATTTGATTTTAAGAAAAATTTTATTTTTAAATTTTTCCGGTATCGAACCTGGACAATCAGATTAATACTTCGCACTTTTGCTTACTGCACCACAACTAATTTTAATTTTCTTAGATATATTTGTTATTTTAACATTTGAATATTTTATTTTAATTAAAAAAAAAACATTTTTAAAATGTTTGCCTTTACCGGGATTTGAACTCGGAAATTTGGAGTACTAGTCTAGCACTCTGACCACTAGCCCAGAAACACTTATAAATTTTAATGACTAATTTTGAATTTAAATATTTTTTTAAGGAAATTAAATATAGCAGAAAATTCGTTTACAAATACCAATCTTTAGTGGCTTCTATAATCAATACAATCCACAATGCGGTTGGTTCATTTGAAACCCTAATTAAATGATATAGTTGATCAGGATAACCGTATTTGTAGTTACCACTTTCGAATATAGATAATTTATTAATAAATTTGATAGATTGTACTAATTTTCCAGTACCTTCACTAAATAAATGGTTGCTTTTACTATACACAATTTCTAAACTAATTTTATTCATAAAGTTGATTGAAAATACCAATAATTGGATAATAGTATTCTTTTTTACTTCGTTTTTCCTTTTTTTTAATTCCCAATGCCATATTTTTGATAAAATGATAGAGTATAGGTTATTCCATAAAATAAAGTTCTTACAAATAAATGTTAATGGTTTTGATCGAATTGCAACCAATCTTTTCTCTGGGTGTATAAACGATTAGTTTGCAAAGCTTCAGAAAATTAATTTAATGAACAGATATAATTTCGAATCGGCAAATTATATTAAAAAATTAAAATAATTTTAAAAATCTAACTTTACTTTTCCATTGTTAGTCTAAAAATATTTTGTCCTGCACAGTGGGATAAAGGGTATAAAACTTTTTTTGTTCAGTAAAATATTTAAAAAAATATACATATTTTATTAAAAGTGTATAAGGTTTTGGGAAATTTTCCATTAATATTAATCATGTTTTTTTAAATAATTAATACAAGATTGACATTAGTCACAGTCTAGCAAAACAATTGACTGACTACTCGCATAATTATAGATCATTAATTAATTTATTTATAAATTTCTTTTTATAATTTATGTGATAATTTTTATTTAACAAAAGTTCACTGCTTTATAGATTGTAATATACCCAGCAAAAAACCAAAACAAAAAAAGTGAGGAAAAATAAGTAATAAAAACTGTTGAATGAAAATTTGTTATAATTTGTGCTATAGAATTTATTTAAAAAAAAAATCAAAATAAAAATTTAGTTAAACAGTTTTTCTGTTTAATATTTGTATGCGCTCATAAAATTTTATAATAAAATGATATATGGAAAATAGTAAATCGGTTCAAAAAAATAATTAAATAGATATACAAAAAATATTTAGACATACAAAAAAAATTCTGCGGATAAAAAATAAACGAAGAAGAAAAAACCAAAAAAATATATTAAAAAAATGCTTAAACTCGGCTTTGCCGAATCTTTGAATACCCTCCTCCAATGTCCTAAAAAATGTTCGCACTTTTTTTGATACAAGTAATGTAAAAAAAAACTTTATGGTGAAACTATAGTGAAACAAATTTTTTGAGGTGAAAAATTTTTTTAGTTGTGAAAACAAATTTTGGGGTGAAAAAAAATTTTTGAGGTGAAAAAATTTTTTGTAGTGAAAAAAATTGTTTGGAGGGAAATATAAAAAATTATTCAATTCTAAGGGACTGGTTAAAAAACAAGAGAAAATATTTTACTTGCCACTCGCTACTATGAAATTGTACTAAAATACACCCCATTTATATGGAAAATTTAGAGGTTCCTTCACATTTTCACTCATAACTTTTTAACCGGTAGACAGATTTTGCTCATTTTCAATACCAAACTGCCCGGGAGGGTGTACATTAATTTAGATCAAAATGAGCACCACCGCAGGCCTCAGACAAACGGACAGACAGTAAGACGGACGGACGGACATCGCTAAATCGGCTTAAAATTTCATAAGGGTCTTAAGCCTATATTACGACATGGAATAACAAACTGATATATATGTACCTCCACCATATATGGTCGAGGGTATAACAAATTTCTCCGTGCCAGGATTTGAATCCGCAACACTCAGTTTGCTGGGCTATGCAACCCCCATACAAAATATTAAATTCTTATCACTCGAAAAGAAGGAGTCCTATTTAAACTTATTACAGTTTTGGGTATTGCTTAAAAAAAATAACTGTTTAGGGAGGACTTCTTGTGATGCAATAAAAGAAGTAATTTATTCATAAATAATTCCATTAATTTTTACTGTGTAATTTACAAAATAAGTACACGAAATCTTCGATTAATCAAGTTATTTCTTCAATTAAAATTTTTGATTATAAACCACTACATCACATATTTTTTGGTTTATTTTTAATCTTTAACTACTCAAGCTTAACGTTTAAATTATTTATTTCTGTTAATAGTCTAAAGTCTTTTTAAATATAAGGAAACATAAACCCTTTTTTCTCTTGAATTGTGATGCAATTTGTTTATAAAAAGTATTGTATTGTAAAGTAAAAAAAAAAATAAAATCGAAATAAAAAAGAAAAAATAAAGATTTTGCGTGATGGTAAACTGATAATGTTTGGAACAGTATTATTGTATACAACTGAAGTTGAATAAGGAATATGAATCATAAAATAATAATATTACAGACCATATTACTTGTAAACATTTTTTTTTTGTATGTCAGTAAATGAAATTGTAAAGTATTGAAAAAGAAAAGAAAGATGCATGTCAGTTTTTTAATTGATTTCAATTGAATTTAATTACATTTAGTGGAGTATACAATTTCAAGAAAAGGGATGATAATAATAAAAAAACATGACAAAACTGCAAATTGTTTAAAAATTTCTGGAAAATTATTGAAAACATTACCTTTATTTAAAATTGCATTGGAAATTCGTAGAAAAATTAAAAATTGAACATTTACCTTCAAAGAAATAGAAAAGATTGATTATTCATTTAATACCTACAATTTTAATAAGAATAATAATTCGAAAAATTTAGGTTAAAAAATCTCATTACTTCGGTGTTAACATCCGCTAACACGGAATTTTCGAAAATGTTATCAGGAAGGTTTCAAAAGGTGCAAAGTTTCCCCCTTTACAGAATTTTTGGCTAGAAACCAGAAATTTTAAATATAAAATAAATTTTTCTACAGAAACGAAAAAGGGGAAATGTGGCCCTTAAAGTCTTCCCCAAACCGATTTCGATTGAAACTTGAAATTTAATGAACGAGTGGAATTGAAACAATAGACAAGGGAAACAAAATTAAAGGAATTCGGAAACGAAATACAACGAGTGGAATTAAAATAAATGGAATGGATCGAACCTGGATTTTTATGATATTTATCGACTTGAAAAAAATTATAATATAAATAATTTGATCACAATTGATATGAATGCAATGGTAATGAAATGATTACTTAATTAATTCATTTAATTCAATAGAAATTTTTATAACTTCTGCCTAAACATTTTACCCTTATCCCTGGGCTTAAAATGATAAATTTAAAATATTTCTTCCCTGGAGTATGGGCTAAGGTTTACCACCTGGGGGTTTAAATGAGGAAAGGTACATCTTGCCCAAACCTAGCCTTGGGCTAGAAAACTTAATCAAAATGTGTTGCCTGGTATTTGGTTTCATTCACTGACAACTTTGGTAATGGGTGCGTTATTCTCATGCGTTACCTTGTAATGATAGCTCGTTACCTTTTTCATTATTTGCAAGCATAAAGTAATAAGTTACTCATTATTGATTACTTAATATACGATTTATAAATGTAAAGTAATAATTGAAATATTTTTTAAAATCTATTTTTAGATACATTACTTTGTGTTTTTTAGTAAGCAAAAGGGTAATGTATGTTTGTTTTGACAACACTAGTGAAAAAACGAAGCGTAACAATTCATTTAAGTTTAAAGCAATCAAATACTATATGCGTCGATAGCTCAGTGGGTTGAGTTCTTGGCTGGCAACCAGAGTTCTCTGGTTCGATTCCCATCATGACCACATTATTTTTAATAACGTTTAAAACATTTGTAATAATTTTTTTAATAAAAATTCCTCTTTTTTAAAAATCTATTTTTAGACACATTACTTTATCCATTCTCGTTACCATATAAGTAACCCCTTACATTATTACATCTAAAGTAATGGGTATATACATTACTTTGAGGCTCATCGCCTGCAAAATTCATCAATGAAGTAAGGTGTAAAATAATCCATCGGCCCCTATGGCTATACATTACTTTACCCATTATTTGGTAATGTGTAGTTTTGCTGGGTATTTTTTTCAAATTTTCGACAGGAACGTGGTAAAAAAATGTGTTCAAATGGAGGAAAGCCTCCCTCTTAAGGCGGTGCCCAAAATGCTTTGACTAGAAATCTGAAATTTCAAATATGTGTTCTCTTGGTTATTGGGTTAGTCACCGATCAATTCATTTCATTAATTTTCTCTAAAATTGTGGTTAAATGCGATTCAAGAGGTTAAAATATTGCCCCTTAACGGCCTACCCCAACCCATTTGTTTAGGAATATGAATATATACTTTCTAGAACCTGCAAAAACATAGTGGTACAAATGGGGTTAAAAATGTCCCCTTTATTGCCCAGCACAAATCGTAGGAGGTAGGTACTTCAAATTCCATATGTATATTCGACCAATACAGGATTTTTTGAAGTTTTTACTAGGAGGGACAAAAAGAGAAAAAGTCTCACCTTCCTCTCAAGTCTCAACGTCCTGC
Source organism: Eustalomyia histrio (assembly GCA_949748255.1). Lineage (NCBI taxonomy): Eukaryota > Metazoa > Arthropoda > Insecta > Diptera > Anthomyiidae > Eustalomyia > Eustalomyia histrio. Next base: position 148,235,703 of record OX456526.1, read on the forward strand.
CTTAATCGACAATCTGTTAGAAATTTTAAATTTGAAATGTGTGTTTTATGGAGTATGTGCTAATTCAATAATTGTGTACCGTTTGGAATTTTCGCCAAAAAAAAGTGGTAAGAATGGGAAGAAAGTGACTCCCTTAACGTCCTGCCAAACCGATAAAGCTAGGAACTTGAATTTTGCATTTAGGATGCCTTTCCCGTATAAACTTGAGTTTAAGGAATTTTCAAGGAGAGAGGCAAACACGGAAAAACCTCCCCTTTAACATTTCTGCCCCTTCGGCTAGAAATCTGAAACTTAAGATATGTATTCCCTGGAGTATAGTCCAAGTCAGTAAAGAGATACTTTTGGGAATTTCCAATAAAACATGTAAAAAATGGGTTGAGAGGGAAAAAGTGCCGCCATAGGATTTTTTTAAATTTGTAGGCTTCTATTCCGGTATAGATGTCCGCTAAAACTAGCGGTTCTAAAATTTTTAGAAGGACGAGTCAAAACCCCTTAAGCTATTTTGCTACACAGAGCAAACAAATTCATTGTTCTAATCGAATTTCTTGCCACCCGAATGGTTCGGTTGGAGCCACCGTCGTATTTGTTTGTGGCGACCAAAATTCGGTCAACACAACAGAATTTCGTTTGCTTGTAACCATATATATCAAACGGATCAAGAATATATTTGTTTGCGACAACCGAATAATTCGGTTGATACAACTAAACTATTAAGTTGACAATAAATTCAGTTGTCACAATGAATCTGTTTTGAAATACAAATAAATAGCAAAATGCATGCTTTCCACGAAGGAATTGTTTGAGATTTCTGAAGAGATAGTAGTCACTGGGAGCCAAATCTGGTGAATACGGTGGATGTTCAAGCAATTCGTTCTTTGAATTTAGCCATCGTCAAAACACTTTTGTGAGCAGGCGCATTGTCTTGATGAAAAATGATTTTTTTTCTTCTTTAAACCAGGTCTTTCCCCACGAATTTTTTTATCCAGCTGATCCAAAAGGCTGCAATAATATTCAGAGTTGATTGTTTTACCTTTCTGAAGATAATCAATCAACAAAATTCTTTTTGCATCCCAAAAAACTGATGCCATAACCTTCTTTGATGATCGTTGTGACTTCACCTGCTTTGGAGCTGAACAACCAGCTTCTGTCCACTGTAAACGTTCTGGTTTCAATTTAGGATCATGGTGGTAGATCTAAGTCTCATCCATAGTTATAAAACGACGCAAGAAGTCGGTTTTATTCGGCTTAAAACGCTCCAAATTACGCTGAGAAATTTGTTTTCGATCCAGTTTCCAAACAGTTTTTTCATACGTAATTCTTCATGTAAAATATTGAGTACTCGTTCGTCTGAGATGCCTATGGCATTAGCAATTTCACGCTTAGTCAAACTTGGATCTTCACTAACCATATTATGTACCTGCTCAATGATTTCTGCTGTGGTTGCAGTTTTTGGTCGTCCTTCGTGTGGATCGTCTTTAAGGCTGGTACGACCACGTTTAAATTCACCAGCCAAAAATTCAACGGCGCGTTTTGAAGGTGAGGACTCCTTATACACTTCTAACGATTGTTCATAAATTTCCTTTGCTTTTAAACCCTTCAAAACAAAGAATCTAATGACTGCACGATATTCAATTTTTTCCATATAAAAAAAATCAATGACCCATCAACTACAAATGGCTTGTAAACAAAGAAAAAATTGACAGAATGACTTGCAACTTTGCATGTGTTTTCAGGACAGTTATACCAACTTGAGAAAAAAAAAGTTTGGAGCTAGCAGTGCCATCTCTTGGTGAGCGCAGGAACTTTTCAACCAACCTGTAGGCATACTTTTCTTAATTTACTCCGAACCTTAATAGAATATTTTTCGTACCCAACATATGACCTAAACGTATCTATTTGAGGGTTAATAATGAAAAGAATTTATAAACAAAATTTATCAACTACATCCTCGAAACGATTCTTACCATTTTACTACTACTGTATATAATCACATTTGAGGACCATTTATGATCTATGTAATCAAATGTTTTAAACAAAGTTTAAATCCAATTATAAGCAATTTAGCAAAATTAACCAGACTCCAATAAAAAATAAAATATTTAACAAAATTATTGTTTTAAAAAAAAATTGTATATCTATAAAAGGCGTGTATCTCAATTTCATTTTAAAGTCAATTAACAATTCAAATAATTTATTGCTCTACTTTTTATTACTTAAATGACAAAATATAATCATATTAAATTAGTTTCATTTATTTATTTTATTTTTTGCAATATTATTAATAAAAACCAATTAATGTCTATTTATTTTTCATATGACAGTTAACATTTTTTTTTTTTTTTTGGCAAAAACAAAAAAAAAAAACGAACAAACAATTTGATTACAAAAAATAATCAACTTTCACTTTCACTCTCTAATATTTTTTGTTGAAAAGACAAGCTAAAACTTTAAAATTTTATTTTTGCCCGATATTAGTAAAGCGCTGCAGCACAGAGTGAAGTCTGTATAAGATGATAATTTTTATGTCTGCAGAAAATTAACAAAAAAAAAAATAATAAAATTCAATGAAACGGTAGGTGGCGCTCAAATCATGTTTAATAGATTTATGTTTTAACGTTTAAGCGTACTGAAAAATAAAACTGAATACATAAAACGTTTTGAATAGGTATATTAATTTCAATCACACACAATAATATGCTAATAAAAGTATAACTTTTATTTTTCCAATTATTCAGTTGATATTCCAACAGTTTTGTGTGAACCACTCACTGAGTGTGCATGCTTTAGACAGACATGTGAAGTAATCAATTATTATAATTTTGGAAGAAACAAAGTCACTAAGGTTATGGAAAATAATATATAATTTTCTTTTTAAGAAATTTTATACAAAAAAAAACTATTGAATTTTTTTTGCACAAGGTAATTATGGCAAAACTGTCAACATCAGATATATAATTTTCATATTTTCAAAAGAAAAAAGCTGCAATTTATTTGAAAAATTTGTCACAAGTTTGTTGGAAATTAAAATTTATTTTAAACAAAAAATATGCATCTGAGTTGGTATCTTTGCTTCTTTCTTTACCAAAAGGCAAATAACCTTTTTGTAATTTATTTGTTGGAATATTATTTGCCAATTGTCTGTAATTTGACAGTGAAAATAATTTGTGTTATTATTGACATTTATATTTGTTATTTTTGTTTTGGCTTGTTGTACTCAACGTATTATTCATCAAAAAAAGGGAAAGTTTTTTGTTTTAAATTAAAATCAAAGCGAATATTTAATTTGACATAAACAATAATAAAAACGTAGGTTTGCTTATAGTAACCAAGTTCTAAGGTAATTTTTTTAATAATTGTATTTACATTAAATAAAAACAGGCAAAAATCTTTGTATAATAAATGTATGACAAAAGTGTTGCTGAAATTAATTTAAAAAAACAGAGAAATTAAAAAGAGCAATTAAATTAAAACAAGTAAGAGCGGCTAAATTCGGCTATGCCGAATCTTATATACTCTTCACCATGGTTGGGAAAAAACTAAAGTTTTTATATGGACATATATGGAATGGACATTTCCTTTAAGAGGAAATTAACCATTTAGTTTGGTGATAAAACTTGGACTCGGGAAGATTTATGGTTCCAGAAAATAGGTATTTAAAAAAAATTTATGTTTTGTGCATAACTTTTTTGTATCTGAACCGATATTTCCTAGTTTTTTCAGCATATATGTTATACTGCAGATTTTTGATCTTTTGCTATATAAGTCATATTACAGCTCTAGAATAGTGTTTGTTGTTTGTGTATAAAAGGTGAAGAGGTGAAAGAAAAGAATTTCCACAAATCGTTAAAAGAAATCACTAGAACTGCATGTGTTTTATTTCTACAAAAACGTTTGATTTAGCTGGCAAATTTGCATTTAGGATTTTATTTCACTTTTTTATTAAAAAATATTTTTAATTTCTTGAGCTTAATATTAAAAATTTGAATTTTTTTTTTATAAATTATTATAAGTTATGACCTAAAATAGTTGCAATCAAAGGGAAATTATGTATAAAATTTTCTTAATATATGAGAAATGAAATGGTTGAAAAATCTTTTTATAAATTCGTTTAAATCGGAGCAAAAAATAGAAATAAAAACGTTTGTATTTTGTTTGTATCAGAGGGTTTTTATAAAAATGTTGATGTTTTTAGCCTATTTATGGATTATTTAATTATTAATATAAAATTTTATATAAATTAATTATTAAATGTTAAAAAAAAAAACAAAATATAAACAAAAAAGTCTTAGGAAAATAAAAAAAAAATGTACAAAAAAAAAGTGAATTGACCGGGATTCGAACCCGCGGCTAGACAACTGAGCTATTGAAGCTCACACAAAATCATCGTTAATAAAGGTACATATATAAAAAGTCTTCGTTCATTAGAGATTTGTTTGGTTTTTATTTAAATGACAAATCTTTGTATGTGTTTGTTGTTTGTGTATAAAAGATGGAGATGAAAGAAAAGAATTTCAACAAATGGATGTGTTTGTTATGCGTAAAATTCTACATACATATTAAACAAAGGGATTTTACGGAAAAAATTAGAGGTAGTCCTGGTTTTTTGCTAATATCTCAGCCATTTATTAACCGATCTGTCTGATTTTCAATAGCAAACAAAAATGGATCACATGTAACAGAAATAAATAACAATCAAGTCCTCATCATGTCTGGGTTCTTCGGAAACCTCATTTCAACACTCAGACGGACAGACGGACATCGTTAAATCTACTTCGCTCTTCATAAGAACATATATACTTTATAGGGTCTAAGATCAATATTGTAGAAATTACAAACCGAATGACAAACTTATATATACCCTTCCACCTGTGGTGAAGTTTATAAAAATGATAGGACTTTCAAAACTTTTGCAATAATAGTAAAAAAAATATAGATTTTCATTGGCCGAACACCGAGTATTTCTTAAAATTGAATACATTAATTTGTATAAAATTTGTTTTATGTTTTTAAGTAAAAGTATTAAAGTTTCATCATTTCCATTTTTTTTCCGGTTATGTTTTTTATAATTTAATTTAACCCTTCTTTGAAAGATTTTTTATTTTTTTCTAAACTAAATCACTGTGATGTAATTCATGCTCTAGATTAAAGGAAAAATATTTGAAATTCTAGTATACATAGATAATGTAAATAAATAAACAAAAAAAAAAACATTATGATGGAAATATCCATCACCATGCAGTTACATGTTTAGCTCAGTACTAAATAAATAAAAAATAAAATATCAAACACTAAAAACAAAGAACAAACTTCACTTTTATGTTCCAAAAAATTTCAGATAAACTTCCTAATAATACACAAGATTCTAACCACAACAAACAGCGGAGGGACAAGAACCTGCTGGAAGTGATGCTTGTTCTTTTTTTAAAGATCTACAACCCAATTTAGCCAAAATAGTCACGTAAAATGTTGCCAGCACCAACCAATTTACAATACACCTATTTGTGTGCATTATTTTGCTCAATAAATGTTATGATGGAAATTTCCATCATCATGTAAAGAAGTGTTAGACAATTTTTATAAATTAGCTTCGTTGTCAAAATAAATAAAAATTCATGTTTTATTTCAATTAAAAAGAAAAGTAAAATGTTCAGTTTTGGGATCTTTATAAATTTTGCAGATTATAATATTTACTAATTATGTTGCCAACTGCAGGAAGATCGCGTTGCCGTAATTTAATGTTTTTTCTTCCAAACGCTATCTTACACCAGTTTTTAAGACAAATTTATGTAGATATATATGTTTAATTGCCTCAATCACATTTCCAGTTTTAATCGAAATCTAAGAGTTCACCCAAAACCAGTTCTTGATATTCCCCCGATATCTCGTATCCAATTTTCATTAATATCTGAGGACCCACGTAGAAGACCTCTCTTGTTTGCCGGACATACAAAACATTTATATACGGATCCGTTTACAAGACAAGAAAAAGAAGAAATTTTAGTTAATTTAGTTGCCACTTACAAAAGAACTCTGTTGGAGGGTTCCTCCAGATTTTCATAAAAGTTGGATTTAGGATAGAGGAGATAAAGGTAATACAAAATTGGTAATATACTTTGAAAGTTAAAATCGGTTGTAAAGCTATTCCAAAATATCATCAAAATCCCCTTTCATTTGATACCAAATTTGTATATCGTAACCCAGCAAAAATAAATCGAAGTGATTCTTAAGGAATTAATTTTTCATTGATTCTAAAATTAAAAAAAATTATGTAGTAAAAATTGCAAGAATTTCGAATAAAGTAATTTAATAAATAAGGTACGATTACTGAATGTCCCGTTATAATTTAACCAACAGTAAAACACAAACTTTATATGAGAAACAACAACAAATGAGTCAGTTAAATTTCCAAGGTAGAAGCTGAAGTGAAAATGAGGCTAAGGCCCGATTACTGATGTCCTGTTTAAATCTAAATTACAAATACATAATTTATTTGGGAACATCAACACATCTCATTTTTCACTAAACCATAAGAAGGGCTTTAGATGCAATGAAAAAGGATCATAAAAGAAAACTTCCACCCTATGACACCCCTGTGTAAAAATCATTGGTTTCGATTCAAATTTTCACAACACCTGAATCAAAATCACTGCAATCGAAGTAACAATAAAGCGTCTCCTTTTGCCGCTTTTGCAACTTCATTTTGTGTATTTCTCTAAAGCTTTACTAACAAGAAAACTATATCGATGGGTTTTCTCTGATTTTGATAAAATTAAGATATTGTCAGCTTATTATTGGTTTCACACATTGACCAATTTTGGAAATATTGAGCTAGGAATGGATTATATATAATGAAAATATAGGGTGGGCCATTTAAAATTTAAATCGGCTATAAAAACAAAAGTACTGATTATTTTTTCCGGTTTTATTTGAAAGGTTGAACTTTTTCATTTAAGAATGGAAGACAAGATCATTCATATGACTACCACGACTCGGCCATTTTTCTTTGAAAATGAGCAAGGAGCCGCCGTTACCGTCAACTGTGAGCGTAACCAACGAATTTTTGTTTCCAAAAATTCAAGAGAATGAGATGGACGTCATTTGGTTTCAACAAGACGGGGTTATTGTCACACTGCAAACGCAACCATCGAAATTTTTTCGCACTGTCTGTGAAAATCGAATAATCAATCGAATTTGTAATGTCAATTGGCCGCCTCGGAACTGTGATTTGAGCACTTTGGATTATTTTCTGTGGGGAGCCATTAAGCATAAATGTTACGCAAACCATCCAGAGACAATTGAAGCATTGAAACATGAAATCGAAGTTACCATTGAAGAGATTCAAGCCAAAACAATAGAAAATGTACTGAAAAATTGCGTTGATCGGATAAGGTCCTGCCAAACCAGTCATAGTAGTCATAAATCAAAAGACATTTGAGAGATCAATCTGATTTTTACAAAATCTACAAAAAAAATTTATTAAATGACGGTACACATTAGATATAAGACTGGGTCGCTTAAAAAATGCAAACTTTTGCTAGTTTTATCATAAAAATCGGAATGAATCACACTTTCTCTGTAATACACATACACTTAAAAAAGTTTGTAAGTTAAAATAACTGAAAATATCATTTAAAAGAAATGATATTTCATTTAAAAACCGGTCTAATTAATTTTCATTTAAATTAAATGCCATTTGTTATTTATTTTTAAATGTTGATTAATCAACTGACACATCCGTAAGAAACAACTGATATAATCAGTTAAAATAAATGTCAAAATTTTACCCACCAATCCTTAAAAAATAAATGTTTTTTTCATTTATTTGAAATTATTTCCGTTTTTGTATTTTTTGTTTTTTTTTTTTAATATACTCGTACAATACAAAATGTATGTATGCATATGAAGCTATAAATACTTTTTGTGTGAATGTATTGGTATATGTATGTGTGTTTATGAAGTTCTTGTAAATTGTATTGAAAAATTTTGTATATATACAACCAATTTAAATAAAAAAACAAATTGAAATTTTTTGAATATTTTTTTTTTGAAACAGACAGCAAACAAAATTTAAATTTGTAATAACTGTTACGGACACAAATAAACCACAAGTTTCCGTTTTGTGGGTAAATTTTTATTAAATTTCAAACAAATGAAAAAAATAAATGAAACTGAAAAAAATCGGTAAATGATAGTAAATTATTTCGAATAAATGTATAAAAAAGTTAATATAGATATTTCTTTGAAAAATAAATGTATCTTCCTTTATTTTTAAATGGAACGGAAAACTTTTTTATTAAACTACAAACAGTTAACTACATAATATTCTGAGTGTATGAACAGAGCTGATTTTCGGGCGAGTATTGACCACAGTAAGAAACATTTTAATATCCCTGTATTACCTTCCGATTTTGGCGAAATTTTAAGAAAAAGACTAATAGACTAGTATTTTTAGTTGGTCCATTCTCAAGTTTAGGGGAGTAAAATATTTCCTACAAAGTAACCATTAGTAAATGAGTTATCTAAATATAATTTTTGCAAAAGTTGTCCAAAGCCAAGAAATATTTAATTTGTATCTTTTATTCACTTTTATCAAAACACTGTGAGCTTATCTCTAGACTACCGTAGCACATTATATTGCGTATGATTGCAAATAAATTTCTTGAAAACGGGACTTTTCCTATTCTTGTCGTATATTCTTCTTTTTTGCCTGACATTTTACAAATAAACTTTAAAAAAATATGTGTAAATGGATGTAAAAAACTTATTGTGTATAAAAAAAATTGTAAACAAATAAATTAAATTGTATACAAATTTAAAAAAAATAAAGAAGAAAACAATTTAAAAAAAATGTATGGAGAAAACACGACTAGATGAAGAAGAGACGCATTTAAATTTAAAGTTTTTCTAAAATAGAATAATAAAGTTTAAGAAAAACAACAACTATGAACAACAAAATGAGTGAGTACACTCTTATAAAAGTTGGGAATATTTTTCAAATGAAATACAAGACAAGAAGTCAGTCAAGCAAGCAACAAAATAGTCAGTTTACCAGTCAGTCATTTAGTCGCTAAAGTCTTAACCAGTTAACAGTTCATCTTCAATAAAATTTCTTTCAAAGGGTTAAAAATTTCTTCCTCTATTTCATTTAAAAGTTTATGTAGATTTTGTAAATAAAGTTTAGCATTTTCAAATTCATTGAGCAGTTAACAGGTTAAGCAAAAGTATGATTGGATGTAGTATAAAGTGTAATAGTGGATGGATATAATCAAATGTGTAGTATAGTAGAATGCTAACTAAATGGATGACACAATGAGGCTATTTTTATAGCTGTCAAATAATAGTTGATGGTACTCGGCGCTGTTTTGCTGCACTGCAAAATAAAGGCTGGCAGCCAGTCCAATCCAAGCAGAGTAGGCCTGTATGCATGATGCATGAGTTATTTTATTTGTCGGAATGTAAATATATTTTTTTAGCCGTTCAGCGAGACCTTTCTTTCCAACTTGATATGAGCAACAGAATACGGCGGACTGCTGCTACTGCAGAATATGCATTTAAATTTATTCCATGCAACACTTAATGTCACAATGTAGAGAAAATAAAAATGTTCTTTTTTTTTTTGTTTGTTTTGAGGTCTTCTACTTTGGGATGTCTGTCTGGGTTGGTTAACTACTAGTCGACTGGCTTGACTAACTGCCAGTTTGGTTATCTATTTTATTAAAAAAAAAAAAAAAATAAACGTTCAAAACAACGTAAATGATTAAATATATTTCATCGTGTTTGCAATTGTTTAGCTAACAAAATGTCATTATTTACATTAAAATATCATAATATTTTTAATGGGAACACCATTTCGTATTCGAGGTAAGAATTTATTTTAACATACAATGTCTACTTAGCCTCATTTTCTCAATACCCCGTTAACTACTAACTGGGACTTTAACTGACACATTTGTTGTGTTTCTTATAAAATTTGATTTTGAGTGTTGGTAAAATTTTAACGGTACATCCAGTAATGATACGATCTACGTAGGATGGAGGATAAAAAAATTACGACAAAATGGACACCTTTGATTAAGATTTCTCTCGCTAGTGTTTGCTGCGGAGTAGATTATTTGAAATTAAATGCAGGATATATTTTTATCCATCATCACGAACTTTTACAGCGATTCGGGTCTTATAAGGAAGGAGATCTGAGCCGAGATCACTCACCAAATTCACTGAAATTCGAATATGTGATAGTGAAGATATATTTTAAGAAAATTTATTTTTTTAGCAGCCAAATCACTTATGTAGGGGGCAAAGAAGCATTTTATTATTTTGTTTGTATTATTTTTCAAGGTAAAATATTTGCAAGGCATATTAAGGGGTAAAATACATGCTATTTCTAAGAACACATAAAAATTAGAGCGCTTTATATGGTTGTAGTATAGGAAAATTTGGAAGGTAAGGCTGGAGTGTCATGCGGCCCCATTTGAACCAGTTTATTCCATTATTCTCGAGGTTTATTATGATGCCAGACCACTGCCACTCAGACTCCAGATGATCACTGCCAATCATACTCCATTACCGAGCTAGTTGGACCAACATACGAAGCTTAAAAGGTGCGAGAAGTTAGCACCTGAAAGATCAGTGAGGTCATGGAAGTACGCCGATCTTAATGTCCCCGTGATGCTTAAAGAAGGCAATCTCTATAGCCCCTGCAAATATCTAAGATACACAGCGAAAACAAATTCATCGTGACAACCGAATATCTTTCCAACTGAATATTTTGTTTGCAGCAACCGAATTATTTAGTTGTCCCAAGCAAATGTTTTCCAGATACAATTGAACCATTTGGTTTCAACAAATATTCATTGACCGAATTTTAGTTGCGATAAACAACTATATCGGTAGCTCCAACCAAACCATTCAGTTGGCAAAAAATTCGGTTGCTACAATGAATCTGTTTCTCGGTGTAGGTCAACTTATCCAGTGCCGGTACAGAATTACACCAAATTACATGATATCCAGGGAACAGGCACAAAAGAAAAGGTCCTTATGCCCCATTTAAAAGATTACAAACTCAGTTTTGTTTAAACTGATCCAAAGTTCACAGACTCTTGCCAGAAAAATAACTTCCTCAGCGCCGTCTGCATGTCGGTCAAGGCAGAGGGAAACTTTCCCTTTGCTACTATCGCCACGTCTTCAGCGTAAGTGTACACATCCCTACCACCCTCTTCCAAGAAGAGAAGTACAGGATTAAGTTCAACATTCCAGAGAAGTGTAAATAACCGTTCCAATGGCCCTCTGACTCAATAATGCCACCAAATGCATATATGTTGTTACACGTCATTTAAGTTAAGCTCTGAAAGCAAAACACATTATGTACAAATTAATTTGAATTTCCAAATTTCAAACATATTCTCTTATAAAGAAATCCACTTCTAGGCTACTCATTTAACTTCTCTCTTCCATCACATTTCCAAATTTTAACGAAATCGGTGAGAGAAACCCGTAAATACATTTCTTGTTCGCCTTCAGAAAAATGTAAACTAAATCTTGCAACTGCAAATAATATTTAAAATGTCCAGCGCTCACTCCGTTTTTATTTTTCATCCAATATTGATTTTATTTACCCTTTAGATCTGGCAACACTAATCAAAACAATATTTAAAATTGATTTAACAAAGTTTTAAAAGACAAAAACCTTAAAAAATATCTATAACAATATTTAGAGTAAAAAAAATTAAATAAATAAAAGTAAAAGGTAAAAAAACGTATAAACTACCCTTTGTCTAAAAGAAACATGAGCAAAATTATAATAAAACTTGACAACCCTCTTATTTAACAACAGCAAGAAAGATAAAAATAAAAAAGACCTTATGACAGTAGTTCATGCAAAGTAATAATAATAACACGTGTATTATCATCACTATGAGACCTTAAAGTTACTACGACAATTCTATTCTTCAGATACCTTAATATGGGGTAGTTTCATTATCAGTCTTTTTTTTTCCTATTTGCAGCGCCACAAAAAAATGGTGCTTGCATTTTATGCACCCTCTTATAAATAATGAAAAAAAAGTGTATAAAAGCTCGGCAAGCAATAATATTCCTGTACTAAAGACTCAATTTTTATGATTGTATCAATGACAACGCCTTAGTTACAACAATGACCACGACAGTCCGTCACATGTTTTTGTTGTTCGCATTTTATGTACGGTTAAGTTATTTCAAAAGCCATCAACTATCATCATCATGTTGACCAACATTTAATATTTTTCAATGAATTATTTTTTTATTTTTTTTTATTTAATGGTTTTCATCAAAAGAAATTGAAAAATTGATGCATACAAACTGCATATTTTTATGACATGATAAATGTCCCGCATAAAAACCTAGTGTCATAAAAATTCAACATATCAATTGTGCCATAGAGAATATAGAATATTATGTTAAAAATATAATTAAGAATATTTGAAAAAAAAAAAAAACACCGAGAGGTAATTTGTTTTATCTAAAGTCATGTTTAATTTAAAGTCAAGTCATTTAGTAATTTACCTTTAAATGACTTTTGAAATTAAAAATCTAAAATTAGTTATGAAAATTTTTCTTTGCACGCTAATTTTTGCGGCAGTTATTTGTTAACCAATTTTACACCAGTCATCGATACCGTGGGAATTTTTTTTGACGAAATTTAGTAAAAATATTTTTTTTTATGATTTGGTAGAAATGTGTACTGATTACTTGAAGTGTTTGTACCGCGCCCATTAGTGTTGCTAAACGTTATTAAAAATATATTTTTGACGCTTAAACGAAACAGTGTAAATAAAGTTTTATTTTTTTCGTTTCAAAAATGTCGAATTTTGTGCCAACAAAGCATCATTTGCGAAGTTTTTCTTTACTTCTTGAATTTGAAAAAAAAAGTGCAGCTGAAGCACATCGATTACTCGCCGAAGCTTATCCTAAATATATTCCATCAATTTCAACGTGCTCGAGATGTTTTGACGGTTCAGAAGTGGTTCTTTTGACGGAAGACAAATACTGCTCAGGTCAGCCAAAAAAGTTTGAAAACGATGAATTGGAGGCATTACTCGGTAAAAATTGTTGTCAAATTCAAGAAGAACTTGCAAAATATTGGGAGTCACTCAAGCAGCAATTTTAAAACGTTTGCAAGCAGTAGGACTCATCCAAAAGCAAGGAAATTGGGTACCACACAAGTTGAAGCCGAGAGGCGTTGAAAGACCGCTGCGAAATGGATCCACTACACCAACCAGCTAAATTTAAGGCAAAGCCGAATATCCATATCACGAATACGTTTCACTTCAGAACAGTGTATCAAAAATGTGCTTGACCAAGAACGCCTTAGAAAAAGAAGCAGCTCTTTTGGCGCGGAATCCATATGTTGCCAGAAAGATGGAAAACGGTCATAGCTCGCGATGGCCAATACTTTGAATAAATATATATTGTATCAATGTTATACAATAAACGCCCAAAATTTGCTTAAAATCCCGCATTTTTAAGTTACAAGGGTGGATCAATAAGTCCATTACTTTTCGAAATTCTCTCGTAGTTATATGAAATGCAACACTGCTCTCATCAAGTACCAGTTGTAAATAGACTATTGTCAAATTTTGAGCAAGTTCCGTCATTTACTTTGCGTTTAAAAGCTGTTCAAAACATACAACCTCGTGGATTTTTTTAAAAATGGAAAAAGTGAATTTCGAGAGCTCATTAAACACTATTTTTTGCGAAAAAAAACTGTCAATCAAACCAAGAAAAAGCTTGAAAAATCCTATGGGGACTCTGTACAATCAATTTCAATGGTAAAAAAGTGGTTTAATGACTTTCTTTGTGGTCGCACAAGTACAAATCACGCTGAACGTTCTGGACGGCCAATTGAGGTAAATACACCCGAAAATGTCGAAAAAATCCACGATATAGTGTTGGCCGATCGAAGAGTAAAAGTGCCTGAGATTTTTGATGCCATAGGCATTTCATATGGCAGTGTTGTTTCAATTTTAAATGATTAGTTGAATTTAAGAAAGCTGTCTGCAAGATGGGTGCCGCGTTTGCTCTCAATTGACCATAAACGTAATCGTGTAAGGTGTGTAGTCTTAATGGCAAAATACCATGAATTGGGCTACGAATTGGTACCTCATCTGCCATATTCTGCGGATTTAGCCCCCAGTGACTATTTCCTATTTCCAAACCTAAAGAAATGGCTCGGTGGAACGAGATTTAGCTCCAACGATAAAATTATTGATCAAACAAATACCTATTTTATGGATCTCGAAAAATCCTTTTTTTTTGGAAGGCATACAAAAATTGGAGAAACTTTGGACTAAGTGTATTGAGCCAAAAGGAGATTAAGTTGAAAAATATTTTTTTTTTTTTTTTGCAAAAAAAAAACTGTGTTTTATTCAAAAAGTCACGGACTTATTGAGCCGCCCTCGTATACACCAAGTTATAAGAAAGACACAATCACAATAAACCCAAAATGACATTTTTTCATTAAAAAAAATAACAGTAAATTTAAGTGAAAACAAATTGTACTAAACTTTCAGGTGAAATTTATTTTTGTAAAAAATTATTTTTTTTTTTTAGACTAAAATCGTATTTTTTACATGAAACCAGAACAACGTACTGCACTTTAAGCCGAAATTTTTCGAACAAATAGTTTACATTTAAAGTCTGCTTACATGGTAACTTTACCAAGTGAGAATTCCAATTTCCCTGAAATTCTGATATGCGATAGAGGAAACAATAGGAGCGGACCTGTATTTTTTTCTTTTCGCCCCAATCTTATAAAAAAAAAAAACGGAGAATCATAGGGGCTAAACAACCTTTTGAAGAATTTTTATATTAATTGCAAAGCAACAAATAACATAAATGGGATACCAAATGAAAGGTACTTCAAAGAGATATCTCATGGTAAGGCAGCCATACACTGATAGATTTTTATATGCACAAATAGCCTAAAAAGCTAATAAAAAATAGTTCAAAAGTATCTTGTACAAAAGAAACTAGAATCTGTTTGCTAAATATTATTAAGATAAAAACAGCAAAATTAATGCTGTTAAATTTACAATTTATTTGTTTAAATAAAAACCTTATTTTAAAATAAATCCCTTGAACTTTTCATTCAAATAAATTTTATTTCTCAATTCAAAATTTTTACAGCACTTTCTTCTTTTCTTATGCACATTTTTCTCACCATATGTGATTTATTAAAATGAAGAAGAAAAAAAAACACAAAATTCAATACATCATCAATAAAAACAATCAATCATGTCATATCATACGATATCAAAGCTTTTGATAAAGACATATAACCCAAAAACAAACAAATGAACAAATGAATATAAAAAATATATATATATAAAAACATACTGCAGAAGTGACCAGCTGAGTGAAAGGTTAAAAAGGGCCAAATGCATTAGAAATTTAACAGAGAAAAATCCAAATATCGTATATATTTTAAAAAAAATGAGGGAAATAAGTTTTTACATGACGTAAAATTAATGCCTTTTGATATATGATTTATAAGGTTGACAACTTAAAAATGTTTTTTTTTTGTTAAGAAAAAGTTTTTACCAAAAGAGAACTTAAAACTTTTTATCAAACTATTTGAAGTATTGTAGTTTATTTTTTTTTTTTACTTTTTCTATAATTTTCTTTTTCTTGAGAATTGTTAAGTGAAAAGTAAGCATGAATGTTAGCCAAGTTTTCACTTGAAATAAGTAGACTTCTTTTTCATTAAAGTAAAAAAAAAAACAAATACTATTGAAAATAATGACGATGATCAAGTAAGAGTTTAATTCATTTATAGTTTTTTAAGACATGTTGCCAATTAAAAAAAAAAAAAAGAAACGTTAACAAGAAAATAAAATATTTAATTACTAATTTTCAGAAAATACTACAACTGTTTTAAATTCCTTATGAAACAGTGGATAACCGATTAATTACACTTCTTATGGGTACTTAAATTCAATTTTTCATATTTAAATATACACATTTTATATACAGGGTGTCCATCGGGAAGGTATACTACTTTGTTTTGCCGCCATTTTGGTAAACATTAGTCTAGACAGTTCATATTTAGCAGTCGTGAAGTAGACACGTGGCAAATTTATTATGGAAAAATATTCGATAAACCAACATGTTTTAATCGTTAAAACATTTTATTTTTATTACTGTGACGTTGAGAAAGTTACGTGAAATTTTTGGGAGAAACATCGTGCCAACAAAACCCACTATTTAACATATCGTGTAGTAAATGATTTCGAAGAAAGAGGGTCTGTGGGGGATAGGCCCAAGCATGGACCACAAGGTACTGCAATATCGGCTGAAAACATTACTGCTGCTCAAGAAAGTTTTCAAAACAAACCATCAACCTCAATTCGACGCCGTGCTCAGGAGCTTGGTCTTCAAAGAACAACTTTGGCACAATTTTGCACAAGGATTTGCATTTGTTTCCATTTATGATTTAAGAGCATTTACGCCGCCGTACATATACCAAAAGGATGTTACAGATCGCCCATGACAACCCCGATTTTCATGAAAAAATCATAATGAGCGACGAGGCACATTTTCATTTGAATGGATATCTAAAAAAACAGAATAGTCTGTTCCGAGCAATGGAAAACCCTCAAATTATTTATCGGTCACATTTGCATCCATTAAAAGTGACAGTCTGGTGTGCAATTTGGTCAGGAGGAATCATTGGACCTTACTTCTTTGAAAATTAAAATGGCGTAATGGGGAGCGGTGATATAATTGAAAACTTTTTTAACGCCACAACTGCATGTGGTATCAACAAGACGGTGCCACATCGCATACAGCCAGTATTACAATGGAATTACTGCGAGACCTCTTTCCACAACAAACTAATTCAAGAAATGGTGATGTTGATTGGCCTACCCGGTCGCCTGAATTGACTGCTCCGGACTTCTTTTTGTGGGGCTATCTGAAAAGCAGAAACGCTTGAGCAACTCAAACAAAATATTCGTGATGAAATTAAATTAATGAAATACCGCGTGAAATGTGTAAGAATGTAATGAAAAATGTGCTCAAAAGGGCTCGCATTTGTGAGGCTAACAGAGGCGGACATTTATCTAATGTCTGAAGAACCCAGACATGATGAGGACTTGATTGTTATTTATTTCTGTTACATGTGATCCATTTCTGTTTGCTATTGAAAATCAGACAGATCGGTTAATAAATGGCTGAGATATTAGCAAAAAACCAGGACTACCTCTAATTTTTTTCGTAAAATCCCTTTGTTTAATATGTATGTAGAATTTTACGCATAACAAACACATCCATTTGTTGAAATTCTTTTCTTTCATCTCCACCTTTTATACACAAACAACAAACACATACAAAGATTTGTCATTTAAATAAAAACCAAACAAATCTTTAATGAACGAAGACTTTTATATATGTACCTCTATTAACGATGATTTTGTGTGAGCTTCAATAGCTCAGCTGTCTAGACGCTATGTCACAAATACTTTTTTTCTCTAAGGCCGCGGGTTCGAATCCCGGTCAATTCACTTTTTTTTGTACATTTTTTTTATTTTCTTAAGACTTTTTTTGTTTATTTTTTAACATTTAATAATTAATTTAAATAAAATTTTTTATTAATGATTAAATAATCCATAAATAGACTAAAAACATCAAAATTTTTATAAAAACCCTCTGATACAAACAAAATACAAAAGGTTTTATTTCTATTTTTTGCTCCGATTTAAAAGAACTTATAAAAAGATTTTTAAACCATTTTATTTTTCATATATTAAGAAAATTTTTTACATAATTTCCCTTTGAGTGCAACTATTTTAGGTCATAACATATAATAATTTATAAAAAAAAAAAATTATAAGCTATTTTCCTTCAAATTTTTAAATTAAGCTAAAGAAATCAAAAATACTTTTTAATAAAAAAGCGAAATAAAATCCCAAATGCAAATTTGCCAGCTAAATCAAACGTTTTTGTAGAAATAAAACACATGCAGTTCTAGTGATTTCTTTTAACGATTTGTGGAAATTCTTTTCTTTCACCACTTCACCTTTTATACACAAACAACAAACACTATTCTAGAGCTGTAATATGACTTATATAGCAAAAGATCGAAAATGTTTAGTATAACATATTTGCTGAAAAAACTCGGAAATATCGGTTCAGATACAAAAAAGTTATGCCCAAAACATAAATTTTTTTTAAATACCTATTTTCTGGAACCAGAAATCTTCCCGAGTCCAAGTTTTATCACCAAACTAAATGGTTAATTTCCTTTAAAAGGCGTCCGTATATAAATCTGTCCATTCCATATATGTCCATATATAAACTTCAGTTTTTTCCAACCATGGTGAAGGGTATATAAGATTCGGCATAGCCGAATTTAGCTGCTCTTACTTGTTTTTGTTTTTCATTTGCCAGAGTGTAAGACTGCCAAACAAATTTTTAATTTTAAAATATAAATTATGCAGTTAGCAGGTTAATACAATTTTAAAAACAATTACTTAATTTGATCAGAGTTGTATTTTTGTTAACAAAAATATTCAGCAGAGCAATTACTTTCCGATTTTAATAACACAAAATTTTATATTAAATAAGTTTGCTTTTATCGATTTTTTTTTTTAGAAACATTTCCATCACTATATTAAACTACGATTTAGTTTAAAGATTTTTTTTCTTAATATACAAAAAGGTGTGTGGTAAAACATGATGATGGCAGCAGAAAGTTGTAAAACTGGCATTCTACTACCCTAGATTAATGAGAGCACTCAATGTGAAATGAATATAAAGTACAAAGAAATTGAACATTTTTTTAGGATACAAGTGACATTTCTTTAACTAGAACATTAAGGGTATTCAAGTAAGTATGCAATAGACCATATAACCTAGATTTACCAACGATAATTTGATGTTCTTAATGAAATTTTCTTACGATAAGAGAAGGCTTTTCTCTGTACAATGTCAAAGTATTTCTTTTAAAAATGATACTTTAAATCCAAAAATGGTTTGTATTGGAATTGGATTAACTGCTTAATTTCAGTGCAACCATTAGCAGTTAATCTACCCAAACATTGCATTAACTACTTACCAGGCTATTTACTTGCTTAATTACTTTTGTTCGCGATGTCCAAAAAGTAATGGGTAATGGCTACTCATAATTTTTTGATAGCTTGTAAGCGAGAGGGTAATGGGTGGTCATTATTTTGTGTTTTTTGTAAGTGAGGAGACCACTGATTACTTTTGGGACATCGCGAAAAAAAGTAATTAAGCGAGTAAATAGGCTGGTAAGTAGTAGAAACCATGTTTTTGCTGGGTACTTTTTATTGGATTAACTCCACAGTGTAAATTGACTAAAAGACAATTTTTTAGAATCTCACGGTTTTATCTTTTTGTAAAAAATTAAGAAATTGAATTTAATGGGTTTTCTATCAGAAAATTTTCTTACGAATCGAACGGGGATTTATAGTAGAAAAAAGTCCCCAAGTCTAAGCTGTTTTCTATAAAAAAAAAAGTTTACAGAAATTGAGGGTTTTAACAGGGAACATGTTAATCAAGAAGTGTAAACGTAGCGTTTGTTGAGTCTAGTTATTTCATTAAGCGCTGCGGAAAAATAGATTAATTTTACTAAGTACCATTACCATATTACTTTTTTTCTCTCCATGTTCCGAAGGGTTAGCCTAAACGAATGCCTTCTTCATTGTGGTTTAATTTTTTCCGCTAACGATTGATAAAAAAAAAAAAAGTGTCGCAAAACTCTACATTTGTACAGGGTTTACATGTTCCTTGGTTTTACTAAGCGTTATTGTTTTTAAGTCAACAAAATCGGAGGATTTTTATTGAAAGATCGTAATTAGTTTGAAAAGTTTATTGCTTTAGAATTTTTTTTATCCCCGAAATTTATACAGAACCTAGTGAATTGTTTACAAGATAAAGTTGGAAAATTACCTAAAGAAAATATTATGACAATCAAAGGTGTTCTCCATTTGAAAAAAATGTTACTAAATCTAAAGTTCAGACGATTTGTTTGTATTGGAAAAATTTCTTTATATTATTAATTTATTAGAAAAGTAGACTTTTATGAAGAAAACAGTTTTCAAAATCTATTCGGAACAAATAGTATTTTTTAAGGAAAATATAGTATTTTTAAAAGAAAAAATATTTCAAAATAAAATTCTTTTTAATAGATTTTAAAACTCTGAAACTACGATTATTTCAGTAGCAAAACAAAAATATATTCTTAAATGCTGGTGGCAAGTGTTCTCAGGGATGGCTAGGTTTGACTAAAATATGGGAATAAGATATGTTGTTAGATGATTCTTTGTAGTTTTCAAAACAATTTTCAATCAAATCTTAGCTTATCCTCTTTTTCGAGTAATCTAAAAAATGGGTAAAATTAATTAAAAAACAAAATGAGAAAACAAAATGAGAAAAAAGTGGTGAAAAATGAATTGTGAGATGGAACAGAAAATTTAAGTGGCGAAAAAATGGCGCTCAAATTTTGATAAAAAATTTGTAATTAAAAAACAAAATGAGAAAACAAAATGAGAAAAATGTGGTGAAAAATGAATTGTGAGATGGGACAGAAAATTCAAGTGGCGAACAAATGGCGCTCAAATTTTGATATGTATGAATAGAGGAGAGAGAGTAAACGAACATGTCGCTTTTTTAGCCGTCCAATCTTAGGAGGGGCTAAAATGGTGCAATGAAAATCGCTTTTCTTTGATATTTTTACGCATTTTGCATACTTTCCAAAATTAATTACAGTGTTTTTTTTATTAGTTATCAAACGAAAGGTAATTGAGAGACCAATGTTAAAATGCATGAAAATTGTTTTAAAAAAATCAAACAACAATGCGATACATTTGTATCCCAAATTAAAAATTGGGCAGCTATAAATGATTTAAGTGTCTTCGTTTTCTCGCCTTTCTATCACATATCCAAATTTCATCGAAATCGATAGATCTTCAACGCCAGTTAGAAGACCAACAATTTTGGGATATCCGATCAAAATTTTAATAACTTCACAAACAAAGTGACAAAATGATGTACACCTTTCTAAAGTAAACAGTATAAAAATTTCCTCAAACTCTAGAAAAGAAGTCCTTGGAATCAAGGACTTTTTCTAAAAAAAAAAATGTCTCTGAATCTAACGAGGGTTTATCAAAAAGTATAAATGTATTTACTGCAGAGACTACACATTCCATGATTCTCTTGGTTTTTACATCATCTTGATCGAGCAAATGAAAACATTTTGCGAAGGTTGAAAGAGGACAAATATGTGAATGTTTCTAACCTCACTTTTTTCGGCTGCATGGAAAATCTAGGGAATTTCTTTCACTTTTTCCTCATATACTTTAAAATTTCTGTTAATTTTAAATGAAGAATCCTGTCTCTAGCAACATATTTTAATTTGGTTTAAAAAAATTAGTCACTCTTCACTCCAGACTGTGATGAATAGAATTGATTTTATATACAAATAAGTTATCATAATCTGTTTTATTCTTTAGGAAAAAGTCTTAGAAACTTAGGATTTCTTTATAGAAAATGATATTCTTTTGAAGAGGTCTTCAAATCGCAGTACTGGGAATTGCAAAATTTCTCAACATCTTCTAATAAATTAAATATATGACCTCAATATTTTTTTGATAATTAAAATTAACGTTTAAATAAGAGGGGTTATTATTTTCAAATAATAACCTAAATTAAGCCCTTAATCTCTTTTAATTAACAAACAAACCCACAATTTTGTTAATGACCCATTTCTCCAACGACTACTGCTTTTTAATTTTTGTAGAAAATAAACTTTAAACACAATTGTATATATCCGCCTGATAAAAGCAGCAGCAGCAGCAAAAGTCTTTGCAGCCGTAGAAGAAAATAATGTTTTTAAGCTTGACTCATTTGACCACTGAAATTCTTAGATGTTTTTTTTTTTTTTTTTTTTTTGTTAAATCTAGGTAAAACCAGACTTTATACATTAAAAGTTTTGTTTTTTTAACTTCGACAACTTTTTCTTATTTTTTGTACCAACTGGCTCAGTTGTTGGTACCAATAGTATGACCCACTTAACCATAAAAACTCATGATCATGTAAAGCGTTTGCGCACATTTTTCGAGTTATTTAGAGAATACATATACAAAATAAATGTTTAGATTTTTTTTTCAGTTGTAAGATGAGATAGGGTAGTTGTATGAGATGTATTTCATACTTGAAATTTGTATTTAGTAAAGCGTAGTAATAATAATGAAGATGATTATGGTGCTAATTAAATTATGAAAAGTTGTGTGTTAATGTTTAAATTATAAGAATATTTTTAAAAAATATACAAACATTGTGGTTTTTAAAATTTGTACTAAAAATGTGGTGTTAAAAGAAACTGGGTCAATTATGTCGGCTCATTGATTACAAAATTTTCAATAGTTTTAAACAAAATAATTTACTGTAATGTTAAATTTTATAGTTTTAATTAATTTTACCTCTTTTATTGTTATCCATTAAGTTGCATTAAATTTTTTAAATAAAAAACTTACCTAAAAAGAAAAAGAAAAAACATATAAATAATAATTCAAATACAAAATATTTTTGGCGATAAATATAATAAAAATCTTAATAGTTTAGGATCTGCCCAACACTGGCAACACTGATCATAAATTATATGAATGATAAAACAGAACTTAAGAATTTTTCTGTAGCAGAAGTCCTTAAAATCTGATCGACCCTCTGAAATATTGTCAAGTTCCCACTCCTTAAAGAATTCCTGAAAATGTAAAAAAATCTCAAGTAAAAAACCTGCACTCCGTTTCTGTATCTGATGCGTGAAGTTTTCGCATCTAAAAATTTATATTCACCCTATTTTATACAAGGTGACTTAATAGATAATAAAGTTGATTCTTTTTTTACTGGAAATTTTTTTCGAGCTTCTAACTTTTAAAGCTGTGACACATTTAATTATGTAAAATTTCTTATTAGATATAACAAGAATAGAGCGCCTTATAATCTTATTTAGATTAATATATATTTAATTGCATGTGACTCACCCTATAGAAAGCAGAACAGGGTTGCGTTTTACATGTTTTGTTGCGAAAACTTTATCGATGGGAAAAATACAGAAACGAAGTGCTGATTTAAAAGCATTTATTAGTCTTTACTTGCACTGAATGGCTGTAAACATAAAAAGTTATTGCGAATCTTTCATTAAAAATTATTTAAAAGCTTAGAAACACCATTTATGAATATATTGTGACTTTGAATTAATAATGAGCAAGAGACCGCTGCTAGTATGTGAACCAATATTCCAGTTTTCAATGTCTTGCCGCTAAACCCTTTTTGTGAATGAAAGCTTTTGGCAGCTTGTGTCATTTGGTTAAAACGAACATGACGAATTCAATACGTTTAAGTTTACGTCGAGCATGCTCTATCTGAACAATTTCGTTTTTTAAGTGGTGATTTTAAGTTCGAAGACAATGAATGACCGATGGATGAGTCGAAGTCAGCAAACGCCTAAAAGAGATGAGATTGATTTAAAAGCAAGGAAAACGGGTAACATACGAGTTGAAGCCGCGCGACGACTGAAAGGCGATTTTTCGTTTGTGGACAGCTATTCGAACGCCAAAAAATTAAGGGTTTTTACATCGCATTGTGACTGGCGATAAAAAGTGTATCCATTCCCTGCGGGAAAAAAGAGTTCAGTTGGGAATTGCGATTTGTCCCGTGATAGGTGAAAACTGGACCGGTTCAGAAAATACATATCACGAGATAGGTCAAAAGATGATTGGTTCCTAAAGTACCTACCACGTGACCGGTTTAAAAGTCACGACATGTTCTTTAAGACCACTCGTGTGACATGTCGCAGAGGGCAATTGACTCCCTCCTAGGTCAAGCCCATGTTAAAGTGACCGGTCCCGTGGCCAGTCCCTATCCCAATGAACCGCTCACGTGACGTGTCCTAAGATAGCTTCCTTTCCACATGTGCTTCATGAATCACCACTTCGTACACAAAAAATAACTGTTTGGTGCGGTTTGCATGCGGGCCATATTTTTTCGTCGAAAATAATGATCGTTATCGCGCCATGATTACCGATTATTTTAGGCTCGAATTGGAAAACATAGACTTGGACGACATGTGATTTCAACAGGACGGTGCCACAAACCATATAGCACACGTTACAATCGATTTATTGAAGAGTAAGTTTGGTGAGCGTGTCACCTCAAGAAATGGACTAGTCAATTGGCACCCTCGTTCGTGCGATTTAACGCCTCTAGACTTTTTTCTTGGGGCTACGTCAAATCATTGGTCTATGCCAACAAGCCGACGACGTTGGAATAACTCAGAGCCAACATTGAACGCGAAATAGCAGCCGTTATGGCCGAAATGTGCGATCGAGTCATCGAAAATTGGGTCCAACGAATCGACCGCTGCCGACGTGTCCGCGGTGGCCATATGAACGAAGTCGAGTTCCATTCATAAATGTTTTGATTGTATTTCAAGTCGATCATAAAATTTTGGAAATATCAAATATCAAATGTCAAATGTCAAGTCCTTATTGGAAACCCTATAGAACTGTACAGTACAGTTTATCACTTTTTACAAAAACCTGGATTATTCTGACATTCAATTTTATCAAATATTGGAAAAATAAAGTTTGGCCGAAATAGCTCCACACAATTCTGTGGCGAAAAAGAAAAACAGCTTAAGTATGATTAAGCACTTAAGCATTATTTCCTTTTCACCACAGAATTCATGCTGTATAAAATTTAAGCCGATTAGTAGAATAGCGCTACGCGATCAAAATCAACGCAGTTGCTATTTACTTCTCTTAAAGAAGGCAGCGCAGCTGGTAAATCATATTTTTAGTGTTACTAACTTAAATTATGAATTTCATCGACAACAACCACTCACTTCAAACCGTTTGTTTATTTCGAATCAAAAACAAACCTCTTTATTTGCCATGAAATTTAGTTCTAAAGTTTTTTTATATATTTCAAAAAGTTTATGTCATGCTTTAGAGATTTTTTTCCTATAAAAATGTTATTTGGAGCATAAAACATTCGATTGAATGTTTGTTGAGATATCGTATTACACTTTTTTTTTATTATTTGCTTTAAAAATCTTAAAGATCGCATTATGTAAGCTTATCTTATAATACTAATAAAAAAAAAAGATTTACAGTTTGTTTTACTTTTGTTGTTGTTGTTATAACATTGAGAAACTATACTTAGGTTTGGTTTAATTTTTCTTTTTTTTTTCTTTAATAAACTCACACACGTTTCTTAATTAAAAGAAAATTACATTAAGACGGTCTGCATCGTTAATCTTTAATATATTTTTTTTTTACAAGATCTATTGCTTCTTAATGAAAGTTTTGATAGGCCATACAAGATTGGATAATTTCTGATTAAAAGTTTGAAAAAAAATTCAATAAGTTGTGTGGGAATGAAAATGAAATTTTTTTTTGGGAAACTTTTAAAGAAAAAAGCTTTTTATTAAATTTATTTAGATCGGTTTAGCTGAATAATTTGCAGCTGAATGTATAATAGCCGTTTGAAGATATAAAACTTTAACATTTCTTTTTTGCAAATTTCAGTTGTAGAGCAAAAGCTATTTTAAATACATATCTTTTACTTTCTTGAACTAACAAACAATTCATGTTATTATTAAATCTCCATTTTATTTTTATTTGCTTAAAATAATATTGATTTTAAATATCAATACAAATAATAACAACTGCATTGTTACTGTCAAACAAAAAGTCGTGATTTTCTGTTAATTTACGAGCGAAATTCATCTTCATAATAACCTCTTGTATTACAACTATAAAAAAAAAAGAAGTTTAAATAAATTTTTCCCCATTTTTCTTTACAATTTCTATGTAATATATAAAATCTCTATATTTATTTCAGTTTTAAAAAATATATACATATACCCGTATATTGTCAGTGGGGTCTTAACTAAAATAAACTACACATTAAAATAATAACATGCTGAGTGCATCTCATCGTCATTATGATCCTTTTCCCACTGTGTGGAATAGTATTCACATTTAGTATACCGCGTGTATGGACTCTTGGTCTTTAAAATTTTATTTCGTATTTCACTGCACCATCGCTACCAGAGTAAATGCAATTTCCGACAGTGTAAAACTTTATTTTAATGTTTATTTTGATGATATTTTTTTTTGTTTTGTATTATTTTCATACAAGCAGAAGCTATTTTTGTTGTTAAGATGCATTTGTTCAGTCGGGTATGCGTTTTCAGCATTTTAGTCTGTGGCAGTTTTCAATTTTACACTTAACACTTGTTATATTTTGTTTGCTTTTAATATTTTCTTTTGCTAATGGGATTTTAAATAATAAAGATCAATGAACGTTCAATTAGTTGTTGGAAAGAGTTTAATGGAAAAAAAGGGAAAATTTTGTTGGTTTTTAAAATTTATTTATATTAATATTGTATAGAGAAATAATAATAAAATGGACAGAATACAAAATCAAAAGCCTAACAGAAAGCCAAATTTCAGAAATTTCAGTTCCAACATTTGGTGCTCAAGTTTCGCAACCTCTAACAAGGACTTTATTAAACTATTGTTAATAAAAGCATCAAGCCAATCTTAAGCCACGGCCCTTGGCTAACTCTGTACATTTTTAAAGTTTGATAGTCGTTGCTAAAATTAAGGTATTAAAAGTTGCAAAACTTGAGCCTTAAAATTGTCGAAAATAGCATTTCGGAGAAACAACCCCATTGCATAAATTTAAGGGCGTTCAACATTACATACATTTATAGGATAAATTCACAACTTCCCGATACCCAAGGGGAGAGATCAAATGTTACTATTATTCAATAAAGGAGATCTTAGTTTGCTAACGGGATTTACTATGGGTCATGGATACCTTACACTCAGAAAAAAAATTTGTAGAAAAATTTGTAAACGGTTTTCAATCCCACTTTACTATTTTTGTACTGATTTTTAGTAAAAAAAATATTATTTAGCAAATCTTTTTACTATTTACATTTAACATATTACAGAGTTTTTACAGAATATTTACAAATTTTTGTTGCTAAGTTTAGAAATCATTTTACAAATTTTTGAAAACCGATTTGCTAAAATTAGCAAAAAAAAATACTAATTTTAAAAAAGTGGATATTGAAGGAAATGTTATTTCTAATTAAAACTTACACATACAAACCTAAATTGCCTTAAAATGTTACATATATTAAAAAAGGAATCGGAAGTGAATATACCGACTCATGTCTGAAAATAGGACATCAATTTAAGATAGCACTAAAAAGTTTTTTTAGTTCTAAAAATCAGCCCTAAAAACAATTAAAATTTTACCTTAAAAGTAAAAAATATTGACTAAAATATTTTTCAAGACAGAAATTACCAAATTAAAATAAAATGATTAATTCGCTTATGTTTTAACAATTTTTAAGCCTTTGATTTAGTTTTTAATTTTGTATAAAATATTTTTTGAAAAAAATAAATAAAATAAAAAAAATTTGATGCTCAATAAAAAAAAAATTTTGTACCAATAATAATATTTAGTATTTTTTTGCTGATATTAGCAAACAGATTTTAAATTCCACTTTACAAAAAGTATACTAAAATTTAGTAGCGGATACTAATTTTTCTACTAATTTCATTGTACTGCATGTCAGCAGACATGTGTTGCTAAGATAAGCAAAAAATACCGCTGGGCTCAAATTAGCAAAATTTCCCGTAATAACAGCAAAATTTGCAGTTGCCATTACAGACTTTTTTTGGTTAGTGTAGGTATGACTAGTTTATACTTTGTCATTCATTGGCCGAGGTGTGGCGGTTCTGCTGACTATAGGATGTCCTCTGATATCTCGTGCGGTCGAGGACACACACTGACCAGGATAATTTTTTTCTTAGGGAGCCTCAACGTACGTGTGTGAACTTCTACGTTCACACACGGTGGAGCATTAAAGAAAAGCCTGGGTTTACTCAGGGTGGTCCAAATACAGCTATCTTTTGAAATCATACGTTATGATTTCTTTTCCGTTCAAAATATTGACTATCAGTCAGTAAAATACCTCCGCGGACCAATGTTGGGAAATGTTGCAAACCTATTTCCAAAGTGGGTACTATGTTGCCCAAACTGTGGGTTTGTTGAAAATTAGTTTGTTGAAAGAAGTTTGGACAACACTCATGGTCATCGCCGCCGTACTATGCGTACCGATGAGAATGTGGCCGAAAGTGTACCACTCAATCTATGAACATTGACCATCCATCGATCCTAACAACTCGTCATTTCACGCACCAGCGAGATGAGAATTTTGGGCATAGATATCGAATTATTTGGTTACAAAGTCCAATTGACTCAGCAATTGAAGGCAAACGACCATCCATTTTGTAACGGCCTTACAGGAGCACCAATCGGACATTGGACTTTGGCCGAAAAATCATCTTTTCTGACGAGGCACATTTTCATTTCGGCGGCTATGTCCACAAACAAAATTGCCGCATCTGGGGATTGCAAAGCTCTCACGTCATTGTCGAGAAGTCAATGCATCCACAGATAGTGACAGTTTAGTGTAAATTTTGGAGCGGTTGCATGATTGGCCCATTTGTTTCGAAAACGCTGCTCATCAAACAATCGATCTTTTGCGAACTTAGTTCGCAAAAGATCGATTGTTTCTCTCTAATATCTAGTACTAATGGGACGGCGCAGAAACTTGTGTAAAGATGATTTGAAAATCTGTTGGGTTTTAGATATTTCGATTCAAATGAAAAGGAAACAAAATTGCAACAAGTCACATAACCTTCAAGTGTACCCGACATGTAACAGGAAAATGTGAACTAATAACTTCTTCCACAAACTTGTATTACAATACAATAAGATCACAACTCCCCCCACTTTTCGTTCGGACATTTGATATATATTTCTTTCACACGTGGCATTAATATGACATACTCAGTCGGACATTTGTACTGTAAATAAAAATATCTTAAGCTAACGCCTTTTATGGCTTTATTGGTCCATTGCAACATACATTTTCTATGTCGCACATTCTACTTTATACAAATTTTTAAGTTCGACTTCCATTAAGCGTTGCACTTTGTTTCAAAGTAACAGTGTTGCCAATTTGGTATTTAGTGAATAATAAACAGTTTTCAATATTATACAAATTTTACTTTCTAAATTACATTTACGTAAAGCTAATTTATTTAGTCCAATCAGATACAAGTTAATATATTTTTATAGTTTTATTTAAAGTCAATAAAAAATCTTAAATTATCTTCCTTCCTTATTGTCACTCTTAAGTTACCTTATATCTCTTATCAATCATTTATAAACTAATTAAAAACAGTTGTTTCTAATTTTAAGATGCATGTTAGCTTTCGTGTTATAATTAAACTTAAAATTATATTTCCTGTATTTATCTCTCTCTCTCTCTTTCTCGCTTCCTCTACACCGTTCAAAATTTCTTCTCTAATATTTAAAAATTGACATTGAACTTTTTTTCTTTCTTTACTTGTGTCGTTTAAATGTTTCTTTGCTTTTTAAATATTATAATTTATTGCAATTTAATGCTTAACATCATGTAATATGCCCTGCTTTAACAATACCACCACCACCAATTGACAACATCGACAACCGACTGCCCTTTCTCCCGTACGCCATTGTCTCCACTCCGTGTTGCACGAAAACATCAACAAAGAAATAAAAAAAAAATTAAAATTGGAAATTGTGTAGAGTCATCATCTTCATAAATCTTTCATTTAACTGCTGCTTCTTCTGATGCTCTTTGAAAAGTTCCTTTGTTTTATATGATGTTAAGTTTTTCAGTTTACGGATTTTTGTCATTCCGCCCGCCAGCATTATTATATTCTTAAAAATTGATTTCAATTTATTTCATTTAAATGTTGTTGCTGCTGTAGTGTCATTCTGGCATATGTTGTCATTTTTGTGTGTTATGTTGTTTTTTTTTTTTTGTAATTTTGACGTTTTTAATGTGTTGTCATTTTATTTTTAGCAACCCACACTTTATTTCTTGTAGGAGTCGTCGAATAAGAAATTGTTCGACTTTTTACTTCAAAAATGTTTTCTTCTTTCTTCTTTGTTTTTATATGTCATATATGCTATTTTTTTCAAATATATATACTTATTTCTGGTTTAAGGAGATTATCACATTTCCGATTGTTTAATTTTTCTTGTATGATGTTAGAGTTTTTTTCTTTTTTTTGGGGATAATTTATATGAGAATTGTATTTTTTACAGCATCATGTTTTATGGCAAATTATGTTTCGTAGGGTCATATTATTTAAGAAAAATGTCATAAAGATGAAATATATTGTATTTAAGAACTTCATAATATAGATTTATTTAAAGTCGTAAAGAGGATACACTTATGTATATTATAAAAGGAAAATAGTTTAGTTTGAAAAGCTTTTAATAAATAATAAAACGAATTTTAGATCAAAACGCAAAATTAAAAAAATTTTAGTTATATTTCGAATTTTTGACTTGGAATTTTTATCTTTTGCAAAACTTTAAATCGGCAACATTCTTAAATTAATTTCGTCCTTGTTCCATATTGTGAAGATAGGGCAGATTTTTAAAATATAAAACATTTTTACAAATCTGTAAATATAGCGCCATCTCTAATACTTCGGTCGCAGGGGTAGCGAAATAAATAGTTTAATAGCAAATACATGACCATATTACATTTTAACAATAATTTGTGTAAAATTTAACAAATAAATTCTTAAAAATTATTTGTAAATGATTTTTAAAATTAGTAAGTTAAAGCACTAAAGATTGTTACAATGGCCAATTTTTAGTCTAATCACCATGAACTTGCCTCTGTACATTAAAAAAAAAGACATGAACCAGACAACTGCAAAATCAACTTTTTTCTTGATTTAATCATACACAAAAATTCTTGTTTACATTTAATAATTAAGCAAAATTCACTGTACAATTAAATCAGCATCATGTTACTGAACGCGTAATTCGGATCATTTTGAATCATGTGTCGATTATGTCTACTGCAAATTTAATCACTCAACAAAAAGCGTTGTAAATCAGAAAAAACAACAAACAACGCGTATGAGTGTATTCATAATTTAAACAAAATAGAAACACATTTCATAAATGATATTGTTTACATTAGGGTGGGACTTAAATCCGCTTTTTTAGAATTTTTATTAGTAATAAAAATAATCTTCTTTGTGAAATATAAATATTTTTTTGGAAAAAAAATTTAGGTCGATATCTCAGGCTTGCCTTATCCGGAAAAATTTAAATATTGTCTAAATTTTTTTTCATCTATTTTGATGAGATATCGACCTAACTTAAAAAAAAAAAAAATTCACACAGAACAATATTTTTGGTACTCCTGATAAAAATTCTAAAAAAACGTATTTTAGACCCACCCTAATATACATATAACATTTATGAAATGTGTTTCTACAAAACCACCCCCTTTTTATAGATAAGAAACTATTTTGTTTTAATTATGATTACACTCATACATGTTGTTTGTTGTTTTTTCTGATTTATTCTACATCAAAATAATTATTGTTGGCTCGAATGAACAGAATAAAATCAATGGTTTAACAACAACCGATGATTATAAATCAGTGACAAAACAATTTGCACGTCGTTTGATTGATTTAAAATCATTAACAAATATGTGTGTTGGAGTATATTCAGCGTTTAAACGCAAACACATAATTATTCTTGTGTTGATTGCGTAATATTTCTTGATTTAAGGAAAAAATCAAGTATTTAAAAAAAAATGTATCTATTTTTTTAGAAAAACATTTTAGTTTTAAGCAATTTGCATACTTAAGTATAATTAAACTAAGATTAGTTAAAAAAGAAAAGAAATCAAAACATAATTTACTTCTAGTTAGTTCAAAAAATGTGTATCTTAAATTAAAAATTAGTTGAACTTAATGTGTGTTAATTTTTTTTTGGTGAGTAGTTAAATTAAATTTTAGAAAGCCATTTCTAAATTCAGTTTTGAAGTCTACCACTTTTTAATTTTTAAGAATTATTTTCTAAAAAATAAAAGTAAAAAGTAATACATTTTTTCCTACATTTAGAAAAAAAAGTTAGTAGAAAAATTTCTAAACTGTGTTCAGTCCCACTTTACTATTTTTTCTACTAATATTAAGTGAAAAAAATATATTATTTAGTAAATTGTTTTGTTATTTACATTTTGCAAATTATAGAATTTATACAGAATATTGCTGCTAACTTCTGAAATCATTTTACAAATTTTTGAAAACCGATTTGCTAAAATTAGCAAAAAAAAATTACTAATTTTAAAAAATTGGATATTAAATAAATTGTTATTTCTAATAATTAAAATAATTATATAGATTGAAAAAAGGGATCGGAAGTGAAGATACTTTTTCATAACCGACTCATGTCCAAAAATAGAACATCGACTTAAAATAGCACTAAAAACTTTTTTAATTCTAAAAATCAGCCCTTAAACAATTAAAATTTGACCTTAACATCCAAAAAATATACCAAAAACATTTTTAAACAAAAATTAGCAAATTAAAACAAAATGATAAATTTGTTTATGTTTTTGCCATTTTTTGGAGTTTTGTCTAAAATATTTATTGAAATAAATATAAATTTGTATATTCGAATTCGTAAGGAAATTTCAAATGAAATTATTAGCTTTAAAGCCTAACAAGTGTATCTAAAAATAATTGAATTAATTTGTGCATTTTAATGTTTTTTTTTTTATAAATAAAATTTTACTATATTTTACAATTCATTGAGTTTACAGCAATTTACTTAAATTTAGTAGAACTTACTAATTTTTAATACTAATTTGGTTTTACTAATATTAATAATATTTAGTACATTTTTTTTGCCGATTTTAGCAAACTTTAACTTTACAAAAAGTTTATTACAATTTTGTAGCGGCTACTTAATTTTCCTACTAATTTCATTATACATGTGTTGCTAAGATTAGCAAAAAATACCGTTGGGCTCAAATTAGCAAAATTTCCCGTAATAACAGCAAAATTTTCAGTTGCCATTACAGACTTTTTTTGGTGAGTGTACACTCAGAATATTATGTAGTTAACTGTTTGTAGTTTAATAAAAAAAAGTTTTCCGTTTCATTTAAAAATAAAGGAACATACATTTATTTTTCAAAGAAATATCTATATTAACTTTTTTATACATTTATTCGAAATAATTTACTATCATTTACCGATTTTTTTCAGTTTCATTTATTTTTTTCATTTGTTTGAAATTTAATAAAAATTTACCCACAAAACGGAAACTTGTGGTTTATTTGTGTCCGTAACAGTTATTACAAATTCAAATTTTGTATGCTGTCTGTTTCAAAAAAAAATATTCAAAAAATTTCAATATGTTTTTTTATTTAAATTGGTTGTATATATACAAAATTTTTCAATACAAATTACAAGAACTTCATAAACACATACATACACAAAAACATTCACACAAAAAGTGTTTATAGCTTCATATGCATACATACATTTTGTATTATACGAGTATATTAAAAAAAAAAAAAAAAAAATACAAAAACGGAAATAATTTCAAATAAATGAAAAAAACAGTTATTTTTTAAGGATTGGTAGGTAAAATTTTGACATTTATTTTAACTGATTAAATCATTTGTTTCTTACGGATGTGTCAGTTGATTAATCATCATTAAAAAATAAATAACAAATGGCATTTAATTTAAATGAAAATTAAGTGGACCGGTTTTTAAATGAAATATCATTTCTTTTAAAGGATATTTTCAGTTATTTTAACTTACAAACTTTTTTAAGTGTATGTAAAAATTAAAATTTATTTGATTTTAGAAACTGATAAAATTATTTCTAAGAAAAATTTTCAGATAAATTTTAAAAATCTTAATTAAATATTTTATTTTTTTAAGGAAATTTTTTTAAGTTTTGGGAAGCTTGTCAAAAGCAGTGGCCTCACAAAGTGGAAGTCCTCTTTACATAGTGAGTGTAAAGTACTTTAAAATATATGGTAAAATATATTACCTTAACCAAAGAAACATTTTTATTAAATTTAATTTTTCACTATTTAACTTGATGTTAGAAAATATTTTCTTATTTATAGGGATTTAATTTTCTGGGTTTTAGTAAAAAAAATTATCTAATAAACTTAAATAAAATAAAATTTTTCTTTAAACCAAGGAAACATTTCCTAACTAATAGTACAATTTTAGATGATGTATAAACTAATTAAGAAGAAATTTTGCTGTTTTTTAATAAAAATTTAGTTCCAAATAGTAATTTTTTTCTATAGTATTTTCGGTTGCCGCAACACAACCCTTTTCGGTATCCACGCCCTTGTTGGGTTAATGCTTTGATGATTGTATATTTTATATTGAGTGTTTGGAAACAAATTAACAAGCCCGAAAACAACACACAATTAGACTAACATCAACGAAATTTAACAATTTATATTGTAACTCTATTTTTTAGTTTTTGTTTTTGATATATAAACGGTCCTTTTTGATGAAAAGGATCACATAAAACATGCAGTCCGGTGACATGGTTGGGAATATGTTACCGAACAATACTAAGACATTTCAGTGACACGCCCTAGGTTAGACAAGTGATATTGCACAATGGGACAATTTCAAACGTCTTGCGTAAACAGTAGTAATAAAAGTAGTCCATTGAGATATTTTGTTAAAGATTAGTAAAGAGATTTATTTTAAAACTGGACATTTTTTTTTAAATAAGATATATTAATGCTTCTGCATTTGGCTGGATTAATCCATTAATCCACTTCTACTAACTGAATTACTCCAGCAAAAACATTTTCTATACATATATGTATATTGTATTGATTTTAACATAACGCTTAAGCAACACTCTTTTTTTAAACATGTTATAAAATTATTTACAATTTACTGTTCCTTTTTCATTATTAAAAATCAATGTAATAAAAATGTTTTGTACCACTCAAAATTATAAAAAAAAAATACATACAAACAGAAACTGTTACATCAGAGATTTCAACATCAATTTCTTTCATTTTATTGTATTGTATTTTCTTTCTTTTACATTTATTTTTCTTTAATCTTCTTTTTTTTTTTTTTTTTTGCTTATATTTCAATAAGTCATTATGTTAATCAGTCACTAAAGCAGTAAAAAACAGCTAAGAGAAAAAATTCATTGATAGAAAAGACAAGATAGACCTTATAGAGATAAACTTCAATGAATGACTGTTATATGTAGGCTTGTAAACCCCAACTATAGAGAAGATGAGGGAAAATATCAAAAACACAACTTTAAACATATTTTCCCATTAAACCAACCCAAGACTAACTTTATGACTAGCATCTCAATTTTTTCATAATTACGTATTTAACATCATAAAATTACCAACTTAAAACGGCATAAAGTAGTTTTTTTTTACATTTTTAAAGCTTTTTTTTAAAGCTTATATACGTAACATGCAACGTTATTTACATACTTTTAATGCTATTGAAAATCGTTTAATGTAAACCCTTTTCAAATCAAATATTACCATACTGTTTATTGGCACGCATCGATGTTTGTTGCAGAGCTGCTACTTGTTAATAGATTTTGTACAGGTTGGTTGAAAAGTTCCTGCGCTCACCAAGAGATGGCACTGCTAGCTCCAAACTTTTTTTTCTCAAGTTGGTATAACTGTCCTGAGAACACATGCAAAGTTGCAAGTCATTCTGTCAATTCTTTCTTTGTTTACAAGTCATTTGAAGTTGACGTGTCAATGATTTGTTTTAATATGGAAAAAATTTAATATCGTGCAGTCATTAGATTCTTTGTTTTGAAGGGTTTAAAAGCAAAGGAAATTTATGAATAATTGTTAGAAGTGTATAAGGAGTCCTCACCTTCAAAACGCACCGTTGAATTTTGGGCTGGTGAATTTCAACGTGGTCGTACCAGCCTTAAAGACGATCCACGCGAAGGACGACCAAAAACTGCAACCACAGCAGAAATCATTGAGCAGGTACATAATATGGTTAGTGAAGATCCAAGTTTGACTAAGCGTGAAATTGCTAATGCCATAGGCATCTCAGACGAACGAGTACTCCATATTTTACATGAAGAATTACGTATGAAAAAACTGTTTGGAAAGTTAGTGCCGCACACATTAACAATTCAACAAAAACTGGATCGAAAACAAATTTCTCAGCGTAATTTGGAGCGTTTTAAGCCGAATAAAACCGACTTTTTGCGTCGTTTTATAACTATGGATGAGACTTGGATCTACCACCATGATCCTAAATTGAAACAAGAACGTTTACAGTGGACTGAAGCTGGTTGTTCAGCTCCAAAGCAGGTGAAGTCACAACGATCAGCAAAGAAAGTTTTGGCATCAGTTTTTTGGGATGCAAAATGAATTTTGTTGATTGATTATCTTCAGAAAGGTAAAACTATCAACTCTGAATATTATTGCAGCCTTTTGGATCAGCTGGATAAAAAAATTCTTGAGAAAAGACCTGGTTTAAAGAAGAAAAAAATAATTTTTCATCAAGACAATGCACCTGCTCACAAAAGTGTTTTGACGATGGCTAAATTCAAAGAATTAAAGTACGAATTGCTTGAACATCCATTGTATTCACCAGATTTGGCTCCCAGTGACTACTATCTCTTCAGAAATCTCAAACAATTCCTTCGTGGGAAGCATTTTTCGTCGAATGAAGAGGTCATAGCAGCCGTAGACGGTTATTTTACAGAGCTTCCGGAAAACCATTATAAGGATGGGAAAAATTATTGGAAGATCATTGGAACAAGTGTATTGAGCTTTTAGGAGATTATATTGAATAAAAAAATATATTTCGTAACAAAAACAGTATTCTTTCATTTCGAGCGCAGGAACTTTTCAACCAACCTGTATTTTTGCAAAAAAACAAACAAAATATATTTTTATTTAAATCAAAATTGTTGGAATAGAACAGAAAAAACATTATCTATTTTGTTTTTAATTGCATTTGTTTCTTAAAAGTAAATGTTTATTTTATTAAGAAATTAAACAAGAAAGAGAAAAATGGAACAAAAGATTTGTAATATTAAATTCAATTTCGGCTTAATTCGCCCTAAAACAATTCATCTTCAAACAATGTATTGTACATATCACATTCCATCAAACCATTCCTTAAGAATTCATTCACAAGCTTATTTTTCAAAGTTTACTATGTAATAGAATTCATTTCTAATTGCAATGAACTTAAATCCATAATTTTTTATATTTATTCGAATCTCTTACATTTTTCAAAATTATACTCTCATTCAATATGTATGTTTATTAATAAGTCTGGCAACAATAGTCGATACTTCTATATGATATCTTGGAATCAACGTATAGAGAATAACCAACCAAAGGTAATTAATAAAAGCCCAAACCATAATAAAAAATTGCAAACATTTCATTAAGACTTTTACAAAATGTATGAGAATTTAATTTATAAATTATTTAATGATTCAAGTAATCATGAGATTACTTTTTATTTTAAAACTTCAAAATAAAAATTTTTCAATTTTATTCACAAGTCACAGCTATGGTTTATTTTATTATTTTTTTTTTTGTTTGTTGTTTAATACATACTTTGTTTTACATCAACTGATTTATAATCAATTTCTAGCAATAAAAATAAAATAAACCTCTTAATCAAATATTCATGATTATGAATCCGATCACAATCATTAAATTTAGATTATTGCTATTTATGTTAGTATACAAAAATTTATGCTGGCAATACGTACTTATTTGGATCGTTCGTTTGATTTAAAAATCAACAACAGCACCAACAATAATAATTCATTTATTTATAGGCACATTTTTTCGAGTATGTATTTATACAGCTGTTTAGCATGACTTAAAATATTGTGCTTAGAATTCTCAGTTGTTATAAAACATGAATTGCGGAACTATCAACCGGTCCTGTGGCGCAATGGATAACGCGTCTGACTACGGATCAGAAGATTCCAGGTTCGACTCCTGGCAGGATCGAAATTTTTTAATGTACTTATTTCTTTACTTAATAAATTTTATCAACTAATTACATTAATTTTTAAATTTGTATTATTATCTTCTTTTGAATTATTTTTTATTTATATTATTTTTTATTTAATTTATTTATTTTTTAATTTTATATTTATTTTATATTTATTTTATATTTATTTTATATTTATTTTATATTTATTTTATATTTTTTTTATTTATGATTTTATTTTTTTTATTTATTTCATATTTATTTTATTTTTTATTTATTTCATATTTATTTTATTTTTTTATTTTTTTTTTATTTTTTTATTTATTTATTTATTTGTTTATTTATTTATTTATTTATTTATTTATTTATTTATTTATTTATTTATTTATTTATTTATTTATTTATTTTTTCATTTTTTTTTATTTATTTTTTTATTTTTTTTTATATATATATTTTATGTTTATTTTTATTTATTTTTTATATATTTTTATTTATTTTTTAATATATATTATTATTTATTTTTTAATATATATTATTATTTATTTTTTTTATATTTATTTTTTATATTCATGCTTTATATTAATTTTTTATCTATTTCTTATATTTACTTTTATTTTCATGTATTTTATTTTATTCATGTATTTATTTTATTTATTTTGTATTTTTTATTTATATTTATATTTATTTTATTTTCTTATTTATTTATTTTTTAATTCATTTATTTATTTATTATTTTATTTTTTTATTTATTTATTTATTTATTTTTTTATTTATTTATATTTTTTATTAATTTATTTATTTATTTATTTTACTTTCTTATTTATTTATTTATTTATTTATTTATTTATTTATTAATTTATGTATTTATTTATTTATTTGTTTGTTTATTTATTTACTTATTTATTTACTTATTTATTTACTTATTTATTTATTTATTTATTTATTTATTTATTTATTCATTTATTTATTTATTTATTTATTTATTTATTTATTTATTTATTTATTTATTTATTTATTTATTTATTCATTTATTTATTTATTTATTTATTTATTTATTTATTTATTCATTTATTTAATATTTAATTTATTTAGTTACATTATAATTAGTTTTTTATGTTATTTATTTTTTTATTTATTAATTAATTTATTTACTTATATTCTAATTATTTTTATGTTAATTCTTATCTTTTACTTAACCTTTTTCTTTCCAATAACTAATTTATCTTTTGAGCTTAAGGTTTGTTTTTTATAAAAAAAAAATATATTTTTTATTTTTCAATATTTCGCTACTCCATTGTGTTGCATCTTTAGGAAATAATTTATGAAAAATTAAAAACAAAATAATTTTTTTTTAAATTTGTTTAAATTACTTATTTTTATGTTATTCATATCATTATTTATTTTTGCATATGTTTTTTATTTATTTATTAATTGTTTTTCAATTTGTTGTTATTTTTATACCCTCCACCATATATGGTGAGGGTATATATCAGTTTGTCATTCCATTTGTAATATGTCGAAATATAGGTTTAAGACCCCATAAAGTATATATATTCGTGATCCTTATGCAATTTTAAGTCGATTTAGCGATGTCCGTCTGTCTGTCTGTCTGTCTGTTGAAATCACGATCACGACGCGAAAACGCAAGCGGGGGTGCCTATTTTTACCCAGATCATTGAACATCCTCCCGAGCAGTTTGGTATTTAAAATGAGCAAAATCGGTCAAGCGGTTCAAAAGTTATGAGTGAAAATGTGAAGGTACCTGTAAATTTTCCATACAAATTTGTACAATTTTTCTGTACCTATATTTTTTTTTTTTCTGTTAAGTAAGTAAAAATGGTATTAAGTCTTCTTATTGTTCGATTAAATTTATTGTCTTACATACTATGATAACTAAGTTAACGTAAAAAGGAACAATGTTAAAGTCGCTAACAGAGCAGACCTCTGTAAATAACATTGCTAAAACTAAATAACAAAAGTTCGTTACATAAATTGACAAAACATATTCATATTACAGTTCATGCAAAATTTAGTATATACGTATATCATCTTCATCCCCTTTGGTGGAGGGTATTCAAAGATTCGGCACAGCCGAATTTAGCCCTTTTTTACTTGTTTTTTATTTATTTCTCATTTATTTAGTTTTTAAATTTATTTTATTTTTATTTAATATTTATTTATTTATTGTATTTTCCATTTATTACTTATTTTATAATATATTTTATTTATTTCAATTATTTATTTTATGTTCAATTTTTTATTATTTTTGATGCCTTTTATTTACTATTTATTTTTATTATTTTTATTTTATAACATATTATTTTAAAAATACCCGTATTTTAAAAAATACGTATTCCCTCAAATATAATAAATAAAATAATTTTTTTTTTTAATTTTTTATAGATTAATTTTTTAAATATCTGCCATTAAATACATTTTTCATTGTTAAAACCCAGTTTTCGATGCATTTTTCCTTTAGGAACTTGTTATCTCAGAATCGTATTTTTGCACTGATTTATTACTTTTTTAGGAAAAGCGTTATAGCTTTTCGCGCAATATAATTTTTATGAAAGGATAAAACGCTGTTCTATTTAAATATATAGGTTCTCGAAGTAGATGAACCGCTGGGATAATATGGTTTATAACATTTTGTGTAGAAACTTTCTCAAGTTTTAAATATATTTTCCATTCGAATTCTTGTAGTTTATAAAAATTGTTTTATATAAAAATTGTTAACGCAATGTTTTAATAAAGATATTTTTGTTAGTTTTGTTTACTTTAAGAGTTTAATAAATGTTTTAATAAATTTAATTTACAAATTATTCTCCAGGGTCACATTATGAGGCGTACAAAAAGTATCTTTCAGTCTGATAGAACACATAATTAGAACTTGTAATTATTCTAACAAGTCGTGTGTCAAAAAAAATGAATAAAATTATTTTTAAAAATACCCTACGGAGTTTATTGTTTTAAAAAACAACTCCAAATAATTTAAACCCTGTTTTTCTATACAAACGACTAACTATAATATTTGTTATTTGTTTAAGGTAATACCACACCTATTACAGAAGTCCAGTTAACAAGGAAATTACACAGTGGTGTAACCCCCAGATCTTAATGAAAACCATAAAAATAAAAGCAAATTTTCAAAGCAACGTATATTCAGGAGTTTGAAATGTATGGATAATGGGTCATAATTTCAAAACCCGTAATAAAAAAATTCTAAGAGATAGAAAATGTTTAAGCCATAAAAGCACTCCTACTGGTACAAGACAAATTTAAATTCGTAAGAAATCCACCGCTTTTAAAACTCCAACATCGGATTGATCACATAAAAACGAACAGGTGACTATTAGTGTTTTTGTTCTCTTCAATAAACGGTGCCGATAGTGATTTTTTTTTTGGTTGGGGGAAGTAAAGGAACGATGGTTAAATATTTTATAAAGTCTTTCTTCACAGTATGCACCTAAACCCGATTCCGCACATGATCGCTTGTGTTGATAAAAATAAATCTGAATAAAAATGTCATGAAAACTGGTAATATATTAAGTTCTGCGGGTTACACCACTGTGTAGCTTCCTTGTCAGTCATACACAAATAAACCATGGTAAATAAACACCAACTAAAACAAATTTGTGTTCACAAAAATGTAAAATAATATAAAGGGAGAGGAAGAGAGAAATGTACACAAAAATTCAACAAATTGCGACAAACGAGGCGAGATTTTTGGAGCTACAGAAATAAATAACAAAAATAGCGCACCTTACACTGTTACCAAAAGGGGAAGAGATACAAGGTAAAAGGACAACAAGAGGATCATTTAAATGTATGTATGTTTTTTGATGATAACGGTAAAACACGATTTACGTTAATACAACAAACATATGACAGACTCAAAAAATATTAAAACAAATAAAAGATTTTGCAAAAAAAATATATTATTAAAAGGAGAGAAATAAAAAGATTAGGGATGGTAAATGAAATTCATATTGGAATTAAAAAAATGAATTGTATTACGATCAAAAAACCTTATTTAAATAATCAAAACAGGGACTGAAACCAAACCCGTACCCGAACCCAAACTGGTTCAGGTTCCCTGTTTATAAAAATTTTGAACCTGAACCCGCTGAACCCAAAAATTTAACCAGGTTCGGGTTCAAATATAT
Source organism: Eustalomyia histrio (assembly GCA_949748255.1). Taxonomy (NCBI): domain Eukaryota; kingdom Metazoa; phylum Arthropoda; class Insecta; order Diptera; family Anthomyiidae; genus Eustalomyia; species Eustalomyia histrio. Next base: position 148,277,841 of record OX456526.1, read on the forward strand.
AAAAAAAATACTTTTGCTGTTCATGGCTTGAGAAATTTTTAATAGAAAAAACATAAAAAAACTTTACTTTTCTTGCATTCCAGTTTGCAATGATCGACACTATATATAGTTCTTTTAAGCAAATGATGAACGCAAAAAATTGCGAACATCAAAAATTTATTTTTTAGCTCAAAATCTAAATTTGAAAAAAGCCGCACTAGACTGTCAAACTACATAGAGTTACAGTTATGACATGGTTCAAGAATTATTGGAATACAAAAGTTTTTGTTCGGAATTACTGTATGCTGCATTAACTTTGAATGATATTTTGAATATATGTGAAGAATTCGTCGAAGTTTTTGCACATGTTAAAAAACTAAAGCTGATTTTTATAAAATCTGGCTTAGCTTTAAATTAGTGCTAAAAAAAGATAACAAAACAAAAAAATTTTCACAAGAAATATATATTTAAATATTATAAAAAAAGGACAACACTTTATTAATAATCGACTTTTAATTGCAGCATTATATCTAGATACCAGATTTAGGTTAATGCTAAGTCCTGAAGATGTTGAAAATGATAAAAAAAAACATATTTTAGATACAAAAATTTAAGAAAAAGAGAATTTTCTGAGAGACTTAACATATTTTCTTCAGAAGATGATGAAGATATGTTCGAACAAATTCTAAAGAGAAGGAACGATTTTTTAAATCAAATTCTTCAAATGTAAAGGCATTTTCAGTGTTGAAATTCCTTTTGTCGCCACAACCAACAAATGTAAAAGAAGAAAACTTAAAAAATATGTTAATTATAAAATTAAACGAAAATTTCTTTGAAAAATAAATAAATTTCCTATTAATAAAACATTTGTTTTTTTTTTAAATGTTGATACCGAACCCTGAACCGAACCCGAATCTGAACTTTTTATTTCAGGGTTTCAGTGCCTGAATCAAAATATCAAACTCTCGGAAAGTTATTCTAAAAATTTGTTTGTTATATTATCTCTGCAAAATTCTAATACGGATGTTTGGAAATTGTATTGCATAAGGAAAAAATTTTATTACAGCAATAATCATATACATACTTATTGCGAGATATAGTTTAAACGGGAGTAAATGTTCACACTAAAGCAATGCTTCTAAGCAAAAAGATCTAGAAGACAAAAAAGGTAATATTGCTAAAAACTCCCTGATACAATAAAATTTATTTATCTTTTTTTGGTTGAACTACTATTTACGGCCTCGGAAAAGTTTGTTTGCAGAGAAATTTATTGAACAGTTGTTCATATTGAGATTCATTAAAATTAGTTCAAACAAACCAATTTGGTCCTCAACACCTTTGGCTACCCATTTCAATAAAATCCATATGTTATATACATAGGAAAAATTTTAGGCTAAACTTAAAACCAAAATTATATCATAGAGTGAAAAGTACGTTGTCTCACATAGATTGTATCAAAATTGCCTGATATTTCATTAATAAGAAAAATGTTAAAAATTATGCTGCTTTTAAAGTTTGGAAAAAAATGGATTGCAAGGAGTTTTATGTTTAGATTAAACATTGTTTTTGGTGGAAAAAAATAATGTCCAAGATAAAGAATTGATTGACAAACATTATGGTGAATCTTCGTCTTCTTATTTATTTATAAATATTATTTATTAACCCATATTGTAATACAAAAGCCATCCAGTCCAAAAAACGCACTACATAGTAAACGTGTTCGAGCACATATGATGCAGATGGTCCTGGTCGCCGGTCGTTCAAATGAGGCATTTACAGAAGAAAACGTAGGAACGTGCATCAGGTTGTATTGGATAATCGAAAGATTAAAGCGAGTGTGATTGCTGGCATCATAAAGATAACTGCAGATCGAGTTCAGCACATATTACATGATCATTTAAGCATGAAAAGCTTTCATATGATAACTAATTAATGATTCAAGCTTTTGAAAGCCGACCAAAGAATTCAAAGCCTCAACAATCGGCTGGAAAGGTGATGACCAGTTTTTTTGCACGTGGTATAATATTACGTGTTATAATATTATTAAAATTACTTGGAGAAAGGAAAAACAATAACTGCCAATATGTTGAGCTGTAGGACAGATTGGGGAAAGAAATTAGGAAAAAACGATCCAACTTAAATATGAATAAAATCTTGCACCTTCATGACAATGCACAGGCGCATTCATCTGCTTTGATTTTAGAAAATTGAATTCTTTACATTACGAATTGTTTCCCCAACCCCCGTATTCTGCAGATCTGACCCCCCCCCCCCCAACGAATATCTGTTCCCAAACTTGAAAAGATGGCTCCAGGGAGAGATTTTCCACAATTGAAGAAGTCATATCAGAGACGGAAGCCTTACTTGAAGAATTTGACAAATCGTATTTTTCCAAGGGTATCAAAACGTAAGAGGATCGTTGGAAGAAGTGCATTTCACTTAACGGAGATTACATTGAGGAATATAATTTCTTTGAAATCCAAAAAATTGGTTTTTAATTGTTAGCCCACGGAGTTTTCCCTCCATGTAGTATTTAATTAGTCCACCATGGTTTAATAAATGGAGTCATTATAGGTCATACTGCAGATATTTCATATGGCGTATAATTAGTCGCAATGGGAAAGTATTTCGTTACTTATTTTTAGTTTAAAATCACTAGTACTCAAAAGAGGGCGTGTCCAACCAAAATTTGGCAAGGACTCTTCTTTCAATTGACCAAGTTTCATATATTTTAGTGAGGTGCACGTAAATGGGACATAAGCCAGAAATATTTTGAACCATTCGATAATATTTCTTTAACCTAAATTTAACGCCCCACCGTTAATAAATTTGCACAATTTGGAAAAATTCACCAAAATATTGTTATATTGTATGGGCCGCTTAAGCAAAAAAAATGGGGCAACTATTTTTTTATAAACAGATGTTTTAATAAATTAAGGTTTAAAAAAACTTACCTTAATTAAGAACTTTAGTAACCCAAATGATGTCTATTCACACTATATTCCATCCAATTTAATATAAAATATTAGTTTTTATTAATTCCTTAATTTTTGTATAAAATTTTTAATGAAAAAATTTGCTTTTGTAATTTTTTATTTTACACATACACACACACAGTTTCTTTTACTTTTTCTTTTTTGTTGTGGTTGTTGTATTAGAGCTCCCCCAGAAAGGGGCGTTGGAAAGTAAAAATTACAACAAAAATCCCAGATTCCTCTGGCAACAGCAGCATCAAATAACAAAACCAACAACAATGAAAAATATGTTAAGAAAATACATATTAAACTTGAGAATTTTCACACTTTTTATTTCACTTCAATGACATTTTTATTTGTTTATTTTCTGAAACAAAATAACCCAACTTTTTTTATAAAGAAATTTAGTTTTTTTGTTGCTTACAAGAAACTCTAGCAAAAATATAATGAGAGCAGATTGTAATAACTTTTTTTCAATGTTCCAAATGTAATTCTTTGTTTAAATCACTTTTATTCCAAGAATCTATAAATTTATATAGGTTTTTTTCACAAAATATTTGCACAATATTGTGTTTCTCTGAAAATCTATTTTCTCTGGGGGCGAACAAAATTATTGCAAATTAAAACACGTAAATAACCGCACACAGAACTAACAACCTTAATGCACCGCCGTCTTTGCAACACTGTTAAAAGAAATTCTTGTATAAAAAAAGCAACAAAATAATTCATTGTGAATGAATGGAACTCCCTTAACAAAACAACTCTGTATGAAGATATATACAGCGTTGTAATTTTTAACAAATAAAAAAGAAAATTATTTGGCCATTTTACTTTTTTTCGGGCTCCCATTAAAAAAATATATCCCCAGGGAATTAAACATAATTCACGTTAGGTTTATTTTGTAAATTCTAGGTGATAAGGAAAAGTCTGGAATGAAAAAAGAAAATTTTTTCTATTTGGTGTTAAGGGGATGGGATCCCTGTGACCCGTTAGGTCCAAAAAAACTGACACACCCAAATTAAAGGAAATTTTCTCAAGATTCCAAATATGCCTATTGTTTCCCGGATCTTGAAAGTTCATGTAATGTCGTTCATAAAAATCGTCTCCTAGAGGCCCCGGCCCCCTTAACGTTTGTCCTTATTGTGGTTTTTAATAAATATATATAGAAAAAAATTTCCTTTTTAATTCCCGAGGGGGATCATTTGAGCGCTACCCGTAAAAGTAAATTTGCCAAATAATTTTTTAAAATCTCTACAGATTTAAAAAAAAATTTAATTGATAAAAAGCAGAGTTTACATTATTTGAATATATTTGCTATTTGTGCGGCAAGGTATTAACAGGCACATTCAGTATAAACTGATAGCACCCATGTAAAAGATCAATTATCAATAACTAGTTCTAAGCCTTATTTCATAATTCTCAAATTTTTATGGGATTTTCAAACATAATTTACCACTTTTTCAGATCGGCTTCTCGCAAAATAAATACTCAATTTTAAATTCGTGAGGGCGTGACGGCCATAAAAATTTGGACCCAGTTTACTTTAACAGCACGCATTAGTTTTTGAGCTGACGTACGTTAAACAGATGCAAAGTTTAAAAATTGACTAACAAGAAAGCTCTGCTTCGTGGTTTACTCGGATTTGCGCGGAATTCAGATATGTTGTAGTAGAGACAAAATTAATAAACACAAAAATTATCTGAAAAAATACTGCTAATTTGGTATCATATGCTTTTTGCTTTAGAAAAAAACTATATTCTTTTTAATATCTTTATTTTATTAAAATTTTTAGTTTATAAAATTCAATATCGTACAAAATCATATGTAGTCATAAGATAAATAATAGAATACACAAAATTATTTAATTTTTCAAATTTACATTTAAATCTAATATTCTTCACTTTCATTGGTACTATGATAATAGTCATCATCATCTTCATCAGTACCGTTTTTATAAAATTCTTCCTCTGAATTATCATCGTCGTCTTCACCATCATCTGCTTTTAACTTTTTCAATATACGAGCCTTATAACGGGCATAAGCCATGCCATAACGTTCAACATCGCTACTATCTACATCATAACAAAAACTTTCCTCTTCTCCATCTATAGAATGAACATAGGGATCGCGATAGGCATTAACATCACCATCGTCATCCGAGGAAGAGTCATAACCTTCGACATCATTTTCTTCGTCATCATCTCCTAAAATATGCGATGTTTATAATTTTTAAAAAATTACAAATAGATGTTACAAGGCAATTTACACGGTTACGACCCATATCTACTATTAGTGCGAATATTTGCATTTTCTTTTGAAAATTGCATTTTACATTGTTGATACTGGGCATTAGAAAAGCTTAGTCGGAACTGTTTTTTCTTTTTGTAATTTTAAGACATCGTCAATTCGGTATTTGAATTTCTTGCCTGTTATTATGCAAGCCATACACGTTACAAAAAGTTTTGATTTTTTTTCAGGTTGTACGACTCGGTCGCAACGTGTATGATCAGGCGAAATAAATTTAAAAATCAAATCAGATTTGACGAAACCAAGTAACTGTTTAAAATCAGTTCTGACCATGCTTTAGATATGGGTGGCGGGAATGGTTATATTACCGAATACAAATTTTTCCAATCCTTTTCTTAAATCTCTAGCACATTCATCTTCATAGTCATCTTTTTCACTTAAATCATCACGATCACTATACATAGCTGCATCATCATCTTCATCTGGATATTCATTGCCAAAATAATTTTCTTGATTGGAGTCTTCCGAATCATATTCATCCTCATCATCATTATTATAACGATCTTCATAGACTAAATCATCAAAAGGACGTACACTGAAAACCAAATTAAATTAAAAATATCGAGAAAAAAAAACTTTCGGGGCAAACTACATTTTTTTTTTCATTTAATGATTCAGATAATATTTTATATAGACTCCATTAATTTCCATTTCTTCCGTTAATTAAAAGATAAATAACTTAGCTATACCTTTTTTTTTAAGTAAAAAACTAAAAAGAAAACTTGGTTTAAAAATCAAATTATAATAATAAAACAGCAGGTTTGTTTAATTTATATAATAATTGTTTATTTCAAGATAATTTTTGTTTTATTAATTATAGTAAAAGTTTTTACATTTGTATTGTTTGTTTAGAGAATTTGTTAAACTTATTTAAATATACTTTTCTTTTATAGGATTTTCATTTTAAAATTTATTATATGTTTTGGTTTTTAAACCAAGTATTTATTATTTAAGCTATTTGCTATTTTGCTACTCTCTCCCAAAATCAGAAAAAGTCGCACATTAGCGTTGAAAATTGTTTTTGTGTCACATGAGGAGACACGGCTAATGCCGACGTACTGATTTTGATGGTACGCTTGTAAAAAAATATTATAAACTTAAAACTATAATAGAAAAAGGAAACTAACTTACTATTTGAATAACAAAATATTTATATATTTATTTATGTTTAAATAACTATATTTTTGATGTCAAATATTATAAAAAAAAATTAAATAGAAAAATGATTTCTGTAGTTTGAATAATGTCTAAATACTAACTATATATAGGAAACGCGGGGTAAAATGATTTTAAGGATTATATATAGAAATTAATTACACAAATCAACAAAGGCACCTAAAAACACAAAACGCAGAAACCAACAAAACTAAATATATGATACCCAAAAATTATGATGTTCTAGCTTTGACACGTTAGAAAAATTCGTGCAAATTCTTGAACATGTTTTCAAACTGATTAAAAAAAAAAAACTAAAATTATGACCCATATTTGATAATGAAAATGTTAATAACGCAGCAAATTAAAACTACAATTCATAGTAATTAATAAAAAAAATAAAGCCTTTAAATCCCAACAAGCATGAACACATAAAACATGATTTTTAGTTTGTGAAATAACAAAAAAATTTATGATTTAAAATCTAATCAAAAAATGAGACACATATCTCCTTGTAGCTTACAAGTAGGAGTAGAATGTTGTTGATTTACTTTGGTTTTATAGGTGCTTTTTGTTGATCAACACAATAGGAGAAACTACCAATAGTATTGTAAGTGTACATCGTTGTAATAATTAAATGGATATTGTAGTCTTTTTTTTTTTTGAAGAAGAAGAAGAAAAAAGAAGTAAATGAAAACAAAATTAAATATTTGTTTACAAATAAAAAATAAATCAAAAGCAAGTCTTATATTAAAAAGATGTAATGAAAAACAAATAAATGCAAATTACAAAAAGAATGAATGATGTAGTATATATTAGAACAAGCTTAATGATTGAATTATTTTCCAAATCTGTGCAATTTTTCCACACAAAATATTGTCGGATATGAAATAACATTTAACACATAAAATTTCTAAAACAAATCAACTTTTCATTACAAAAAGTTGGCTGAATCAAAACAAATTTTCAATACAAAAAAAAAGGTAATATCCAAAAATTTAATTAATACGTACGTACAAGATTTATAAAAATTTGTTTGATTTTGAAAAATACATGTTGCTAAACATTTAGTTAGAATTCAAGCTACGATCTTGAAACTATTGATTGAATTTTCAATAAATATATTGACCCCATACATTTACAGCACTATTCATATTGTTTAAAAAAAAAATCCAAAACTTAAAACTCTTTAAAAAAGGTTACATAGTAAGAATTATTTTGGGCTTAAAAGCTTCAGTTTCTTTAAATGACCCCTTGAAAACAGCTAAAATTCTGAATTTTTTTAAACGTTTAAAAAACTCTTAAGCTTCTTTTTCATTAAAATACCCTTAATTTTAAAGACTTTAATAGAAATATTTTTTTTTTTCATTTAAAAAAAAAAAATAAAAATTTCAATTATACTCGGGCTCAACTAATATTTATAAGGGCTTTTTTCATTCTCCTTGTAAACAAGTTTAAAATGTTTAGACACATGTTAAAGTTTTTATAAACCTGTTCCCTAAAACATACACTGCTTCTTTTTGCAGTTTTACCCGTGCCATTTCAAATAAGGACGTAGTGCATGTCCGCCTTAAAAGATAACTGAACTCAGTTTAATTTTGTTTTCATTAAACTAATTTGGCATCCAAAAACTCGCCCTAAATGTATATCAACATGTTTCTTTATAAATATACAGCAACATTTGTAAATATTTCTATAAACATTTAAAGACTTAACCTCTTAGCATAAAAAATAATCAGTAAGGGTGTTTTTTTTAGAGGTATAGAACAAAGAAAACAATATTTTTGGAGTCAGCCATTTTGATAGCTGTCATGAACAGACGACTGTCACAAATTACCATTTTTTTTTTTTAAAAAAGATTCTGTTTGTGAAACGCATCGCGCTTTAGGTTAATTTTTTGTTTATATATGAAGCTCATTTTTAGTTAAATGGCTACGTCAATAAACAAAACTGCCGCAGTTGGAGTGAAAATAATCACCAAGACATCGTTGAGACTATGTTCAAGACAAAAGTGACTGTTTTGGGTCCTTTATCTGAAACAGGTGGAACCATTAATCGCGTTATTACCGATAAACGGTACAAATGCTATTTGAAAATTAAACTCTAAAGCCATGGCGGCTTGCAAGTCCCAATAGCCGTTGAAATAAAAATTACAAAAAATTTCGTTTTAGTTCTATATATCTCTGAAAAAATAAAAACACCCTTTACATTATCTATACCTAATGCTGGATGTTGTTATCTTTCATGTTAATTTGTTTTAAGACTTAAGGATATTCACAAAACTATTATTAATTAATATAAATTTAAAAAAGTTAAGAAACTATCATAGGATTTAATAAAAAAAAAATATATATATATATATATATATATATAAAAAAGTATGAATTTTATCTAATATGTATGATTTTTAAATATAACAATTTGTAAACATTAACATATCGAAATGTATCACCAACCTTAAATAGTTGTCATCCATAAGATCAACATAGTCTGCCTGTTGAGCATCATCGGGTAAATACAAATCGTAGACATAACCTGTATCAGAATCCGATGGCATAGTTAAGGCTGCTGCTGACGCCGCAGCAGCTGCGGCCGCCGAAGAGGTTGAGGCTTGTAGCATGTTTCTCGGTGAAGTGTTTGCAGTTGTGGTAGTATTAGTAGTACCAACAGTCTTTTCATTTATAGGAGTTTGCTTTTCTATATCAACTATAGTAATTTTTTTCGATTTATTTTCATTGGCATTATCTTCTGGCACATCCAAAGTGGTACGTAGGCAATTGACCACTCGAAAACGTTGTTCATGTTGTTGTTGTCGCATTTCATGTCGAGCCTTTTCAGTGGCATTTAAGGGTTTTTGAGTTTTTTGTAAAACCAACTCTTTTGCTTCCTCTTTGGTTAAACGGGCAAACTGTGTTGTAGCAGTATCATCCTGGGGGACCCAAAGAAAAATTAATGATTCATTCTTCTGATTGTTTCTTAATTTCTTTTTTACAAAATCTTACCTGTTCTTTTATAGTTCCTGCAAATTTTAATAAAGTTGAAAGTTCATCTTTGTTGCTTACTGCCGAGGCATTATCCTCTTCCAGACGTCGACGTTTGCCATTTAACACAAAGGCCGATAAAGGCTCTTCATCAATGCGTCTTTTTACTCTGACTACGGATGGCATTTTTGAGTTTTTCTTTTTAAATTTGTTAAGAATTTATTTAAACGAGTGTTTTTCTGTTTCTAACAATATTTTCTTGGAATTATATTAATTTTTTCCACTTTTATTTATTTTTTCACTGTTTTTTCATGCCGTTAGAACTGTAGTTGTGTGTAAAAAAGTTGGAAAAAGAATTGAATATTCTGGTCCTGAGTATTCAATACTGACTGGTTTTGTACGTAATCAGTACTAAAATGCATATGCGTGAACAAACAAGTTCAATTTAACTATTTATTTATTCTACGAAGCAAGTTCGTTCATTTAATGGGGTTATTATGTAACTACGTGAATATTTGTCATGTTCAAATATGTAACTCTGATATATTTATCACAGGTAATATCAATACTATATTTAGATAAATTTGTGTATATATTGTACCTTTTGGAAAATTTAACATTATGTGACTCCCTATCCTTAATATGGTAGAGTTGCATATTTCGATGTGACAACTTTTCATATAGTTACGGAATAACCCCATAAGTGTTTCGTTCTTTTTGTCATTTCTTTTTTTTTTCACATAATCAGCTATTTTGTTGCATTTACATTACGCTCGAAATCTAGTTTAAACTAGATTCTGAAATTCAGTTTAAACTAGATTTCGACCGCAATGTAAATGCAGTTTATAAAAAATCTCGTGTTAAATACACTTCTGAACTCAATTTTTGACAGATCTCGGTTTAAACGGGATTTCGGCCATAGTGTAAATTCAGTATAAGTAAAATATCGATTGAACAAGAGTTATTAAACTAGATGATATATTGAACTAGAAGAGCGAACTATTTCATAAAAGGAGCAGAACTATAACAAACGCCATATATAAAGAACTAAAATGCCCAAGCCGGTCCTGAGTACTAAATACTGACTGTTTTTATAAGTACTCAGTACTAAAGAGTATGTATCTAAATAGAGGAGCTACACATCTCAAGATTCTTTTTGTTGTTGACCAAAAAATGTTGCAAAGGTTGAAATGAGATAAACATTTTTCGCCAACATGAGAAATCTGGGAAACTTTTCTTAATTTCTCATTTTTTTCCCTATAAACTTTGAATCCCCTAATTTTTAAAGCACAATTTGATCTTTAGCAATATGTTTTCATTTGTTTTTTTTTTTCAAAAAAAACCTTCCCGAGTCCGGGAACAAATAGAAAGAGCGAGGCTGAGATGTATATCCCCTTTGCATAGTACTCAAAACCATAGAGTAAGAATAGTATAGAGGTTGCAACTCCGGCAGCGGCCAAATAAAATTTTATAGAAAATACAAAGGTTCGAAAGCTGAGAGAAAAAGGGAAAATTGAGCACGTGAGCGGCATCAACATGGTGTGTCAAAACTAACTACTCATTACTTTTAGACGCGTAATTTTCTGATGAAATGTTTTCTTGTATAAAAAAATAACCTTAAAAACAATAAAAATGCAACTCTGAAAATACAACCATGTTTATGGAGATTATTTTTATTTATTCAAAATTAATTAAAACTTAAATAACATTTTGTCAGCTTATCATTGGTTTGACCTATACGCAAAATAGTTATCGAGAAAAATGGTAAAGATTTGAATTTTTTAATTTTTGTAGGTAAAACAGACAGGTAGATCATTGCTGATACTGAATATATCACAATATATCTAAAAACGGGTTTCGGATTAAGGGAATATTTACATTCTTTATAATCCATTCCTAACACAATTTTTCCAAAAATGGACAGTGAGTCAAAGCAATAAATAATAAGTTGACGATTAGTTAGTTACACCGAAATTATTATCAATTACCAATTTTTAACAGAGTCTTATGCTAATGTAAAGCATTTGGCTTTAATAAATAAATAAATTATTTGAGATAGAGGAGTGTTTTTTGTTTTGGTTATTTGATTCAGCAATTAATCGCAACACAAAATTATATTTACTCAATAAGAAAATCTTCAGATGCAATTTCTTAAGAAATAATTATTAGACTCCCTTTTGTAACAGTTTACTTAGAAAATGAAATGAAAAATGTTTATGTTTGAATTTTTTAATTTTTCATTGCATATTTCAAATGAAAATGCTGCTGCTTTAATTTTGAATTATATTTTATTTATTTTTAAAATTTTATTTTAAGCACATTTAAAGCAGTTTTTAAGAAACATGAAGTTGTAAACATAAAATATAATTTAATACAATTAAAAAAAAAACTATTCCTAATTGCTATTAGCATTGAGTATACATTTGTAATGTAGCTTGTAGTTTTTAAGGAATCTCAGAACCGGTTGAAAAAACATATTTCTTTTAATCGGGATACAAATAATCTTGTAAAATATTTTGAAAAGCAATTTTAATTTTACCACGATCACGACCATTTAATTTCTGAATATCTGGTAATAAACTCATTAAAAACATGGCATCTGGATCCGTTTTACAATCACATAACTCCGGAGTAGCAGGTGCTGGTGCCACCAATGTAGAAGATGATGTCGATGATTGTGTGGCCAAAGGATTTAGTGGGGTATTGTTTGTAGCTGAAGTTATAGCGGAAATTTCACAACGTTGTTGGTGATTATGGGAATGGGAGTGACTTATGGTGGAATAATGTGAGGATGCATGATGATGTGAAGAAGAATTTGAACGAAGTGACGAATTTGTAACAAGTTCATTATCATTTGTTAGGGTGGTAGAAGAAGTGGAAGAATTTGAATTAGTATTGTTGTTGCTACTATTATTATGATGACTTTGTGTAGTAGTACTAACTATCTCCAAAGGTTTCGCAAAGGTTGGCCTTACAAATGATACATTATTTGTATGATTTGAAGATGAAGATGCCATTATAGAAGATGTCGTAGATGGAGAACTTGATATAGTATCATTGGATCTAGAACGTTTGTTGCGGAAATCATCATAAAATGCCCGTGATTGTAATCTCTGCAAATGTTGTAAGCGTTGATGTTGTTGTTGACGCTTTTCCAAAGAATTAAGAACAAAATTTCTCATATCAACATCATCTACCTCATGATCCTCATCATCTATGGGTCGTTCTATATTGTCATATTCATCTGTATTATCTTCACATTCTGATTTAATATCATTTGCTAAAGTAGAATGAGCAAAATGTGCCGGATTTGCAGGTTCATCATCTATCATATCATCTAATTCTGAAGCATTGGGTTCTGGATCGTCAAAATATTCCAAATAATTATCCAACTGTGGTTGTGAAGGGGTTGGGGATGCTGCATTTGATGGATGATTTATAGAATTAGAAGCTGCTGATGCAGCTGCTACTGCCCTCTCTCGCTGTATGCGATTTGATAAAGAACTAATTTGAACCAAAGCATCTTGTACTTGAGAATCTAGTGACTTGGATTGTTGATGTTTTCTGTTAAGAGAATGAAAAAGGGAAATATTTTTAGTTTAATTGTTCGTTGGTAAAGACCAACACTCACTTCCTTAAATATGGATGCAGGAAAAACATGCGATCAAAATATGTCCAACAGGGTGGTACTTTTTCTTCCAAATAATTTGTATACTCCCGTCTAAATGATATTCGTAGATTTGTCCATTTAGCCAAACTGGCGCCAGCTTAAAATAAGATTTATTGATAATAATGTGTAATTTGTTAATTTAGGAAAACATTAAAGGAGTTCACAAGTGTACTAAGTGTTGTGTCGTCTTATTAAAAAAACAGAGTAGATAATATTTTTATTTCACTAGAATGACGATTACATGTTGGGGTTAGTTGAGGTATGAATCAAATCTTGAAAATAATATAATATGTAATTAATTTTTTGACATAAATTTCATTCCTTTAAAGGTATTCGTATGGAATTAATTCAAGTGCTTAAATCGTGAAAGGTTTTAAATTTTATGAATAAATCCTATTTTGAACGACTCAAATTGAATGAATTTAAAATTTTCTTAATTTATTTAATAAATATGTAGTGTTGGAATACAAATTTTTAATGTGCGAGCTTTTTATAGTTTTCTTAAATTTGCATGGAAAATCTCGGAATAATGCGAAAATCTTCAACTATTCCTAGTCCCAATACTGGGAAAAATAGATATGATCGTCAGCAGTGTATGGCAATTAAAATAAACAAAAAAACGCTGAATTGGCAACACTGTGATAATATTTTTATTGTTTCTTGAATTTAGTAAAACCCCATTGCAAAAAGAACACATTGCCGCCCTCCGCGCTGATTGCCCATTTTTTTATGATTTTTTTTATCACCAACTTACGATTCTTTTCCAATTTCAAATCAACTTCACGCCAAAAATTCTCTACATAGGGCCGGCAAAAATAGTACTTATGCCTTGGATTATATATGGCTTCATTACGTTGCACTAAATCTATGAGACCAAATACTTCCTCGGTCAACCATCTTGTAGAGGTGCAGGCATTATTGTTGACAGTAGAAGAGGCACCAGCTATAGAGCTAAAATATTCTGAAGTCATTTCACTTTTTACTTATTTTTCCATGTTTAAACTGATTTTTAATGTTTATAATTTTTTTTTAAGATATTTCACTTTTTTATTGCAAAATTTGCAAAATTTTTGTGCAAAAATTTCAACATTCAAAAAATCAAACAGCTGATGACAATAAAAACAATAGAGTTGTATTTCAACAAATTGAGGCAGACTGTTGAAAAATATTTTTGGAGGCACCCGGTTGAAAAATCAATAATTTTTTCTAGAAATTATTGCAACTGCCTCTTTATAATTTATAAAATTATTAAGGTTTAATTTCAATAATTTTGTGTTTAGTTAATTGTTGGTTTAAAAATAATAAAAATATGGAAATTTTAAATTTTTTAGCACCCCATGCTTGTAAGCCCTCAAGTGTTCACTAGATGAAACTAAAAATCAGCTGTCGAATGTAAACAAATTTGTGGCGCGTAAATTCCCATAAACACGCAGCTGTTTTTTTTTATTGGCGTGTGCTTCTTTTGTTGGAAATTCTTCTTTAAATAAAATATTTTTACTTTTTATTTCCAAAAAAAAACTATTGCAAGTGTTTAATTGAAGCACAACTTATTGTTGTTTTATCCTCCTTTTGTTGCTTATTAATAAAAATTTTGTTTTTAAAACATGGATGTAGCCGATGCAAATATTGGTCAATTGCGTGTTAAAGATGAAGTGGGCATAAGATGCCAAAAATTATTTCAAGATTTTTTGGAAGAGTAAGTGTAGAGGTTTAAAAAAAAATTAAATAATTTAATGAGTTTCTTTTAAGATTTAAAGAAGATGGCGAGATAAAGTATGTTAAACCGGCCACAGATTTAGAGTCCCCAGATCGTTGCACTTTGGAGGTCAGTTTTGATGATGTAGAGAAATATAATCAAAATTTAGCCACTACTATTATAGAAGAATATTATAGGTAAGATTAAATTAATAGCTCAAATATTTTTTGAAAATTCTTATTTGGTTTTTTATGGTGTCCTTGTAGAATCTTTCCTTATTTGTGTCAATCTGTTTCCAATTATGTCAAAGATCGCATTGGTTTGAAAACCGAAAAGGAGTGCTATGTTTCCTTTACCGAAGTACCTACACGTCATAAGGTACGTGATATGACCACTTCTAAGATTGGCACTTTGATTCGCATCTCCGGCCAGGTTGTGCGTACTCACCCCGTCCATCCCGAACTGGTTTTGGGTGTATTTATGTGTTTGGATTGTCAAACGGAAATACGTAATGTGGAGCAACAATTTAAATTTACCAATCCCACTATATGCCGCAATCCTGTATGCTCCAATCGTCGTCGTTTTATGTTGGATGTGGAAAAATCTCTTTTTGTAGACTTCCAAAAGATTCGTATACAAGAAACACAATCTGAATTGCCTAGAGGTTGTATACCACGTTCCGTGGAAATTATCTTACGTTCCGAATTAGTGGAAACGGTGCAAGCTGGAGATCGTTATGATTTTACAGGCACCTTAATTGTTGTACCCGATGTGGGGGTGTTGAGTATGCCTGGTGCAAAACATGATGCCGGTTCTCGTCATAAACCTGGCGAGGGACCTGAAGGTGTTACTGGTCTTAAGGCTTTGGGTATGCGTGAACTAAATTATCGTATGGCATTTTTGGCTTGCAGCGTTCAGGCCACTAATGCACGTTTTGGTGGCACCGATTTGCCCATGTCCGAGGTAACTGCCGAAGATATGAAAAAACAAATGACCGATTCTGAGTGGAATAAGGTTTATGAAATGTCTAAGGATCGTAATTTGTATTACAATTTAATCAACAGTTTATTTCCTTCCGTGTATGGCAATGATGAAGTGAAACGCGGTATTCTGTTGCAATTGTTTGGTGGCGTTGGCAAGACAACACATGAAAGTAAGTACGATTAATAGATTTAAACTCTCAACATTATTATATGAATATGAATTATTAAAAATGTACTAAAGTAAATTACGATTAAACCTAGATTTAAAACTACAAAATGAAGTACAAAAAATCCTAAAGAGCGGGCTTAAGGATTAAAAAATTAACTGATATAAAGTCTAGACTTAAATTTTAACATAATTGCGGTTAAGCCTGAATTTGTACTGGCGATAAACTACGATAAACCCTAGAGTTGAAAGTAAAATTAGGGTCTTTGTATTTACAAAATTCTCCGGACAAGATTTAGACTGTAAAGAAATGTACGGTTGAGCCGGCTTGGATTTTAAAGTGTTCTAAGATTGAGCCTAGATTTTATCTTAAAATTCAAAACTTATCTGGACTAGTGGATTTGAAATACAAAAGTATCACAATTAAGACTGGATTCAAATTATCCAGTAACCACAATTGAGCCCAAATTATTAAATATTATCATCTCTTTATTTTTAATTTTTCTTTTCAGAAACTACTCTGCGTGGTGACATAAATGTTTGTATTGTTGGTGATCCTAGTACAGCTAAATCACAATTTCTTAAACAAGTTGCTGATTTTTCACCCAGAGCTGTTTATACATCCGGTAAAGCTTCTTCAGCAGCTGGTCTTACTGCTGCAGTAGTGCGAGATGAAGAAAGTTTTGATTTTGTCATAGAAGCTGGTGCTCTTATGTTGGCCGACAATGGCATTTGTTGCATAGATGAATTTGATAAAATGGATCCTCGTGATCAGGTAGCCATACACGAAGCTATGGAACAGCAAACAATATCATTGGCTAAGGCTGGCGTTAGAGCTACCCTAAATGCACGCACTTCTATATTGGCTGCCGCTAACCCCATTAACGGTCGTTATGATCGTTCAAAAAGTTTACAACAGAATATTCAATTATCTGCTCCAATTATGTCAAGATTTGATTTGTTCTTCATTTTGGTGGATGAATGTAATGAGGTGGTAGATTATGCTATAGCGCGTAAAATTGTTGACTTGCATTCGAATATTGAGGACAATATTGAAAGAGCTTATACCAGAGAGGAGGTCTTGAGATATATTACCTTTGCCAAACAATTTAAACCAGTTATTAGTTTAGAAGCCTCAAGACTTTTAGTGGAAAATTATGGTCATTTAAGACAAAGAGATACGGGTACCTCTGGACGCAGTACTTGGCGTATTACTGTAAGACAATTGGAATCTATGATACGTCTAAGTGAAGCTATGGCTAAATTGGAATGCATGAATGAGGTACAGGAAAGACATGTAAAGGAAGCTTTTCGTTTATTAAATAAATCTATTATACGTGTTGAACAACCTGATATTCATTTAGACGATGATGATGTAGATGAAGCCTTTGCCGGAGATGTTGATATGGCAGAAATGGGTTCCACTGGCAATGGTGCTGCCATGGAAACTGGTGGTGACGATGATCAAGAAACTGAATTGAATACTTCTGGTGGCCAGGTTACGGTACAAAAGAAAAAACTAACTTTATCTTTCGAAGATTATAAAAATCTTTCCACCATGTTGGTTTTGCATATGCGTAACGAAGAAGCTAGATGTGAGGCGGAGGCTAGTGATTCTGGCATGAAGCGTAGCGATGTTGTTACTTGGTATTTGGAACAAGTTGCTGATCAAATTGAATCAGAAGATGAACTGATATCACGTAAAAATTTAATCGAGAAGGTTATAGATCGCTTGATTTATCACGATCAGGTTATTATTCCCTTAAAAACTGCTGAACTTAGACAACCTGGTAAGAGCCCCAAACGCACTGAGGAAGAAGAGGCCGATCAAGATGATCCTCTATTGGTTGTACATCCCAATTATATTATAGAATGAAAAGTTTGAAATTAAAATTCAATTCCAATTTAAAAACTTTTGTACAAGATTTCTTTAAGTTCAAATTTTTTTTTCTTTTCATACATTGACTATAAGAATTTGAGTTTTTTTAACATACCATTCATTATACCATTGTAATTGGAAAGTATTTTTACGTTTAGATGTTAAGAAGCACAAATATTTTTGTAATTTTGTAATAAAAAATGATCGAAATTTTGTTGAAAAAAAAAGAAGAAAATTTAATTCATATTATAAATCCATAAAAGATTTAAGCTCGATAGCTTGATAGTTTTCATTATAATAAGAACAAGGACTAAGTCTACAAGATCATAAAATGAGCTACGTTTACGTCTAGAATTGAATTATTAAACTAATCTCCATCGTGTCTATATTTAAATAATAAAATGAACTTCGATTAAAATAATTTAGGACAGTCCTGTGAAACGTTGTTCTTAAATTTTCAATATTTTTATAAAATTTTCTAAACTCTATAGTGCCAAAAGAAGAAAATAACAAGTAAAAAGAGGCTTAAATACGGATGTGGCGAATCTTTGAATACCCTCTACAAATATCCTAAAAAAATGTTCTCTACTGTGTTTGATACAAATAATGTAAAAAACTTTTAGAGTAAAATTATGGAGGTTGAAAAAATTTTTTGATATGAAAAACTTTTTTGGATGCGAAAACAAATTTTTTGGTGGGAAAAAAATTTTGAGGTTAATAAAAATTGTTTGCGGTGGAAAATATGTATTTCAGGCGAATACAAATATTATTAACCTCTAAGCGACAAATTGTACTAAAATACACAAATTTGTATGGAAAATTTACAGGTAACTTTACATTTTCAATCATAACTTTTTAACCGCCGTTCCGATTTTTCGCTTATTCAATAGCAAACTGCCAATAATCTAGGTAAAAATAAAGTTCCCCGCGTGTGTCTTCGCACCGTAATCGCAATTTCAACAGACAGACGGGCATCCCTAAATTGACTTGAAATCGCATTGGTCTTCGACCAATATTTCGACATGTTACAAACGGAATGTCAAACTGATATATACCCTCAACATATATGATGGAGGGTATACAAACCGGTCTAACTGCAGTAAAACACTGTCAGCGGTGGGTATACCTGTGCCCAGGTTGTATAAGACATCGTTTATCGAAGTTAAATATCTACCATTCAACACAAAAAATTTTAATTGTTGTTACAAATTTAGTAAGACATTAAAATTA
Organism: Eustalomyia histrio; assembly: GCA_949748255.1. Classification (NCBI taxonomy): domain Eukaryota; kingdom Metazoa; phylum Arthropoda; class Insecta; order Diptera; family Anthomyiidae; genus Eustalomyia; species Eustalomyia histrio. The sequence goes on from OX456526.1 coordinate 148,296,862, forward strand.
GCAATCTTTATAGCTCAACAGGCAAGTAACAACGATAATCCTTGCTCATCCTATAGAATTTGGGTAATGGTTTGGACCTTAGATTAATTTTGGGTAAACATATCGAAAAAACTGCGGATGCCCAAACTTAATCAAAAGCGTTCCCGTACTCGAAAACTGGGTAAATGAGAAAGTGCTGACCGGAGCGTTTTTGTGTTTTTTTACCGAAAGTTACCTAAGACTTTTTCTTGGTAAATTGACAAAAAAAAAAATCATTGTGAAAATAAATTGAAAATTTTAATTAAATTAATAAGTAAATTATAGAACAAAATCAAAAAGAACTTTTAAATGCAAATAAATATATGTGATGTGCAATTTTTCAAACTAAACTTATCTTTATTTTTGACACTTAATTGAGAGGAGTTGGTATCATTTTACCAAAAAATTACGGTAATACACGAAGTATAAAAAGTACAGTTATACCCCTAGAAGAGACGTATTTACAGTTAATTCATTATACTCACTATTTTTTTTAATATTTAACCATCATTTAAAACATAAATTTCATCATTTATAATATAGTCCGAGCAAAATCTACTAAATTTTTGTCAAAAATGGCTTTTTGCTTGTTTATATATGCGTTTTGACATGTAAAATTAGCAAGAACCAGAAATTAGGTTGTTTTTCTTACTGTAGAATAACTATTAAATTAGCCAAGGAAACTTTAGTTTTTGTTTAAATTAAAATTCAGTTTTTTTAACAAATTTGTTAAGTTTTATTAGTTTGTAATGAAAAAAAGATTTCCTTCTCGGACTTAAAATTTATAAAGAATGTAAGGGAGGGGGCGCATATATAACAAATATGTATTGGTTGGTGGTAAATATGATAAAAGGCTTGCGATTATATTCAAAATGTTTGATACGAATATTATTATTAACTCGATAAACTTTCGAAAGTTTAACTTTCATCATCCTCAATTTTAGGCGCCAAATAATACCGTATGTAACCCAAATCTTGAATACGATATTCAACCACCAAAGGAACATCTGCTGACATTGACAACTGTACTTGGCCGGATAAGGGAGAGGCCTTGGTAAATGCATTAAGGTAACGACAAGCGAATGTTAGAGTAACCGGCTCTTGCATTTCAATAACAACGGCTTCTTCTTCTTTATCCACACTAGAGGTCTGAGCTAATTTAACATTAGCTGAACCCACATCACCGGAGGCGGAAAATTTGACACCCTCTTTAGTGCAACATATTAACATAGATTCACTGAATTGTGCTAAATCGCGACAGATGCGTGCAAATTCCATCGACGGCATACGCACCACACATGAATAATCTGTTTCCGGTATACCCAAATGTTCTTGATCGAGATTCATAAGTTTCATTTCATAATCAGAGACCTTTTCATGATTGGGAGACTCAAACATAAAGGTGACGGTATCGGCATTGTCTTGAGCCTTAATAGTTACAGTATCATCATTATTGGCACATTTCAATATCTTGGCCATACTGCCTAAATTCATGCCCATGGAAATGTTGCGATCGCAACGGAATTTATCAAAACCATCGGAACGCAGAGTCAAGGATACCAGGGATACGTGAGAATTGTCCATAGCTTGTAGCTAAATTAAAAGAAACTCAAATTAGCAAAACATTTGCTTTTCAATACCAAATGTTCATATCCATACCTGTATTCCCGAATCACTGCAATCGAAGGTACCCTCATTTAACAAATCTTTAATGGCATCCAAGATCTTTTTTAGAATAGTGGCTGAAATTAATCGTGCTTCAAACATTTTGCTGTTCCTTGTTTTATATTATTTACACAATCGCTTTTACAATTTTTATTGTTTTTTGATGCAGTCCTTTCGACTTTTAATTATTAAATGTGCTTTGTTTGAGTTCTTGTGTGTAAAATTGGCCTGTGTGAATTTCACATGAAAGTTTGACAGCAGAACGCTTGTTTTGGCGCCAACTGTCAAAAGAATGTCACAATTTTAACTGGAGGCATCTAGCGGTTAGTAGCAAAAGTTATTTTAAAAACAGGGCGATTTAAATCCAATAGGGTATTCACGTTAAAAAAATGTACTCTTGCAAAAATGAGATTTGAAAGTGCATAATATATGTATGTCATCAGCTTTTCTTTTAAAATTTAAATGAACAAAATGTTCAGAAAATAATGGAATCTGATTAAAATAACAGTAAAAGTGCAGTTCAAAGAGCCTTGAATAAATAAATGAAATGAAATGAAAAATAGAAAATTTTTCTATCTTCTCCCTAAAACGCGGTAAGCGCAGTCATATGTAAGTGTAGTTACTCTGATGTTCTCTAATAGGTTTTTTTGCAATTTCAATTGTTTTTTTTTTTGTAAGACCAATTCCAAATGGGTTTTTTTTAGCAGATTACCCAATTTGTTTTAAAATTTAAATTTGTGCAGAAGGGGGGGGGGGGAATTGCTTTTAAATCAGGAAAAATTGCTCTGGCCCGTTACCGAATCATGTATAATAATGGTATCTCTATAGTTTATCCTTATTCCATAATTCATATCTGTCATCGTAAAAGCAAATTTCTGTTGTTTTGAGTAGCGATAGAGTAAGGATAACTTAAAAAAATACCATCATGCTCAGTGATCCAACAAAATTTTGTGCAGACTACATACGGTTCTCTCTATTTAACTCATTAACTTAGATTGGATCAGTTGATTCGTCACGTTGCGTATAAAGCTAGAATTACTTATACGTAACGCAACGTGACGAATTAGCTGATTCAATCTGAATAAATGAGTTAAAAAGAGACAAGCATGTGGCTAAATGAGTTAGTTATTAATTTATCTAGTACTTATTTGGCCAGATTTTTATTTTTTTAAATGGCCACACAAACTTATTATTTAAAAAAAACCGTTGGCGCATTTAAAACTTATTTGACTAAAATTAAAAAAAGAGACTAAGAGTTTTTAGTTGGTTACAAAATAAAAAAAACGGATCGGAATCGAAAATTTTGAAATTATGGTTGTGAGAAAAACGCGTTTTAAGTTGATACTTTGTTCTACACTGACTTGAATACATTAAAAAGCAACTCTTTTTTAGAAATGTTTTATTGAGTATATAGAGAAAAGAACGCTCTATCGAAATAAAATATAAAAGTAAATTTTTTTTCTAGAGTATATACCGTATTTTTGTCTATACCAACACCGAATATTCGTTTCAGAAAGCATTATTCGGTCGAAACCGAATCCAAAACTTTTTAAAAGAATTTTGAAATTTTCGTAAAAATAAGACATTAATTTAAATATGATATATTAATTGATATATAAATAAAAACAGGAAAAATTTAGTACATCCGCATTATTTGCTACTTGCAAAATTTTGTAAATAAACTTGGAATTGATTGATGAAATATAAATACATCAAAACTAAGTTAAATTTAAAGGAGTGTCAAAATTTGTTATTATTCCTATGAATTCTAAATAATTGAACTATAGTCTATTTAACACATTTTCCGCGTATATACTGGAATATATTTATAATAGCTAAAACTCTCAGAATTTTTTCTAAACAAAGCCGTCATCAACTTAATAAAGCCTTGTGTTCGTTTTTTAATTACCACCATAAATTCTTTAGTTTTGGTGTCCATCTTCTGCACCATATGTGTAATTATTGACTTGCTTTGTGAATAAATATATGTATGTTAATATAAATCTTTTGACGTATCATATAACAATTTAAGTAATATTTAATGTTAACGAAAACAAATCAAATTAAATGCATTGCTAATGTTGATGATGGTGGTCAAATACATTAAAGGGATGAGAAAGTATTTAAGCAAATTATTAGATATTAATGAATATTAATGAGAAGTTTAAATAATTGTACTTAGGCCCTGTGCGAGGTGGCTAAATAAATTCTTAACTTAATAGAAATTGACAAAAGTGCTTAAAATTGTTTTGAAAAATATTTTTAAATTCCAAAGAAATTTAGAAACATGAATATAGTTTAGATTTTATTTAGCCAGTTCGTACCCATTGTTAATACTGAATTTACACTACACCAAAATCTCGTTAACAATCGAGTTAAATCCAGTTTCAAATTACTCTTGTTTACACTATGAAATTTAACAGCTAAACTGGATTTCGATTGGACATTTTGTAAAGAAAACAAAATAAAAAAATTACCTTAAATTTAATATGTTTCTAAAAACCCATTAATTTAATGGCGGAGGAGTGCAAAATTTATAACGATGATGAAAGAAACAATATTAATATAGCTTTTTGAAAATTTTTTTTTTTTTTTTTAACAAGAGATGACTATTTGGAAGCAAGATTTTTCACTTTGTTCATGATAAGTTTTTCAGGCACTATTCCAATGTTGTTTGCAAAGATTTTCTTCGCCGCAGGCAAAAATAAGAAACTTGTTGCTCCATTTAACTTTACTTTCACTTAAGAATGCAATTTTATTAAATCTACAATTTAAATTGTAAAATTTTTCTTGATAATTTTAGTTTGTTGTTATTTGTTTAAATTTATTTGCACAAGGTGATGCCAGATTTTCACAATATTTCCATGCATACAATTGCTGAATGTTGTGGAAATATAATTATAAAACTAGATCTTTCGTAAATCTAGTTATGAAACTGGAAATCTAGTTTTAAATTCAGTTACATCTTTTTAAATTGTATTTCAAAAATAGTCAATTGTATAATAGTGAATTGTATTTCAGAAATAGTAAATTATATTTCAGAAATAAACAATTGTATTTCAGAAAAAGTCAATTGTGTTTCAGAAATAGTCAATTGTATTTCAGAATAGTCAATTGTATTTCAGAAATAGTCAATTGAATTTCAGAAATAGTCAATTGTATTTCAGAAAAAGTCAATTGAATTTCAGAAATAGTCAATTGTATTTCAAAAATAGTCAATTGTATTCCAGAAATAGTCAATTGTATTTTCGAAATAGTCAATTGTATTTGAGAATAGTCAATTGTATTTCAGAATAGACAATTGTATTTCAGAAATAGTCAATTGTATTTCAGAATAGTCAATTTTATTTCAGAAATAGTCAATTTTTTTTCAGAATAGTCAATTGTATTTCAGAAATAGTCAATTGTATTTCAGAAATAGTCAATTGTATTTCAGAATAGTCAATTGTATTTCAGAAATAGTCAATTGTATTTCAGAAATAGTCAATTGTATTTAGGAATAGTCAATTTTATTTCAGATATAGTCAATTGTATTTCAGAAATAGTCTATTCTATTTAATAATTTTTGTATTTCGGTTATAGTGTAACATAAATTCAATATAATTGTATAAAAATTTTCCAAGGTTGGTAAAATATGTTTGAGACTATTTGTGTTTGTGCAGCAAGCTATTAGCTTATGTCATTCCCCTAGATTAAAGATAAATATCTTAGCAATAAGTAAAATACGTCGGTAAAATAGCGGCACACAATTTCTTATTGCCGAGCTTATGTTATGGCAGTTTAAAAAAAAAATCCAAGAAGAAAGTTGCTTCTACGATTACTTGTAATTACCGTTGTAGTGGTGAAAAGGTTATTATCATTAAAGTGATATAGAGCATATTTAAAAAAAAATTTCCTACATAAGTATTTAAAAAAAAATCTGAGTTGTGCTAACTACAAACCTAACCCAGTCTTTTTGAGATGTGGATTTTTAAACTCAAGGCCCCAAGAATTACTCATCTTTTATAGTTAAAAAACTTAAGGTATATTTTGTAAGAACACTTTAAAACTTAATAGTTTTTACCAATATTTATGACTTTGGAAAACGAAGTTTATGTTTTGTTGATCTCTTGAAATGTACCATGGGAAAGGTTGGTGGAGCCGAATGGCATAATGGTTTGACATAGATTCTCCCTGAATGAAAAATTGTGCCGAATATTGACAGCCAAAGTATAGTTAGCTATTAAAAAAAATGTGATTTGTCTTCATTTAAAAGAAAATTTAACAAAGTTATACGAATTACTAACATTTAAAAAATTATGTAGAAAAATTTGTAACTAACAAAAAATTAGTTAAATAAATAATACATGAATTTTTTGACATAAAGCCTTATTAACACTGCAACTAAAAACTAGTAGTTTTTTTTTTAAACTTCTAGTTTTTAATTTAAAATTTATATATAAATTGACCAGTATATACAAGTAGTTTTCAAAACCCCCCAGTTTTAGGTTGTATGTATATAGAATAAATTTAACTAAAAAGTTTGTTATAATCCATTTTAAAATACTTAAAAGATTTGAAATATTAAAATTTTATAAAAATATTTAAAATTCATAAAGAATATATATTTTTTTTAGAAAAAATCTCTTAAAACGTTTATATTTTCTTTTCATTTTAAAATCTTAAAAGGTTGTTACCTTCTTAACAAAACTACCCCGAGATATTTAGAACTTAAGAAATAAAAAAAAAAACAAAAGGAAGTTTACAAGACTATAATGCAGAATGTACACATACATATGTTTTAATAAAATCAAAAAATATAAAATATGAACACATGTGTGTGTGTGTGAGTGTTACATGTTATAAACATGTAGTATATTGGTTAAGCACCGCCTACCAATATAACAACAATAATATAATACATATTTATGAGTATGTGTAGCAAATGTACAACAAAAGTCCTACAAACTTACTTTTATAAGCTTTAGGTGTAGGTGTTATAAGACAAAAAGAACAACAAAAATCCAAACAGCATCAACAACAACATATACAACTGTGACGAAAGGAATTTCATACCAAACAAATAACAAAATTGACGAATAAACTTAAGGAACAGGCTTGCCATTTTAGCAATTTGTGTGCTAGATCTAGCTCTTTTTTTATGATTAAGCACCCAAAATTTATAAAAAAGTGTTAGGTGGTAATTAAGCACTTTTTTATATAATTGAAAATTTTTTTAGCGCTTTTTTTGAATTAGGCAAAACGTCAAGAAAAATACCTGGGTACCGATTCTTAATGTGTGAAGCTGTGAAGTGATAAAAATTTTCACTACTTCGCAAAGAATCCGATTCTTGATTTAACTTTTGCGAAAACTATCTGTCAAAATTTTATCATATGAGTTTTTTTTTTCTTCACCAAATAAAAGTTCATAACAAAAAGGGAGTGTTGCACTATTTTACAAACATGGTTAGCAACTTTTTTTTTAAACTTTAACATTTTATATATTTTCTAATATAATTTTTTAATTTTATTACAAAATTTTTAATTTTCAAAAATAGTAATTACATTTTTATTATAAAAACCAAAAAAAAAAAAAAACGCTCAAATCGTATTCGAAAAATCCATGTTTGCAAAAAAAACAAAAATAAAATTGCCTCTTGTTTCTTTTCCAGAAGCATAAACGCATATAAAGACATTTCTTTGTATTATTTATTTATTAATCCATATTTAAATTGTAATATAATATTTTTTAATGAAAAAAAAAGATTTAATTGAAGTTTTATAATAAAATTTTGCTTTAAAATTTACGGGACGAGTGGAATGAAATAAAATAAAATAAAATAAAATAATAAAATTGACAGATATTCATTAGAACAACATTTTTTTTCATAACGAGAATGGGAGTCGCTCAAAATGAAAACATGAAGTAAAAATTAACTGCGAAGTAAAAATGATAAATTATTTACCACTTCTATTCGGAATTGGCCCCCTGGAACCTGAAAAGCGGTAAAAATCAAGATTTCAAAAGATACAGCTTTTTTGAATAGGTTTGTCAAATTGAGGTTCTGTAAATAGTAGAAAAAACTAACAAGAAAGCACCATTGATGGGTTTCCTTCAATTGCTATGCAGTTTGTATGAAAGAGGGGAAAAACCAAAAATTATTCTCACGCTTGAGGGTGAACATGTAGGGTCAAATTTAATCCCTTTTCGTTTTTTCGATTTTCATGTTTGTTTCAAAGAATTGAAATTGGTATTGACATCAAATGAAAGGTATTTTGATGACATTTTTTTAAACAAAAAAAGTTCCAACAATTATGGAAAAAAATTTTACGCTATAAATATGTGATTATGCCGCTATGTTTTTAAAATTTTGATATTACTTTTGTTTCCTCTATCTTGTATCTAATGTTGCTTAAAATCTGGATGAGTTCTTTAAAAGGAAAATCATTTAAAAATCTCGAGATTTTCAATAAGAAATATTTTTAAAAATCTAAGTTAAATGTATCTTTTAAGTCAGTCGTGAATTAAGGATAGTCTTAAATGTTAAACATTTGAAAATATACAATTTAAAAAATTTTGATAATTCGTTCAAAATACTGTTACAGAAATTTCTTTTATACTAGTAAATTCTTTGCAGCTGTAAAAATCTAGTGTAGTAATAGCTGGAAATAACTAGAACACCTGACTACTAATATAAATACGGGTACTTGGTGATGCAGCAAGACAGTTTTAAATAAAACGTTGAAGTGTTAAGAATTAAAGTGTAGCTAACGTTTAGTCTATTTACATCGTTTGAATAAAGTGTGCTATTAAAGTGTTTTTCTGTAATTTTAGTGCCTGTTAGAAATAAATAGTTCTATAAATAATTTCAAACTGTGTTTATTATTTGCAATATAGAAAGAACTTGATTTATTTAAAAGATAAATAAATCAACGATTTTTTAAAAAGTAAAATCGTAACAATACATTTGTCATTCGAGCAGTATCCATTTTCATAATTTGTATTAAAAAATAAAAATTTTTAATCAAACATTTTATAAAAGTCGTACCAAGTTTTATAAAAAAGGAAAATGTAGAAAATTAAAATTCTTAGAAATACATCGTATATAATGGAACGATGCAAAAGTTTTTAATATACTTTTTTTAGCACTTTGTTTTACACGATCTAGCAACTTTTCACTTTTCTAACATGGCAACACTGTTTAAGAATATAAATGACATCATATATGAGTCGACTTTTTAATTTCATATACACTATCAGGTTTCTGTAATACAGTTACATTTTACAAAAGCTTATACACAAACCTTTTTTTTAAATAATTAACCCAAAATTCAAACCTTATACTAAAAGCTTTTGTTTTCCTTGCATAAAAAAGAAAATAATTAAAAGCAACAGGATTTTAAACGATTGCAAAAAAAAACAGTTTTTCATTACATTACGAAGTTTTACGATGTTTCTTGGTATCACTCGTGTATTGTTTAAACAAAATTTCTAAAGCTATATAAATATACAGCAACCGTTATCTGCAAAAACATTCGTGACTTGCTTGTTGCGACAAACGTTTCTTAACTCAAACACTAAAAGAAATTGATTTTAATACATATATGGTGTGTGTGAGTTGTTTTTTTGAATTCTAATAATAGTGTTTAAAAATTGTAACGATTTTCTATTTTTGAAAGTAAAACAAAAAGTAATAAACCGAAAAAGCCAAACTTAAAATAAAATTATCATACGTTTTGAAAAGTGAAATTTTGAATAATTAAAAAAGAAAAAATTAAACAATTTGTGTTGGAAAAGAAAAAGTTATAAAATAATAATTTATTAATCAAGTTTTGAAAGGGTAAGTCGTCAATCGATTAATGAATAAAATGCTCTCATAATATGTTATTAAGTAAATTATTATAACAAAAAGTTTCGGTTAAGTTAAAACAACAATTAAATTAAATTTTTTTATATGGGAAACTTCATCGAATATGTCAATTAAAGTTCCTGTTATAATGAGGCTTTTATTGGCAAACAAGTTTCAAGTAATAACTCTAGTTTACAAACTTTTTTATTTGAATTTTGATTGATACTAAAACCATAACTTTTTCTCCGAAAATCCATCATATATTTGTGGCAATAAAAGGTTTTGTTCACTTAAAAAAGTTTGTAAGTTAAAATAACTGAAAATATCATTTAAAAGAAATGATATTTCATTTAAAAACCGGTCTACTCAATTTTCATTTAAATTAAATGTCATTTGTTATTTATTTTTAAATGTTGATTAATCAACTGACACATCCGTAAGAAACAAATGATATAATCAGTTAAAATAAATGTCAAAATTTTACCCACCAATCCTTAAAAAATAAATGTTTTTTTCATTTATTTGAAATTATTTCCGTTTTTGTATTTTTTGTTTTTTTTTTATATACTCGTACAATACAAAATGTATGTATGCATATGAAGCTATAAACACTTTTTGTGTGAATGCATTTGTATATGTATGTGTGTTTATGAAATTCTTGTAATTTGTATTGAAAAATTTTGTATATATACAACCAATTTAAATAAAAAAACAAATTGAAATTTTTTGAATATTTTTTTTGAAACAGACAGCAAACAAAATTTAAATTTGTAATAACTGTTACGGACACAAATAAACCACAAGTTTCCGTTTTGTGGGTAAATTTTTATTAAATTTTAAACAAATGAAAAAAATAAATGAAACTGAAAAAAATCGGTAAATGATAGTAAATTATTTCGAATAAATGTATAAAAAAGTTAATATAGATATTTCTTTGAAAAATAAATGTATCTTCCTTTATTTTTAAATGGAACGGAAAACTTACTTTATTAAACTACAAACAGTTAACTACATAATATTCTGAGTGTTGGAAATATTTGTTTTTTCTTAACAATCAAATATCCTGGTCATAAAGATTTCCTAAGAATGTAGACCCAACTATTAAAATTCTTGTAGAAGTTTAAAGAAAATGTAAAATTTTAGAAGAAACCTAATTACCAAATTTCAAGTTCCTTAGTTCAAACGTTTGGACTGGATTATCAATGTAAACATTTTTTCTTTTTGAACTCCGTTTATAACACGTTTTTATTACACTCACCAAAAAAAGTCTGTAATGGCAACTGAACATTTTGCTGTTATTACGGGAAATTCTGCTAATTTGAGCCCAGCGGTATTTTTTGCTAATCTTAGCAACACATGTCTGCTGACGTGTAGTACAATGAAATTAGTAGAAAAATTAGTAGCCGCTACTAAATTTTAGTAGACTTTTTGTAAAGTGGAATTTAAAATCTTTTTGCTAAAATCAGCAAAAAAAAATTACTAAATATTATTAATTTTAGTACAAAGTTTTAAATTTATTTTTTTTATAGAGCATAAAAAATTTTGATTATATTTTTTAAAAAAAATATTTTATACAAAATGAAAAAAAAATCAATAAAATTTGTTAAAACATAAACGAATTTATCATTTTGTTTTAATTTGGTAATTTCTGTTTTGAAAAATATTTTGGTCAATTTTTTTTTTACTTTTAAGGTTAAATTTTAATTATTTTTAGGGCGGATTTTTAGAACTAAAAAACCTTTTTAGTGCTATTTTAAATGGATGTCCTCTTTTTAGACATGAGTCGGTATCTTCACTTCCGATCCCTTTTTTAATATATGTAACATTTTAAGGAAATTTAAGTTTGTAGGTGTAAGTTTTAATTAGAAATAACATTTCCTTTAATATCCACTTTTTTAAAATTAGTAATATTTTAAATCGGTTTTCAAAAATTTGTAAAATGATTTCTGAAATTAAGAACAAAAATTTGTAAATATTCTGTAAAAATTCTGTAATTTGTAAAATGTGAATAGCAAAAATATTTGCTAAATAATAATTTTTTACTAAAAATCAGTACAAAAATAGTAGAGTGCGATTGAAAACCGTTTACAAATTATTCTACTAACTTTTTTTCTGAGTGTAGTAATTCTAACGAGATTTTTTTTAGTGAATAGCATACATCCCAGGGAAAATAGATTTAAAATTTCAGGTTTTTAGCCGAAGGGGTTTGAGTAAGATGGTAAGGAAATTCTTTCCCATTTTGCTTATTCTCGAAGAAATTTCAAGTTCTTGGTCCCTTTTGAATTCCCATTTTTTACCACCTTCTTATTGGAATTCCAAAAAGTATTTCTTGAGCTAATTAGCCCTCACACAGTAAACAGATTAATTGTAACAAACGATTTTCTTGCCAACCGTATGATTTGGTTGGCGCCACCGGATATATTTGTTTGTCGCAACCGAAATTTGTTTAATGCAACAGAATTTCGTTTAAAAACAAATATTTCAATTGTATCAGGAAAATATTTGGTTGAGACAACTAAATAATATGGTTGCTGTAAAAAAAATTTTCAGTTGGCAAAAAATTCGGTTGTCACGATTAATCTGTTTTCTCTGTGCATATGCTAAGGAACACATATTTTACATTTCTGATTTCTAGCGAAAAAGGTTTTGGCAGGCTCTCCCTAACTTGAACCATAATTTTTACCAAGTTCCTGGCGAAACTTCTTAAACCTACCACGTTAGTTAATTAGGTAATATTCTATAAATCATATTTCCAATTCAAACTTTTTAGCCAAAGCGGTTTGGGCAATCCCTTGAAGGGGGAGACTTTTCTGCTTTTGATCCCACATTTTTGCCAAGCTCCTGACAAAAATTTCAAAAAGAACCTCAGCAGTACTTTTTATTCCACGTGTACTTTCAGGTGTCCAGCCAAAGCAGTTGTAGCAGTCTGTAAAGGGGAAGACTTTCCTTCATTTGAACAGCCCATTTTAACGCGTTTTTGTTGAAAATTAAAAAAATTTGTCCATACTCCAGGAATCACTTATTTCAAATTCCAGGTTTTCTTTTATTCCAAAGCGGTTTCGGCAGGCTATTAAGGGACAACTTTTCCCCATTTAAAACGCCCTATTTTCAACAAATTCATGGGCAAAATTCTAAAAAGTACTTGATCAGTGAATTAACTCACGACGCGCTAGAAAACAAATATTTGAAAATTCAGTTTTTTTTTTTCAAATGCGTGGGAACAGACCCACAAGAGGGATAATTTTTCCTTTTTGTCCCTTCGCATAGAAATTTATTGTATGTAATATTGTATTGATTCCTATGGTTCCAAGTTAGAATAAAGGGCCGTTTCGTTTAATTCGTTTACTATTAGTATAAATTAATATTTTTAAGCACAAACGCGTATGATGAATATGATGTTGATGTCCGTACTGAATCTAAAAAAAAAAATATTTAAATTTTTATTGAATATTTAAGGTTTATTGAATATTTTTTTCAAAACGAAACCGATACACTAAAACCTTCTCAATCGATAGAAAAACATTTACACTATTTTAAATAAAAAAAATATATATTAAAAGTAAATTTGACGAATTTAATATGGGTTATCAATTACACTAAAAAATTCAAAACTAGTTCTGATTTTTTTTTTTCAATTTGCCCTAAAAATTTATTGTTGTTGATGTTTTAGCCAAATTTCAGCATTTTCCAAATTTTATTAAATAATAACTAATAATACTCGTATACAAAAATAAGCGGGGTCAATATAAAACCACGCCCACTATTAGAAAAAATTTAAAAAGTGCAATTGAAAAAGTGCCGGAGCCGCAAGGATTTTTCAGAACTTCAGCATTTGTATCAACCAATTTATTTGAAATTTAAAAAATAAAATTAGGAAATATTTAAAAAAAAATCTGATTTTGTTTTATTTTTTTAAATTTTTAATTTTTAATCTTATAATTTTTAATTTTTCTTTTAATTTTTATTCTTAAAATTTTTTTAAATGTGATCTCATATATGTATATATTATTATCTGGATATTTATTTATTGAATTATTAAGCTCTACTTTTTTCTAGAAGTTTGTTATTAAGATAGTAGCTTTAATTAACCACATAAGGCCCTAATGGCTCGGTTATGTAAATGAAGATTTAATAAAAAAAAAAAATATTATGCACCCTGCGCGAAAAAAGTGGCCAGTTGGGAATTGGGGCCAGTGACAGGTGAACTCACAATATTATTTCGTTAAAAACAACTTAAAATACATATTAAATTAATCGAAAATACAATCAAAAAGATAACTACTGATTTTCCATAATATTTAACCCATTTTGTTGTTTATTTTTAATCATTGTTTAATAATCGACAAAAGTAAAAGACAGCAGAAAACATAAAATTTTACATTTAACTGAAAATATCAATTCCTACTGAATGTCTGTAAATTTTTATAGTTTGTTTTTTAAATAACTGATTTAAATATGTAAAAAATATATTTCTATGAATTTCAATTGATTCTTCATTTAAAAACAAACTTTACGTATTACTTTTTAAATAAACTACAGTCGGTAACGGAAAATATATTGTGAGTGTGAAAACTGGACCGGTTTCGAAAATCCATAATACGAGATAGGTGAAAAGAGGACCGGTTCCTAAAGTACCTACCACGTGACCGGTTTAAAAGTAATGACAAGTTCTTTTGCGTTGGTACTGTGATATAATCTTTGGTGTTAGTTGTGTGACATGTTCTTTTAGAAAAGTCCTGTGACATGTCACAGAGGACAAATGACCCTCTTCTAGAACAAGGCCATGTTAAAGTGACCGGTCCTTTTAATATGAAAAATCGGCACCGTGAACGGTCCCTATCACAATTAACCGGTCACGTGGCATGTTCTGGGATAGGTCTTTTTCCCACAGGGCGGCTGTGCGGTTAAAAGCTGACAGCTTCCATCTCCAAAGTAGATTTCAGGAACAGCTTAAAATTATTCCAAATATTTAAAAAAATATTGTATAACAAAAAAAAAAAAACAATTATCCAATTAATAATTTTAATACAATAGAGTTAATTTATAATCATCAAGTTAAAGGAGGTGTACAGAACAAATTACCATACAAAATTTTGTCCATAAACCTCCTACAATATTTGAAAGCATTTGTGATTTAACACGAATATTTATTATTTTATGTAAGACTGACAAAAGTTATCAGAATAGTAGATTTTAAAAGCAATTAAAAAAGTATTTATGTATACATATGATATAAGAATATTATATGTACATTAGGGTGGAACACGAAATTGAAAATGTGATTTCTAATATTAGCAAAACAAAATTAGGCACAATTTTAGTTAAATCGGACTTGGTATTCTTTACTTTTCAAGAGATTATGAAAATAAAATTTATAGCTGAAAAATTTCCTTTATTTTAATTAACTTTTACAACTGTGAATTTTATTTTTAAGGCCTCTTGTAAAGTTGAGTAGATTCAGAAAAACTAATATAATTTTTAAACCTCCCAGCAAAAACAGTATCAACTACTTATCAGCCTATTTACTCGCTTAATTACTTTTGTTCGCGATGAGCCCAAAAGTAATGGGTACTCATTATTTTTTGGCTGTTCGTAAGCGAGAGGGTAACGACCACCTATTACTTTGTGGTTTTTGTAAGTGAGAAGGTAATGATCACTCATTACTTTTGGGCTCATCGCGAACAAAAGTAATTAAGCGAGTAAATAGGCTGGTAAGTAGGCGATACCATGGTTTTGCTGAGCTCTTTATTGCCTAAAATTGAATCTAATTTTTTTTCGCTAAATTTAGAGTAGTAAGTAGTTGTAGCGTTTTTTCAAATTTTCATTTGAGATTTGCTTAAAAATGGTACGTAATGGAAAAAAAAGAGATATAAAATTAAAAGGCCAAGCTCTTTCGAGTTTAAATATTTAAATTCTGAAGAGAGCATCGTTTTCGTATGATTTGTTGTGCACACTGAAAAAAAAATATTGAAACCGCTTTGAAATGAATTTTAATTTGTTTTCTTTTTTAAAAATATATTCTTCTTATTTTTGAAATGCAAAAACAAAATCTTAAATGTTCACTCAGAAAAATGTATGAACTAAAATTAAGTTCACACCTTACTAAAATAAAAGCTATGAATTTTTCCTTAAAATTAATAAAAATGCTTCATAATAATGCAAATTTGTTTGATTTTAGTTTACGAAAAAGGTTCATCAACTTAAAAATAGGTACCTATTTTCCTTGATTTTTCTCTCTTTATTTGGGATAAATATTAATTTATTGTTAGTAAAAAATCTTAAATGTTAAGAATTTTTAAACTAAAAAATTTTGAATGCACATAACATGAAAATAATTTATAAACTAAAAATAAAGTTTATTCAGCATTATCACGATTTTCAAGAGTACTAAAATTTAAGAAAAATTTACTCGTTTACAAATAATTTTTACTGAATTTAAGAACAAATTTATACTAAATTTAAGTAAACAATATACTAAAATTTAAGAAGAAATTTATTTACTTACTTTAAGAAAAAAATTTACTTAATTTAAGTAAAGTATTTGTACTTGTTTTTAAGAGAAGGGTATACTTGACTTAAGTTAAAATTTCTTTAAAGCCAAATCATTCTCAAATTTCTTAAAATTTAGTTAAATTACTTAATATTTGGTAAATATTTTTCTAAATGTTGATAAATTAATTTCAATATAAAAAAATAAATTTTAACTAGAATTATATTTATTTTAATAAAATTCATAATTAGTTTAAGAATGTTCTTAAAAACAAAATATTTTAATTCGGCGTTCCAATCCTGCCTTCTGAAGAGGTTGGTTACACTCCTTAATTGTGAGAAAATTCCAAAATGATTTAACATTTGAGTGTATAGGATTTTCTACTTTTGGGCACCTACGTGGGCAAGAATATTCTAAAAAAAATCACAAAAAATGAAAACTGTAGAAAAAAATAAATAAAATGTACACTAAAAAAAACACATGAACTAAAATGTAATCAAAAATTTTCTTCAAAATAGTTTATAAATTGTTCTCAATTTAAGTAAAATTTTATTAAAGCTTAGAAAAATTTTCTTAAAAAGAATAAAAATTCCTAAATTTAAGGAAAAACGAAATAGTTTATATACTCAGAAATAGTTCATATTTTTCCTAAGTAATATTTTTCTTGATTTTAGGAAAAAAACAAGTTAATTAAAAATTTATTAATTTTAAGAAAAAAAAATTTAGTTTTAAGAAAATTGCATACTAAAATGTAATAAAATTAAGTTTAGTTAAAAAAAAAATTTAGGACATAATTTACTCCCATTTAGTTCAAAAAATCTGTCTAACTTAAATCGAGAAATTACTTGAACTTAATGTGTGTTTATTTTTTGTTCGCGAGTAGTAAAATTAACTAAATATTCAAATTAAGTTTTTAAGTATACCACTTTCTAATTTTAAAGAATTGTTTTCTAAAAATTAGTTCAGACAATTAAAAACAAAAAGTAATAAATTTGTTCCTATGTAATAATAAAAATTTACTTGATTTTAGAAACTAATGAACTATTTCTAAGGAAAATTTTCATGCAACTTAGTTCTGATAAATTTTAAAAATTTTAATAAAATTTTCTTTTTTTCAAGTAAAAGTTTTCTAATTTTTAAAAAATAATAAAATTTGGTAAAGGATTTTTTTTTTGTTGGAAAACGTTTAAATTATTTTTAATATTCTATTCCAAAAAAATCAACTAAAAACAAACCAGTTAGTTTTCCTATCATTTTTAGGGAGTTTAGTCCTTGTTTTTAGTAAAAAAAATTATCTAATGAACTTAAATAAAATAAAATTTTTCTTAAAACCAAAGAAAAATTTCCTAACTAACAGTACAATTTTAGATGATGTTTGATGTTTTTACTGTTTTCTAATAAAAATTTACTTCTCAGTAGTAAAATTTTTCTATCATTTATAAATTTTGATTAAATTTTAAGTAAAATTTGTTTCTTAATTTCAAGGAAAATTTTATTAAATATTGGTAAAAAGTGTCTTTGGCGCCGTTTCCATTTCAATTTTTCCTCTAAATAAGTTTATTTTTCTAAATTCTAGTCCATTTTTTTTTTGAGTGTACAAAAATAAAAATGATATAATAATTGATTTAACTATGATATTTGTCCTCTCTGTAGGCTGGTCTTTACACACATTTCATTATTGTGTAAGAATATTGTTAGAATTTCAAGATATATTTATTAGGTTAAATTACAAAATCAATAAGAATTTCTTAATCTTGTCTAGGGTATTTCAGTATTTTATATATTAAAAAAACAACAAAAAATTATTATAATACAAATCTGTTGTGTTGACAGATCTAGTAATGTATATTTTAAAATACATGGATAAATTTCAAAGTTTTATTTACTTTTACATCCACCCTAACATACACATATAATATAAAAAATTTCCTTGTATAATAAGTTATTATTGCTTTTTAAAAAGTTTATTTTTAATTATTTAATAAAATCAAAGTTTAACTCAAATAAATTAATAAATAACCCTTGGGTACCATTAACAAGTTTCCTTTTCTAACAAAATAATCTAAAAATAACAATTGAACTAGAAGAGCAATTTAACTAGAAGAGGGAATTAGGTCATAGAACTATAAATAGCGCTTTCTTTATTTTTTATGAACTAAGTTTTTAAAATCAGATCTAGTTGTAAATTTATAGTGGACAATTTTTTTAAAATTTTGATTTTTCAAAAAAAAATTAGCTGTTTTTACACTACTTCGATTTGCATTCAATATTGTCTACCTCAAGAATTCGATACAAATTCAAACATTTGTTACATATTTAGTTAGGACATCGTACGTATAATTAATATCGTCTTTATAAAACGTACATACTGTAGCGATTAAAACTTTTGTGTGAATTCGATATCACACCCAAGTTCTATGAAATATAATAATTTGATTTCCTAGAATATCGCTAACATAATTTAACCAGCGATTAAAAAATACCTAAAATTATGTTATGGTACTAAAGTAATAAAGTTTTTTTTTTATTTGCTGCTTTTACTGGATTAAAATTAAACTATAAAATGTAATTATATTTTTAGTTTAATTAGTTTTAAAATGTTAATTTCCTTGACAATTCTAATATCCTTTTCTGTGGTAATTTGTGGAAATTCAAGTATATTTTATAGTTTTATGAGGTTTTAATTGTTTTTTTTTTTAATTTTAAATAACTGTTTAACTATAATACAATAGTAAAATAGTAGACATAAAAAGACAATGCATGTCAGAAGATCTAAAACTCCATTATAAAGAAGTAAAAAAGGCTTAAATTCCGCTGTGCCGAATCTTTGAATACCCTCCACCATTATTTAAAAAAAAAAAAATCTCTACTGTTCTTATACAAATAATGTAAAAAACTTTGGAATTAAAACTGGAGGTGAACAAAATTTTTTGAGATGAAAAACTTTCTTATGTGACAACAAATTTCGTGGAGGAAAACAATTTTTTGAGGTAAAAAAATTTTTGAGATGAAAAAAATTTTTTGTGGACGAAAAAATTTTAAGGTCAAAAAAATATTTTTGAAGTTAAAAATATTTGAGGTGAATGTAAAATATTATTCGATTATAAGGGACTGGTTAAAAAATAAGAGAAAATATTTTACTTGTTACTATTAAATTGTACTAAAATATACCTCCCCCCCCCCCATCATTTGTATGGAAAATTTAGAGATACCTTCATATTTTCACTCATAACTTTTTAACCGCTTGACCGATTTTGCTCATTTTCAATACCAAACTGCTCGGGAGGATGTACATTAATCTGGATAAAAATCAGTACCCCCGCTTTCGTCTTTGCCGTGATTGTGATTTCAACAGGCAGACGGATAGTCAGACAGACGGTACACTCACCAAAAAATGTCTGTAATGGCAGCTGAAAATTTTGCTAATTTGAGCCCAGCGGTATTTTTTGCTCATCTTAGCAATACATATCTGCTGACGTGGAATACAATGAAATTTGTAGAAAAATTAGCTGCCGCTACTAAATTTTAGTAAACTTTTTGTAAAGTCGAATTTAAAATCTTTTTTCTAAAATCAGCAAACAAAATTTACTAAATATTATTAATATTAGTACAAAATTTAAAATTTATCTTTTTTTATCGAGCATCAAAATTTTTATATTTTTTTTATTTTTTTTCAAAAAATATTTTAGACAAAATTAAAAAAAAAAAAATCAAAGTCTTAAAAACAAACAAATTTATCATTTTGTTATAATTTCTATTTGAAAAATATTTTAGTCAATCTTTTTACTTTTAAGGTCAAATTTTAATTGTTTTTAGGACTTGTTTTTAAAACTTAAAATACTTTTTAGTGTTATTTTAAGTGGATGTCCTATTTTTAGACACAAGTCAGTATATTTACTTCCGATTCCTTTTTTTTAATTCTATGTAACTGTTTAAAGCATATTTAAAATTAATAAATTTTTTTGCTAATTTTAGAAATCGGCTGTAAAATGATTTCTGAAATTAGCAACAAAAATTTGTAAATATTCTGTAATTTGTAAAATGTAAATAGCAAAAAGATTTGCTAAATAATATTTTTTTTACTAAAAATCAGTACAAAAATAGTAAAGTGGAATTGAAAACAGTTTACAAATTTATCTACTAACTTTTTTTCTGAGTGTTTAAAAATATAAATTAAGGCTGCCATACACTCCGTTCTTTTCTGGCAGTTTTAACCACACGGTTAAAACTGTAGGGTTAAACTCGAATAACGACCCTAGACGTTAATTACTTCAGTTCAAGTAAAAAAAACAAAAACAAAAAATTGAGAAAAAATAATCAGCCGGCGTTCTAATATTACCGCGAATTCGACTCTGAAACCCCGTTCTTTTAAACGAGCAGTTTTGAACGAAATCGTTTAAAAACGGACAGATATTTTTAAACATGTTCAAGAAGGACGAGTTTTTGCCACACAGCGACAGTTTTAACCCTACAGTTTTATCCGCGGGGTTTAAACTGCCAGAAAAGAATGGAGTGTATGGCCGCCTTTACAAAAAATAAAAAAAAAATGTTTACACAACTGGTTCAAAATGATTTTTTTAATAATTTTTGATTTCGCTCAAGATTTTTTTCTCAAAGTAGATTTACACTTATCAAAAAAAGTATGTGATGGCAACTGAAAATTTTACTGTTATTACGGGACATTTTGCTAATTTGAGTCCAGTGGTATGTTTTGCTAATCTTAGCAACACATTTCTGCTGACGTGTAGTACAATGAAATTAGTAGAAAAATTAGTAGCCACTACTAAATTTTAGTATACTTTTTGTAAAGTGGAATTTAAAACCGATTTGCTAAAATCAGCAAAAAAAAAATACTAATATTTAGTACAGAATTTTATTTTTTTTTTTATCGAGCATCAAAATTTATTTATTTTATTTATTTATATTTTTCAAAAAAAAATCAAAGGCTTAAAAATCTTAAAAATCGTTAAAACATAAACGAAAATAATATTTTGTTTTAATTTAGTAATTTCTGTTTTGAAAAATATTTTAGTAAATTTTTTTCACTTTTAAGGTTAAATTTTAATTTTTTAGTGCTATTTTAAGTGGATGTCATATTTTTAGACATGAGTCAGTATATTCACTTCCCAACTCTTTTTTAATCTATGTAACATTTTAAGGCAATTTAAGTTTGTAGGTGTAAATTTTAATTATAAATAACATTTCCTTCAATATCCACTTTTTTAAAATTAGTGATTTTTTTTTGCTAATCGGTTTTCAAACATTTTTTAAAATGATTAGCAACAAAAATTTGTAAATATTCTGTAAAAACTCTGTAATTTGTAAAGTGTAAATAGCAACAAGATTTGCTAAATAAAAATTTTCTTACTAAAAATCTGTTCAAAAATAGTAAAGTCGGATTGAAAACCGTCTACTAACTTTTTATCTGAGTGCATTTAAAAGGGAAACTTATATAATTTAAAACATTTTATTTATTTTTTGTAGAACTAATAGGAAGACGTGTTGGTTCAATTTTGAAAGTAACCAGAATGACAAAAAGTTTTATTTTAGAATTATTTTTTTGATTGGAAATTTAGATATTCGGAACAGTAATTTATAACAATTTATAACACTTGCAAAGATGGGAATTCTTTATTAATGTAGGAATCTGATAAAGTGGTTTTTAAGAATTTTCCAGTGGCACCCATTTTTTGAAACAAAAAACTTTTAAGATTTTTTTTTAAAAAAAGGTTTTTCTGCAATCGGAAATATAGTGCTTTCAAGCCCTATAAATACTTACATTTTGTGAAGTATTTTTTTTTAATAACTAATTCCAGGCAACCCGTTTCCTTTATATTAAGTTAAATTTTAATAAAAAAAATTGTTTAAAAGTCGAAAATGGTCTGGATGAAAAATTTCTTGAAATACAGACTCTTATTATTATATAAAACGCTTAGATTTGGAATTTTCTTTTTTTGAAAATCTTATTATTAAAACAAGTTTTTAATGAAATTACGAGTATTTTAGGCCGGTAGGCTAGTTGGTAGCGTGTTAGCTTATTAGTGCGGGGGTCGTGGGTTCGATTCCCACCAGAGGCTCTGGTCTGTTATCGCTACAACGAGCCGATAGCCTTTGTTGCTAGTGCTCGCTTAGGGTATTAGGATATAATTTGTAATTATATGCTTAATATAAATAAAAATAAATCTTCTAAATTATAGGAATGAAAAATATTCTAAAAATGCAAAAAATTTCTTAATAAATTTTTAAATAAGTTTAAACTTGTTTTTAAAATCGAAGAATATTAAACTGATTTAGTTAACTCGTATTTAGCGTATATTAACTGACCTACGGGTTTTCACATGCTTTTTTTTCAAGAAATCTAAATTACATTTTTCATATGTAGCAACAATTTATTATTTTTTACTTTGAAAACAAAAAACACGTGATTATAATATGATACTTTCATTATTGCTATTTTACCAGATAATAGAAATTTTCTAGTTATTTTTTTATGTAAAAAACATGGTCATTAAGAGCAGGGTATTTATTACATTACATTATATAAGCATAAATTTATTTTATACAACTTCTTGTTAAGCCATATTTTCTTTTATACAAATACTACATTTTTTTTTTGTTGCCACAAGAGACTTTTTAGCACTAACCAGACAGACAAATAAGCAGCAAAAACCTCAAACTTCAAACAAAAGACAAAAATGAAAAAAAAAAAAATAAAATATAAGATACTTAATACTGCAAACTACTAACAACATTCATCCCTTTCTTCTTTTTCTCTTTTACTGCACATAAAGGAAAACACAAACTGGTTAATTTTGTCATACAATTGTAAATAAACAAGCATATAATAAGCCAATTTGCAGTATATTGTTAAAGTGGCCATGTGGTGGTAGTAAACAAAATAAGTTTCATTTACTTTCTTGGGGAATGAAGAAAATAAAAGTTTTTTTTCTAAGAATTCCAACAAATCACAGAATATCACTTTGGTGTTTATGGAAAATTTGAAAGTTTATGAAGAAAAAAAAAAAATAAAATTTAATTGTAACTTAACTAAATGAATAAAAAAAATGGAGTTTTTCTATGTTAGTCATGTTTTTATAATAAAAATAGCAACTAAAAGATATTAATTAATATTTAATTATTTATTACATATTTTCACATGCAATAAAATAATATCAAGCAATTGCTAAATCAATTACAGAGAAACTTTTATAATTTCTTTTCATACTCAAAACAAAGTCAATTGTAATTGAACCTCCTTCAAAGTGATATTTGGTGGCAGACATTTTGCCAAGAGCCGATTGCATATTAACAATATCTTGATATGTACTGCAAAAACATAATTGCTTGTTATCATGCTACGAGTATTTGCATGTGAAGACACCAGGATTGCAATTTTTAAAAGGAAACTAATATTTTTTAAACATTAAATACAATTGAATTTATTAAACTACAAAATGTTCCACGAAAAAATAAAAAATTAATATTACTCATACGCAACAGTGTGTTACAAATAAAATAATCAAATCTGCATTTATATTAAATATCGCTCATACGCAACGTAGTACATTTTAAAAGAAGAAATACACCGTACCGTAGACTTTATAAGCAGAGAAGACAAAATATGCTAAATTCAATGTACAGTGAACTCGCGATAACGTGAACTAGTTTTTACCAAGGCAGTTCACGTTTTCGAGTTTGTTCACGTTATCGAATGCCAAAATATGAAAAAAAAACAACAGCATCAGAAATGTTATTTTAATAAAAAAAAATGTTAAACACGTATTACAAAACAAATATTTTATTAATTTTTAATAACAAAAAATATATATGCAATATATTCACTTCACTTTGCATATGATAAACAAAAAAATTATGGAAAATATCAAAAAAAAAAAAATACACAAAAAATTAACAAAAACTAATAAGAACCTTTTTTTTTATTTATAAGGTAAAACAAATGTTGTAGGAAAAAATTGGTTATCTTTTTTTGGTCGACCATCTCATTTTCAGACCATATTAAAACCTTGTCGAGAGCTTCTACAGCTTCCTTTGGGTTTATTTAAATTTGAGGCTGGTAATTAAAACCACGATCACTCTTTTGTATTTGTTGGTGAATTTCAAAAGCTTTTTCTTTTTCCGCTTACTGGCAATTTTTTTGTTTCGCATGCTAAGGAACCATTTATAAAGAGTTTTTACCATTTTCGAAAGTTCAGAAGCATGTAATCTTTTCCACTTCCTGGTACCATAAGGAGTATTATTTACACGAATTGTTAATTCCCAAATTTTCTTTGAAATGATTTATCATCACCATATTTCCTTGCCAAACCACTGACCAATAAAATAAACTTTATCTTTTAAAGATAACACTTTATGTTTTTTTATGACATTTTTCACTTTCACTAATAAAAATTTTTAATCACTTCCAACATTTACGTAGCAATGTCAAAGAACAACTAACAGGTCAAAGCATATATACACGGCTACAAGTAAGAAAAATAACGTTGTTACATAATCAAACAAGTGAACTCTTAATTCGGATATTTCCAAATTTAAACTTAACAGTTTAAAAAGTAACAAAAAATAAAAAAAAGTTTTCACATTTTGGAGCTTCCACATTTTGTTCACGTTTTAGAACGGTCTGTGTAAAAATAAATTTGTTCACGTTTCTGAGACGTTCACCTTTTCGATTGTTCACGTTTTCGCGAGTTCACTGTATTTAAAACAAAAAAAAAAAAAAATATTGGCAAAAAACACTTAAAAGTAAAAACTTGAGAGAATACACTTTTTTTAAGAAAAAGAACAAAACTAGCAGAAAAAATATTCTTTTTTTAAGCAAGGAAAAGTAAAACGTTTGAAAAACAGTTTTTTTAAAAAAAAGAACAAAACTAGCAAACAAAAAATATATATTTTTATTTACCCACCCATGTTAAAATCGAACTTTTTATGAGCATACATGATCATACATGGGCATACATGGTCATATACGTCCATCCATTGTTCTATATATAACCTTACATGATCTTACATATGATCATATATCTTCGGATCTGAAATTTGAGGGTATATGGACGTATATGATCATATACGAGCATACATGAATAATATATGAGCATGTATGATAATATATGAACATATATCACCATATACCCTCAAATTTCGGATCCGAAGATATATGGTCATATATGAGATCATGTATGGACGTATATGACCATGTATGCCCATGTATGATCATATACAAGCCCATGTATGAACATGTATGTTCATATATATCTCGATTTTTACATGGGCATGTAAAAATTAAAATAAATATGGTTTGTATATGATCGTATATAGGCATACATAGTCATATACGTCCATGAAGGGTTTAATATATGACCATACTGATCTCATATATGAACATATATCTTCGGATCTAAAATTTGAGGGTATATGGCCGTGTATGTATAGATATGGGCATGTATGCTCATATATTATTCATGTATGCTCATATATGAACCCTCAAATTTCGGATCCGAAGATATATGGTGATATATGAGATCATATATGGTGATATATGAGATCATATATGACACCATTCATGGACGTATATGACCATGTATAACCATACATGATCATATACAAGCCCATGTATGATCATGTATGTTCATATATATATTTAGAATTTTGAGGCCAAAAAAAAATGTGAAAAAAATGCTGAAAAATCTTAAGAAAAACCTACTTTAAAACTAAAAACTGGACAATTCCGAAAAAGCAAATATAAGTAAAAAAAGCACAAAAAAGCAAAAAACAGCAAAACTAGAAAATTTGTTTTCTTTGTTTGTAGGAGAAGCTATCTAAAAGTTTCTAATGTGCTATATATTTTAAAAAAGGGGTAAACTAAAGCTTGAACATTTTACTTTTAAGTGTTAATGTTTGTTTAAAAGTTGAATCAAATTTAAATCAAAAATTGTGCTTTGGCTAACACCTTCCAACATAATTTTGCTAGCATGAGAAAGTCCACTATTTATATCCTGAAAGAAGTTTTAAAATTAAAATACCTTTGTCTACCAGTTTTTTTTTTAGATCAATTTGTTGATTCGCTTAAATCGCGAATTCATAATTATGTAACTTATTTGTATAGAAGTCGATTAAAAATAATATTTGGAAATTGTAAATAATATTTGTACAGTTTGAGGTACACCCAATTTCGTTTTTCCACAGCCTTTGTTTCTACGGTTTAGAAAAAAACAATCGATTTAATTCCATTTAGCACGATTAAAAAAAACTATTTGATACAAATTTTAAAGAAAATAATTTTTATTAATCGTAATCTTTTAGAAATTTAGTTAGGGAATTCCGCTATCTAGAGAAAAACCTAATCAAGTTGTAGATACCACAAAGAGAACTTCACAATTGGAACGTGATAATGATGTACAAAATATTTCGAGTGATGAAAGCGATTTTGCATCAATCGCGAATGATATCCGATGATGATAGCGAATAAAGTTATGTTATTTTTATCACCTTGAATTTTTTTAGTTTAATAAATTAATTTATGTTACTTCTAATTTAAGATTTGAATGCACATACAAATTTGGCTTTTATAAAGACTCTGAAAATAGTTTTTTTTTTATATGAATCATTTATTTTAAGTATTTTTTACAGGCTTGAAGGTTTTGGAACTAATAACCTTTTTTTTCTATGTACTTCATGTCTTTTTTTACAAAAACAGTACACCTATACTCTTAAAAATAGAAAGTTTGATATCCATATATCTATGATTTGCATTTTGAAAGATTCTGAGGATTTCCTAAGCACTTTATATTATTTCTTGGGGTAGCGACACTTTAAACAGAAGACAAATTATGTAGGCATCAAACTTTATTATTATTTTGAAGATTATATTAACTCCCCTGCGGGAAAAGGACCTATCCCAGGACACGTCACATGACCGGCTCATTGTGATAGGTACCGGTCATAGGACCGATCACTTTAACATGGGCTTGTCCTAGGAAAGGGTCAATTGCCCTCTGTGACATGTCACAGGTTTGGTCTAAAAGGACATGTCGTGACTTTTAAACCGGTCACGTGATAGGTACTTTAAGAACCGGTTCTCTTTTCATCTATCTCGTGATATGTTTTTTCGAAACCGGTTCAGTTTTCACCTATCCCGGGACAGGTCCTAATTCCCAACCGACCCCTTTTTTCCTGCAGGGTCTGTTCAAACATAATTTCCGTAAATTCCTATTTCCAAAGTGCAATCATTTTTTTTAATATCATGGCAACCCTATTTATAAAATAAAAACAGTATTGGTATAAAACTTAATATTTTGAATTTTCTAAAATTAATACATGTGTTCGCATACAAAATTTTTGCATTTCAACACAGAGAAACTAGATTCGTGCTGGTAACCGAATTTGTAGCCAATCGAATGGTTCGGTTTTGGTAACCGAATTTTTCAACAGAAAACCGATTGGGATATGAGTAATTTGACTGTAACAACAGTATTTCTGTTGCCTCAATAACAATTCGGTAGTCACAACTGAAAAATTTGGTTGCTGCAACTGAACCATTTGATTGGCAACAAATTCGGTTGCCACCAAAAATCTGTTTTCTGGATGAAGGAATAAATTTATTGATATAGAAAAAATGAGACAGGAATATTTTATTTTGTAAACTTCATTCAGAATATAGTGAATTTGCTTCTAAGTGAAACTTTGTGTCAGACCGTGTTTAAGGATTTGAAAAGCTAGCAAAAATACAGTTTAAGATTTTAGGAAACAATTTAGCTACTGAAAACTTTCCTTAAAAAAAATTGAAAAAAAAAATTTTAAAGAAGTGTAAAATATTTTTTTTTTTTTTAAAGAAATTGTAAAACAAAATTTGGTTAAGAATAGAATAAGCCATTTAAACATTCCCAGCAAAAGTAACATAACCTTTAATTCAATTTCTTAATTTCCATTATAAATTATTAAAATATTTGCCTTAGGTTGTAGACATATTGCTTTATCACCATAATCGAATTTATCATATCGAAAAATTATGTAGACATAAATACATTTTAATTATTTATAATTCATGTTGCTGGTGGTATAATTAATATTAATAAGCGGCAATTCAATTAGATATTACTTATACGCCTAAAAGCATTTACACAAATTAGATATGACGCACTGTATTCAAATGTTTTTTTTTTTTTTGCTTTCAAATGTAAAAAAACTATTTCAATAATTAATTTTTTTTACACTTGCTAAAGTTTGTTAACTTATATTTGTTTTAAGATTTAGTTTTATTATATTATTTGTTTAAATTAAATTAATTTACTTTGAGTTAAAATTGTTAAAAAAAATATTAAAAATTTCTTAAACTTGACATCAGCTTGTTAAAAGTATCATATTTTGTGTTTTTTTTTAATCTTATTTTTGTAATATAAACCCATAGAAAATTATAAAAAAAACACTTAAACTAAGATTTATTTGAAAAATCTTTTTGCATTTCTTCACTTAATAATTTTTTTTTATGATTTTGACACTGTTATTTTCTTGTGTCTCCTCATTCCTGTTGACCATAATTTACATAATGGTTGTTAATTATATAATTCTGTTAAAAATACGGTTTATTTGCACAAAAAGTAAAACAAAATTCAACATGTACTTGTTCGTTTATATACAGTCAAGAAAAAAAGTCTACATACACCCTAAAATTTTTAAGTTTTAGAGAATTAGTATCGATAATTTAAAAAAATTTTATAGCACTGTTTAAGGCATCTATAGAATAGATTATTTAAAGAAACAAAAGATAAGAACAAAAAACTTAACATAGAAATTATTATGGAAAAAACATGATAATTAGCAAGAAAAAAGTCTACATACAGCGTGGCAACTCCTAACATCAAATAGAAAATTAAAAGCAAAGCAAGACGAATAACCGTTAACTTTGTTGATTTATTAAATTTACAAGCTTTACAATCGTTTACGCCGACAAAGTGATAACTTAAGAAGATATTATTTGAATTTATATCCTTGAAAATGAAAAGTCGGCAGACGATCATTAGAAATTATGATAGTACACTTAAAAAAGTTTGTAAGTTAAAATAACTAAAAATATCATTTAAAAGAAATCATTTTTCATTTAAAAACCGGTCTACTCAATTTTCATTTAAATTAAATGTCATTTGTTATTTATTTTTAAATGTTGATTAATCAACAGACACATGCGTAAGAAACAAATGATATAATCAGTAAAATAAATGTCAAAATTTTACCTACCAATCCTTAAAAAATAAATGTTTTTTTCATTTATTTAAAATTATTTCCGTTTTTGTATTTTTTCTTTTTTTTTAATATACTCGTACAATACAATATGTATGTATGTATATGAAGCTATAAACAATTTTTGTATGTTTGTACCTATATATATATGTGTGTTTATAAAGTTCTTGTAATTTGTATTGAAAAATTTTGTATATATACAACCAATTTAAATAAAAAAACAAATTGAAATTTTTTGAATATTTTTTTGAAACAGACAGCAAACAAAATTTAAATTTGTAATAAACTGTTACGGACACAAATAAACCACAAGTTTCCGTTTTGTGGGTAAATTTTTATTAAATTTTAAACAAATGAAAAAAATAAATGAAACTTAAATAAATCAATAAATGATAGTAAATTATTTCGAATAAATGTATAAAAAAGTTAATATGGATATTTCTTTTAAAAATAAATGTATCTTCCTTTATGTTTAAATGGAACGGAAAACTCTTTTATAAAACTACAAACAGTTAACTACATAATATTCTGAGTGTACCAATAGTACCGAAAATAAGCCACGATCTGGTAGTCAACCAGGATCCGAAAATAAGTGCCCCAAAAATGGCGGAACACATCGAAAAATGTTCCAATATAATTGTTACACTGCATGAGCAGAGTAGTAGGCAAAAAACCACTTATTTCAGCGAAGAATCGTAAACTTCGCCTTGGGTTTGCTAAAGCACGGGAGAAGGGTATGGATTTTTGGAAGCGTGTTATATTTACCTACGGAAGTATAACATTTGCCCAAGGTGGGCTTTTTTCCTATGAATTTTTCATGTTTTTATTATTATTGTTTTTATTATAAAAATGAATTACTTTTTTATTTTATAAATAAACTTATTTATTAATGCCTTATAAAGGGTGTCCCAAGAAGAACGCAATTTTTAAATCTGGCAACATTCGAAGTGTCATTGTTTGACATTTGAACAATTGTTATTGTTTGCTAGTAGAAGGTACGAGGTTAGTAAAAATGGAGCGCTACACGAATGAACAACGCATTCTCATTGTGAAATTGTTTTACCAAAATGGTGAAAGTTTTGCGGCTACAGTTCGCAAATTGCGATCAATTTGGGGTCACAATAATGCTCCAAAAGAGTCAACTGTAAAGAGATTAATGGATAAATTTGCCGAAAATGGGTCTTTTAGTGATGTAAAGACAACAACGCGCCATCGACCAGGTCGATCGACCGAAAATGTCGCAGCTGTACGTGATGATGTCGCTCAAACTCCATCCACCTCAATTCGACACCGAGCTCAGCAAATTGGTGTCTCCAAATCCATTTTGCAGCGAATTTTGACGAAAGATTTGCATCTTCATGCATACAAAGTTCAATTGACTCAGGAACTGAAGCCAGCTGACCATGGACAGCGAAGGGAGTTCGTTAATTGGGTATTGGAGAGACAACATGAAAATGCTGATTTTGCCGATAAAATCATCTTCAGTGACGAGGCCCATTTTCATCTTGATGGCTTCGTCAATAGGCAGAATTGTCGCATTTGGGGTGAGGAAAATCCTCGAGTGATTCACGAGAAGCAAATGCATCCTCAACGTGTCACTGTGTGGTGTGGTTTTTGGGTTGGAGGAATCATTGGACCTTTTTTTTATGAAAATGAGGCAGGTCAAGCGCAAAGAGTCAATGGTGTTGGGTATTGTGAAATGATAACCAGTTTTTTCTTGCCTAGAATTGAAGAAATGAATGTGGAGGGCACGTGGTTCCAACAAGACGGCGCCACATGTCATACAGCCAGAGAAACAATTCAATTGCTGCATCAGTCATTTCCCGGTCGTGTTATTTCGCGTTTTGGAGATCAGAATTGGTCGCCTAGATCGTGCGATTTAACACCATTAAATTTTTTCTTTGGGGCTTTTTGAAGTCGATGGTTTACGCGAATAAGCCGACGACGACTCAAGCCTTAAAAGAGGAAATTGGACGCAAGCATTCATGCAAAACGGTCATTGAAAATTTCATTAAAAGATCGCGTGCCTGCCAGCAAAGCCGCGGCGGCCATCTGCACGATATATTGTTCCATACATAACCTCATTCTGTCTACTTTACGATATAATAAAGTTTCACGATTTTTTTTTAAATATCTGTGTTTTATTTAAAATTTAAAAATTGCGTTCTTCTTGGGACACCCTTTATATTTGTATAAACATTTTTTTTTATTTTCTTCGCAAACTCTGTAAAACCCATAAATCAAAGGGTGTATGTAGACTTTTTCCTTGACTGTATATATATATATATTTTTAATTTTTGTACTGTTTAAAAGAGGCGTTAATTATTTTATTCGCTTTTTATTATTGTAATAAAAAAAAAATTCTAAAGAAAATAAATACTTACAGTGAA
Organism: Eustalomyia histrio; assembly: GCA_949748255.1. Taxonomy (NCBI): domain Eukaryota; kingdom Metazoa; phylum Arthropoda; class Insecta; order Diptera; family Anthomyiidae; genus Eustalomyia; species Eustalomyia histrio. The sequence goes on from OX456526.1 coordinate 148,328,505, forward strand.
ATATGATGAAGGCATTGCAATCATATCATTTACAATTTTATCTTGTTTCACCAAGACAAAAAAATTATAAATGAACAAATGGTTTAAGTGAGTTCTGGATTCTGAAATAAACATAAAAAATTAAAGTAAATAATTAGATATGAATATAACAACATAGATTTGTAGGAATTTCTTTATTAGCCACTGAATATTTATAAGTCAACTGGCTTAAAAGCACAATTCTTCGTTACCGGTTTTTAATAACGTTATATATTTTTCTAAGATTTTCCTCTTCTAATAATAAGTTTGTTTAGCCTTTCTGTAATGTTTTAATTTAAGGTTTCAGCTTGAAGTTTGCCCTAGTCGCTCCAGGAGGCACTTTTTCCATTTTAAAGCCCATTTATACCACAATTTAATTAGAAATCCAAAAATTTCTCTTTAGTGAATTAGCCGAATTCTCAGAAAACAATTATTTTTGATTTAAGATTTTTAGCTAAATCGGTTTGACCAGGAGGCTAAAGGAGGAACCTACATGCAAAATTTTTAAATTTAGGGTTCACTTTTTCCTATTTTAAACGCATTTTTTACCACGACTAGAAGGTTTTTGAGTAGAACGCTCGTGGAGGTATTTTGCCAAAAAAGCCGTATTCAGGATTGTCTATGCTGGAGGAAGAAACAAATTTCAAGTTTCTTAGTTTCAGCGGTTTGTGCTGGATGATTAAGTAAGCAATTTCGTCACTTTTCCAAAAAGGTTCTCTTTATTTAATTAGTTTTCATTACACATAATTAAATTTGAGATTACTAGACAAAATTGCTTAGGCAGAACTTTAAGGAAGACACTATTTCTCTGAGCAACTAAGAGAGCACTTTTTCTCTTTGAATTCTATGTTTATCAAATTTTCATTAGAAATTCCAAAAAGTAGCTTGTCAGTGAATTAGGCAATACTCCAGAGAACATATATTTTTTAAATTTCAGGTTTCTTAAAAAAGGCCAGTATAAAAAAATATTCCCTTTTGAATCTTAATAACGAAATTCCAAAAAGGTTTTATCCGAGAATTAAACCATACTGTAGGGAATATATTTTAAACTGCAGGTTTCTAACTAAAGCGGTTCAAGGGTTTGGGGGGGGGGGTACTTTCCCGGTTTTGAACCCCATTTTTTCCACGTTTCTGGCGAAAATCCTAAATAATACCTTATTAGTGAATTAGCCCACACTCCCGGGGAAGCATGCCTTAAAATTCGAGTTTATATCAGAGAACTGCAAAATCAACTTTTTCCTTGATTTAATCATACACAAAAATTCTTGTTCACATTTAATAATTCAACAAAATTCACTGTAGAATAAAATCAGCATCATGTTACGCGTAATTGGGATTAGTGTGAATCATCTGTCGATTATGTTTTATGCAAATGTAATCACTCAACAAAAAGTCAGTGTTGAATAAATCAGAAAAAACAACAAACAACGCGTATGAGTGTAATCATAATTAAAACAAAATAGAAACACAATTCATTAATTATATTGTGTACATTAGGGTGGGACTTAAATCCGCTTTTTTCGAATTTTTATTAGTAATACAATACTAAAAATAGTCTTCTTTGTGAAATAAAAATATATTTTTTTTGGAAAAAAATTAGGTCGATATCTCAGGCTTGCCTAATCCGGAAAAATTCAAATATTGTCAAAATTTTTTTTCTTCTATTTTCATTGGAAAATTAGGCAATATTTAACTTTAACCGGATTGGGAGAGCCTGAGATATCAACCTAAATTAAAAAAAAAAAATCACAAAGAACAATATTTTTGGTATTACTAATAAAAATTCTAAAAAAACGGATTTTAGACCCACCCTAATTTATGAAATGTGTTTCTACAAAACCACCCCCTTTTTATAGATAAGAAATTATTTTGTTTTAATTATGAATACACACATACGCTTAATTTATTGCTTTTTCTGATTTATTCTACATCAAAAAAATTATTGTTGACTCAAACGAACAGAATAAAATCAATGGTATAAAAACGACCTATGATTATAAATCAGTGACAACAGTTTGAATGCAAACACATATTTATTCTTGTGTTGATTGCGTATGAACGTTTTTCAATCAGCATTTGCAGTTCTCTGGTTTATATCCGAAGGGGTTTGGGCAGACCGTCAAGGGGGACTTTCCCCTATATGTCCCTTCTTGCTAAAATTTCTAAAAATTCCTTCTTGGCGGATGTCTACGCCGGAGGAGGAGGATTCTATATACAAAATTTCAGGTTTAGGCTGGGTGATTAAGGGTCTCTTTTTCCCATTCTTCCCTTATTTCTACCACGAACCTTTACTTATCTCATCCTCTATGGAACAAATATTTTAAATTTCGGTTTTCTAGCCAAGTGGTGTTGGCAGGCTGTTGAGAGAAAACTTTTCCCCTTTTCAACCCCAATTTTTACCCAGCTTCTGAGAAAAAGTACCTTAAGAGGAACATATGATTTAAATTTCGGTTTTCTAGCCAAAGTGGTGTTGGCAGGTTGTTGAGAGAAGAGTTTACCCCTTTTGAAACCCCATTTTAAAAGTATATTTTAAGTTTCAGTTGTTTAATCCAAAAGGGGTTTGGACAGGCTGGCGACTTCTCCTTTTTTCAACCCGCATTTCTACAATGATTCTGGCCAAAATTTCTAAAAGTCCTTTATCAGTAAATTATCCCACACCCTAAAGCCAAATTTAATAATTATTGTAATCAATTAGATATAAGTCTTCCTTCTTTGAATTTTAAATCTCTCTTAAATAACCTACTTTAATTAATGTAATAGTTTTGAGATGCAAGTCTGTAAGGATAATATTGTATCCATAGACTTAAATAAATAAATAAATAAATAAATTAATAAGTTAATAAATAAATAAATAAATAAATTAATAAATAAATAAATAAATAAATAAATAAATAAATAAATAAATAAATAAATAATTAAATAAATAAATAAATAAAAAAATAAATAAATAAATAAATAAATAAATAAATAAATAAATAAATAAATTAATAAATAAATAAATAAATAAATAAATAAATAAATAAATAAATAAATAAATAAATAAGTAAGTAAATAAATAAATAAATAAATAAATAAATAAATAAATAAATAAATAAATAAATAAATAAATGAATAAATAAATAAATAAATAAATAAATAAATAAATTAATAAATAAATAAATAAATAAATAAATAAATAAATAAATAAATAAATAAATAAATAAATAAATAAATAAATTAATAAATAAATAAATAAATAAATAAATAAATAAATAAATAAATAAATAAATAAATAACTAAATAAATAAATAAATAAATAAATAAATAAATAAATAAATAAATAAATAAATAAATAAATAAATAAATTAATAAATTAATAAATAAATAAATAAATAAATAAATAAATAAATAAATAAATAAATAAATAAATAAATAAAAAAATTAATAAATAAATAAATAAATAAATAAATAAATAAATAAATAAATAAATAAATAAATAAATAAATAAATTAATAAATAAATAAATAAATAAATAAATAAATAAATAAATAAATAAATAAATAAATAAATAAATAAACAAATCAATAAAATTATTTCACTTTTATAGAAAAATCTACAAATCTAAAATCAATTCGCAGGTTTTTTATTTTATTTTTTTTTTATTATTATGAAAAAATAAAAAAAAATTTTAAATAAGCAAAAGCTGTGTACAAACAAAATTTAATAAAAAATTCTTAAGCCCAATTTGCACTACAACCAAAAAAATAGTGATTTATAAAAACCATTAATTAACTTTTGATTTAAAATTTGTATGGAATTTGACAAAGAAATGCAGAGAGTTTTCAAAATCCACTAGTTTTTAGTGAAGTGTAAATGAGTTATTAAATATATTAAAAATTTTTCACGAAATCCAAAGACAAAGTTTAACAAGATAGTAATAGTACCACTGTTCACTGGTACTTTCTCTATCTACTTTGGGTTTGAAAATGCTTTAACGTTAACCATTTGTTTTAGGAAGGTTTTATTTAAAGGTTTTCTTTATTTGTTGTAAGATTTATTATAATTTTCTGATTTGAATATGGTTTAAAACAGAACAAAGTAATAATCGTGAAAATTTGTTAAATTAAACAAGATGTATTTCTTTTTAATTTTTATAATAATTATAATTTTTTTTTTAATATTAATGATTAAAAAAACATTAAATATGTTTATATGATTTTGCTGCCCCAAGAGCATTTAATTCAAATTTAATTATCAATAATAATTATTTAATAATAAATTTAATTGTTAATACCTACACATTAAAATATCGTAAAAACATAAATATAATTTACACAATTATTAATATGTAAAAACAATATATGTATATTTTTATAAAATTTAATTGTGATTTAATCAACCGACAGTGTAATTATGTAATTTGGTAAATTTTAAAATACATTAAACATATTAAATAATAATAAAGCAAATATTTACATATAAATATTTTCACACATATAATTTATTGATTTAAAATATTCTTTTCAAATGTAGGTAAACATATGCTAAAAAAACAAGTTTTAATAAGTTTTTCTGAAATATGTTTTTTTTTTGTTTTAAGTTTATTTGAAACATCTGGAATGGTGTTGTGGAATTTACAATAGATGGATTTAGTTATTCATGTCATTTGTAACACCACACGCAAAGAAAAAACATGGTTGAGGCGATCATATTTGAAGAGCATCATATTTGTTTGGGTTTATAGTTTTGATAACCATAGTCGTACTATAATATGGTTATCATATTATGATAATAAAATAACCATAGTTTTACCATAATATAGTCCCTACAATTATATAACGATTCAAATATTACCATATTATGTTGAATTTATCATAATATGATCGCATGTAATCATAGTTAATTCAAAATGCTATCATATTATGGTCCCTCATAACTATGTTATGATTCTGGGATTATCATTATATGATCCCTAATCTAAGAAAATTTCTTAAGGGAAAAGTTCTTAGAAATTATGAAAAAGTTCTTTAAATTTAAGAATATTTCCTTTAGAAATGTTTTTCCTAAAAAAATTTGATATTAAAGACTTTTTGAAGAAAAATTTGTAATGACTTTTTTAATAAAAAAAATCTTAGATTCTAGAAATTTTTAAAATTTTTTTTAGAAATTTTTCTTTAAGAAGAAATCTTTAGAATCTAAGAATATTTCTACCAGAAAAAGTCCTTAGAATCTAAGTATTTTTCATGATGAAAAGTCTTTAGAATCTATGAATTTTTCTTTCAAAGAAAAGCCTTAGATTCTAAGTTTTTTTTTAGAATATATGAACTTTTATCTAAGAAACAGTTTGCAGAATCTGAGAGTTTTAGTTTAAGAAAAAGTCCATAAAATCTTAAAATGTTTTTATTAGATTAATTTCTTAATTACTATTATTTTATATAAGAAACCTGTTAGTACAAAAAAAAAAAATCGTGGGTTCTACACACCTTTTCTTAAAAAAAATATTTTACTTATATTTTGAGAACTTTTTACAAGAAATAAATTAATAAACATATTTTTTTACCCTTTGAGACCCAGACACACAATTGTGAGCTTTGTTGTTTCATCAGAAATATGCAAATATTTTCAAAACTATTTGGTAAATTTGTATAAAATTATTTTTGTTAGATTCTAAACAAAATAATTTTTCACAGAGACTTAATTAGTCTTTTGTAACACTACATACTTATGGAGGTGAATAATTATTTATATTCACCTCAAAAATTGCTTCTCACCTCAAAATTTTTTTTCACCACAAAATGTTTTTCACCTCAAAATTTTTTGACCAAAAAAAAAATGGTTTTTACATCCTAAACAATTTTTTACCACAAAAATTGTTTTCACCTCAGCATTTTTTTTTAATTAAAATTTATTTTATTTTTCTGTTACGAAAATACTGTTGAGGGTATAAAAATTCGAATGTACGATAATGCCCTTACTTGTTTTCTATATTTAATTTTGAAAGTTTAACTAAAATTTTATTAAAACTCGAAAACTCGATTGAATTTTTGTAGATTTAACTGAAAAATCTTAAATAAAGCTTTTCTTTCAAATTTTAATTGTATAATTTTTTATCATTCTTAAAAATAGGGTACATTTAATTAGCATTTGTCATATGTATTTATTTTGTATCGCTTCTTTTAATGCAATTTTTCCTAATGTTGAAAATAAATATTTTGTAGCATGTTTTATCATGTTTATGCATACATTAAATATTGAAGTTATCAAAAATTGTAAACAATATGTAGTTTTACAAACTTTAGTACAACACAAATTGTTTTTTTTTTGTTTGCAAACAAATATAAATTGTTTCAACATGTATAAAGTATACTTTAAATTTTATGTTTTAACATAAAACTGTCAACATTATGCAAATCAATACATGAGTTAGTTATGTAGTAACTTAAGGTGATAATCATATTTAAATCCATATTTAAAATATTACTCAAGGTAATAGTTATCTTTATAAATTGTTTATTTTTTGGTTAAATTCAATTGATAAAAGTTTACAATTTTAAGTTTTTAAATAATTTTATGGTGAACAGCTAGAACAGCATAACATATTTACGTTAAATTATATAAAAAATGCCAAAAGGATTTAAAAGCTAGTTAATTTTAATGCTTTAAATTTAATTTTATAGTTAAATAATTAGAGTCACTTTTTTGTGTCATATATTTAAAATAAATTTTAATTAAATCTAAAATGACCCAATAAACATTTAATTGTTTTGTTTTTAAATTTAATTTTTCCTATTATTGTATACATTGTGTACTCTAATTTCCTAATATTTTGTTTTAATTACATTTACGGTAATTTTGTCGTTTATTTGATTGACATAATTATCTTTATATGAGGCTTTCCATACCAAAGTATTTTTTGTCGAAATAAAATGTGGAACAACTTTTTAAATTTTCTCGAAAAGTGGTAACACAATTGGAATTCGGTAAATGCTGGAGTTTTATGTAATCAATTTGGGAAAAATAAAAAATTCACAATTTATCGTAAAAATTTGTTGTATTAGTTTTTTATTTTTAAAAAATTTTATTTATTTTTTTATAGACTCAGTAAGTTTCAGCATGTAACTGACTTCATTTTTGTAGAAAATATTCCTTAAATATTGTGTATCGCAAATATTGAATAAAAATTTAAATATTTTTTTTTTTCAGTTACCTCTGTACGTATACTTGTTATATTAATTATACGTTAAGGTGTCACTAATAAATAAAAAAACATGAATTTTTACTGAATATTTTTGTGACGCACAATATTCAACGAATTTTTTCTCTGGAACAAAGCTAATGAAAATCGATAGAAAAATATCTGAAAAAAAGATCTGAAAATTATTTTTAAAAATAAAAAAAAATTGCCAGATTTGTAGATAAATTCAAGAATACTTAAATTCAGAACTTGTTCTGATTTTTTTTTTAAATTACCTACATAAAACTCTATTGATAAAAGGTATCCAAAAATTCAGGCGAGATTTGAATTTACAGCCTTTTACGCAGTAAAGTGATGTCAACCAAAAGAAGAAAAAAAAAGCAGTTTGACAGCTGCCATTTTAGGGTTAGTAAAATTGGAGCATTGCACGATAGAACAACGCGTTTTCATGTTGAACAATATTTCAACAAATAGTAAAAGATTTGGGTTTTGAGGCTGGTCACTCAGTGACTGTTGCTGGTGATCGATATCACGTCATGATAACAGAGTTCTTTCTGCCTAAATGGGATAATATTGATGCGCACGACATGAAGTTTCAACAAGAAGGTGCCACGTGTCATACAACATTTCAATAACTATGCCATAAATCAATTTAAATTTAACCGCTGAAACAGAAATCCCCATATGGCAGCCCTAAAGTGTAAATCAATTTAGGCTTGCCAGTCTCCGACAACCCTAGATACCTTTAGATGACGACATTATGTTTTCTAGTAGATACAAGAGGATGCTTTCACATAGCAATGACCAGAACCTTTCAGACAACATCATCATCGGGATATTTCTAGTACTTCCCATATAAATATAAATGAGCGCATAAAAGTAGCAAGTTCAACCCTCCAGGCAACCCTAGATACCTCTAGATGACGACATCATGTTTTCTAGTAGACACAAGAGGATGCTTTCACATAGCAATGACCAGAACCTTTCAGACAACATCATCATCGGGATATTTCTAGTACTTCCCATATAAATATAAATGAGCGCATAAATAAAAATGAGCGCACAGTTTGATTTTTTTTTTACTTATTTTCGTTGCTGAATTTATAAAATTTTTCTATAATTTTTTTAAAATTAAGTTGCTGAAATTTTATAAATTTTTTCTTTAGAGCAAATTTTTTAAATTGAAAATTTTTATAATCTCAAAAAAAAAAAAAAACTAAAAAATGAATTTGAATTTTAAAAATTAATATACAATTTTGTAAAAGCTAGAAAATTGATCTTCATTAATTTTTTTTCTTACACTCAGAAAAAAAGTTAGTAGAAAAATTTGTAAGCGGTTTTCAATCCCACTGTACTATTTTTGTACTGATTTTTAGTAAAAAAATTATTATTTAGCAAATCTTTTTGCTATTTACATTTTACAAATTACAGATTTTTTACAGAATATTTACAAATTTTTGTTGCTAATTTCAGAAATCATTTAACGAATTTTTGAAACCCGATTTGCTAAAATTAGCAAAATTAAAAAAAAAATTACTAAAATATTTTTCAAAACAGAAATTACCAAATTAAATAAAAATGATAAATTCGTTTGTTTTTACAATTTTTAAGTCTTTGAATTTTTTTTTTAATTTTGTCTAAAATATTTTTTGAAAAAATAAAAAAAATTTTGATGCTCGATAAAAAAAAATAAATTTGAAATTTTGTACTAATATTAATAATATTTAGTAATTTTTTTTTTGCTGATTTTAGCAAACAGATTTTAAATTCCACTTTACAAAAAGTTTACTAAAATTTAGTAGCTGCAGCTAATTGTTCTACAAATTTCATTTTACTACACGTTAGCAGCAATGTGTTGCTAGATTAGCAAAAAATACCGCTGGGCTCAAATTAGCAAAATTTCCCGTAATAACAGCAAAATTTTCAGTTGCCATTAAAGAATTTTTTTGGTGAGTGTATTTTAAGACTTATTTAGGAGGCGTGTATGGAAAGCCTGATATATAATAGCAGCTATAACTATGAATTACATTTTAAATGATAATAAAACTGGTAATTTTCTCTTTTATTGTATTTTATAAGCTAATTTATATTAAATTATATTTGTTTTAGATTTTAATGCCAATTTCCCTTTAATTGTTAGATGATTGTTTTGTCAACAGGTTTTATTTGTGTAATGAAAAAATTTGTTAAAGGGAAAAGTATCAGTATAAGTTTTACTTGATGATGCATGAATTTATATATATTTTTTAATTATATATATAAAAATGTGAAAAATATTTAAATATATACGAAAAGCACCGTAGATGTGGATAATTATCTAAATCTACTGTGCTTTACGTATACATATATTTATTTTTCCACAAATTTAAATCAAATTTACTTTGCCTTTAATTAATAGACTTTTTCCTTCTGCATTTCCATTTTAGACATTTGCCAAATTTAAAGTTTTTTACTTTAGCGGTTTGGTATGAGTGATTGAAGGGACACTTTTCCCTTTTCTAAGAAATTCACAAAAGAATTTCTCCAGTAATTCAGCCTTTAGCCATGGGCAGTCTGTTAAGGAGAAATATTTCCCATTTTGAGCTCTCAATTTCATCACATTCCTAACTTAAATTCCAAAAAGTATCTTATCAGTGAATTTGCCCATACTTCACACACATATTTTAAATTTTAGGTTTCTAGGTCAAGGCGTTTGGTGAGGACATTAAGGGGAAAACTTTTCCCTTTTTGTAAAATTCTCTAAAAATCATCTATTTTCCAATTCTAACCTCATTTTTACTTTATCCACTTTGACATTTATAAAGATTGTGAAGGCTTAAAAATATTATATTTGACAATTATGAAAACAATTTAGCGGATTTTGCTTTAAAAAAATGCTACATTAGCAATATTTGCAAAAAAACACTGTCGTTTAAAGTAGTAGCAGAAAAACAAAGTTGTACAAAAATTGTAAGCACATTTTTCAAAGATTATGGAGTTTGTTAATCTGAGATAAGAATTAACAAAATTCAAAATGGCGCTCGTCGATTTTAAAAAGTGTATGTTTTGAATTTAAAATACACATTTGTAAATTACTGATCACGAATCTGAAACAAAAATTTTAAAATACAAAATGACAGATCCAATATGGCGTTGAATATTTTGCATAAAATTGTAAATTTTCACATCCTTATATTTTTTCGTATTCAGTGATCCAATGTCATTCACAAATGTGTCTTTTAAATTCAAAAATATATACTTTTAAAAATTCACGGCCGCCATTTTGGATCCCTCACTTTGAATTTCTTTAATTACAATGTTGTTTTCGCATTTTAAAAATAAGTAGATATATATTTAAAATAAACAGAATAAAATTTTAGTTTGTTTTCAGAACTATATATTTTTAATTCAATATTTTTTTCTACTTGATTTAATATACACTCAGAATATTATGTAGTTAACTGTTTGTAGTTTAATAAAAAAGTTTTCCGTTCCATTTAATAATAAAGGAACATACATTTATTTTTCAAAGAAATATCGATATTAACTTTTTATACATTTATTCGAAATATTTTACTATCATTTACCATTCAGTTTCATTTATTTTTTTCATTTGTTTCAAATGTAATAAAAATTTACCCACAAAACGGAAACTTATGATTTATTTGTGTCCGTAACAGTTAATACAAATTTAAATTTTGTTTGCTGTCTGTTTCAAAAAAAATATTCAAAAAATTTCAATTTGTTTTTTATTTAAATTGGTTGTATATATACAAAATTTTTCAATACAAATTACAAGAATTTCATAAACACATACATACACAAACACATTCTCACAGAAAGTGTCTATAGCTATGCATACATACATTTTGTATTGTACTAGTAATTAATTAAAAAAAAAAAAATACAAAAAGGGAAACAATTTCAAATAAATGGAAAAAAAACATTTATTTTTTAATGCCTGGTACGTAAAATTTTGACATTTATTTTAACTGATTATATCATTTGTTTCTTACGGATGTGTCTGTTGATTAATCAACATTTAAAAATAAATAACAAATGACATTTAATTTAAATGAAAATTGAGTAGACCGGTTTTTAAATGAAATATGATTTCTTTTAAATGATATTTTCAGTTATTTTAACTTACAAACTTTTTTAAGTGTACTTTTCTGTATAGTTAGAACGTTGAAAATAAATCAGTGAATCTCTATGAAATTTAACAGAGCAAATACAGTTTAAGTATAAGTATCAAACATTTGAAATTTTAAAAAATATATATTAAATGTTAAGATATGTTTTAACTAGCAACAAGTCTTGAATCCACATATTAGTAATAAGGTTTAAGTTGTCCTAATACGTCGAATACGGCTTTGATTCTGACTTTGTTGATATGTATGTTATATATTTTTGAGTTACAGTTACAATACAACCTAGCATACCTTTTTCATATTAACAAATCTTCCTATTTATTCACATCTATTATTCATGTCCTATTCTATATTTCCTTTACTTTACACATAAACAAAAACTCTTTTGTTTTGTTAACCACTGAACATGAAAAATCCCTTCGAATTCTCTTATACATTAAAAAAAAAAAAAAAAAAAACAGAATATATGTGATGTTGTTAATTTAATTAACAAAAAAAAATTGTTAAACAAATATAAAAGGTTATATGTAGAACAACATTTACAGCTATAACAATACACAAGGGATTTTTAAATACACAACATTTACACTTAAATAAATTGTGGTTAAAGGAACAGAATAAAAAACATAAACCTTAAAACAAAATGTTAATATAAATATTTTAACACCAGTAGCCAAAGAGAGGGAAAAGTGTTTAAACAAGCTTCCACATTTTTAAGTGGAAGGTGTTAGGCTTTAAACACACTAATAAAAGTGTGATAATGACAGAGGGTTTAAAAGGAACTCAGTTAGTCTTTTTGTAGTTTCATATTTATTATAAATATACAATTTAAATATGATGAGATTTTTTTTATAATAAAACTATATTAAATAATATAAAGTTATTAGTAAGATTACATAATGTTAAAATTATTTATTTAATAATTCATTTTGTACCATATTTTAAGCTCTGTTAATTATTTTAATATTCACCATAATTGTCTTGTAGATTTTTACTGCACACGAAATTTTTAATTTATTGTTGCATATAAATACATAGTTTTTGGTTTCCTTGATCATAAATAAACTAATTAAATATTTTTTTTTATTTATTAGGTTCAAGTTTGTTAATTTAGCAATTTACAAGAAACATTAGAAAAATATATAGTAACATATTTTTAGTGGCTCATAATAAATACTTTCCATTAATTCTCCTTAAAGCGTGCAATATTCTATTACCGCAGTTAATAGAACAAAACAACAAAACAGAAAAACAGTTTGTTATAAATTGTATCATGTTTGAGGAATTAATCAATTTAAAACAATTTTTTTACACAATATTTCTAATCTTTTACTCTTAATTTTATATATTTGTTTTATATATTTTTAATGTAATTTGTATGCTTAACATAGGAATTTGCTTTATTTAATATCTGAACTTAATACTTTCTATATTAGAGTTATTTATGTATTTTTTATATTTATAGATTTTTACATAAAAAAATATTAAATTTAGATTTTCTTACACGATTATAAAAGATGTGTAAATTATTCATAAAATGGGTATAAATTTAGCAGGTTTATGATTGAGGGACGTTTTCGTGTACACAAAGAAAACAGATTCATTGTACGAGGGCGGATCAATAAGTCCGTGATTTTTCACACGATTCCGTTGTTGGTCGATTGTGAGCAAACGCGGCAGCCATTTTGCGAACAGCTTTCTCATACCCAAGTGATCGTTCAAAATTTAAGCCACTGAGCCATATGAGATGCCTATGTCTTCCACAATCTATCGCACATTCAATCTCCGATCGGCCAACACCATATCGTGAATTTTTTCAATTGTTTTGGGTGTAGAGACCTCAACTGGGCGTCCAGAACGTTCGGCATCTTCCGTGCTTGTAAAGCCGCAACGAAAGTCAGTAAACCACTTTTTTACCATTGAAATCGATAGTGCAGAGTCCCCATAGTATTTATCAAGCTTTTTCTTGGTTCGATTGACAGTTTTTTTTTGCAAAAAATAATGAGCACACGAAATTCACTTTTTTCCATTTAAAAAAAAACCCACGAGTTGTATGTTTTGAACAGCTGTTAAACGCAAAGTAAATGACGGAACTTGCTCAAAATTTGACAGAAGTCTATTAAAAGGTGGTACTTGATGGGAGCAGTGTTGTATTTCTTAAAACTATGAGGGAAGTTCGAAAAGTCACGAACTTATTGATCCGCCCTGGTAACAACCGAATTTATTGCCAACCGAATGTTTTTGATTGGAGCCACCGAAATATTTGTTTGTCGCAATCGAAATTCGGTAAATGCAATAGAATATCGGTTAAAAGCAAATATTTTAATTGTATCAGGAAAATATTGGGTTGGGACAACTAAATAATTTGGTTGCTGCAACCAAAATATTCAGTTGGCAAGAAATTCGGTTGTCACGATTCATCTGTTTTCTCTGTGTATATGAAATGTCATGTGTTCGCCCTTTAAAAATAAAGATATTTTGTATACAGATTCGTGCTGGTAACCGAATTTGTAGCCAATAGAATGGCTCGGTTGTGGTAACCGAATTTTTCGGTTGTGGCAACAGAAAACCGATTGAGATATGAGTAATTTGACTGTGACAACAGTTTTTCGCTTGCCTCCATTAACAATTCGGTAGTCACAACCAAATATTCGGTTGCTGCAACCGAACCATTCGATTGGCAACAAATTAGTTTTTCTGTTTTTTGGGTGTAGAATAAATAGTTATTGATGTAATGGTTATTGATGTAATTGATGTAATAGTTATTGATGTAATGGACTGTTACACAGAACGTTGCCGGTTCGATCAAGGACCCTATAAACCAGGATGAACAAATTTCCAAATTTTTAGCCACCCATTAAGCCATGATGCCAAATGGTGCGACTACAAAAAAATTCTAAGTCGAGACCATGAACTTCTTAGCCGAAAAACTTAGCGTCTAGCAAGGGTTGTACCAATTCAAACATGTATACATTCACATCACAATCACTGTACTTGCTATACAACTCTTGCTAGCGGCTAAATGTTTCTGTAAATCGGCTAAGAATTTCGTGGTCTCCACTAAGAATTTTTTTGTAGTCGCACAATTTGGCAACATGGCATCATGGGTGGCTAAAAATTTGGTAGTTTGTTCATCCTGGTTTATAGGGTCCTTGGTTCGATCCCCAGCGACGGCAATAACAATTTAGAATATCTCATACATATCGCAACGCCCTCCTTCGATGTTCCCATAGTACTTAACCCTATCGAAGTAAAATAACATAAAAGAGCTGTAAACTAAAAAGCTTCAACAATTTTGCCAACACTCCATCAGATGGCAGGCACCAACTGTTTTAAGATTTATCATCTCGCGTAATTAATATGCTGCCAAATTTTGAAGCCCTACATATTTCACCACCTTTCATCTCTCTTCTATCTCCTTTACAAAGAAAGCTACATATTAATTTGAAGGAAGAATTCCCTTACTGTTGCCTCTCTTAACACAAAAACACAATTAGTGTGTTCGTTTGCCTGAAATTCTAACAAAAAGTTCTTTCAAACAGACATAATATTTTACATAATAAAACAATGAATTTTGTTAATAAAAGCCTTGAAGACACATGAGTTTCATATGAAATTGTTTTAAATACCCAGGCAATAAAATACGATCGGCACAGTTCTCACAAAGGGTGCTTAAACTTTCAGCCTAAGTCTTTCTTGCTTAAATGTGAGAAATATATGTAGTAAAATATCGGAAAAAATATACTCCTAAATGGTTGCAATATTGGGAAAAACTGTACTGTCAAAGAACATAGCTTAGTTTTACAAAAAAAAAAAAAACCGAGGGTTTTCCTAGGTCTGAACTGGCTCTATTTTAGTTCAATATTAAATTCACCTTTGGTTATTTCTTACAGTGGGTGGAATTTACAAGAGAAACAGTGGTTTGCCAGTGCTATCTTTTTTGTACGGCTGGCAATTTCTGCCTGGGTAATTTTAATATGTGATAGATTGATAATGTTATATCTTATTAATTAACTATTAATTACTTATTACTTATTTAATTACTTAATTTATTGAACAGAATTAAGAATTTTCTTATTTATTTAAGAAAATCTTTAAAATGATTTGGTTTTAAAAGACGGAAAGGGGACTATATGTTGATTTTATATACAGTAGGGTGTCCGGATAAATGGCTTGAAATGTAATTTTATTTAATTGAAAAATGTATATTGATTGCGTCAACCAATAAATTGCAGTTAGCACAACCACATTCAGTTGTGATTATCCGATTTTTGTTGTGAAGACCAATATTCAGTTGTATCAACCGAGTTCAGTCGTAAAACCCAAATTTTATTTGGGAACTGTCCAACATTTGAAAACTGTCCAACAATTAAATATAACTACATTTTACCAAATTTTATTTGAAGTATTTTTTTTTTTGATTTACCGGTATTGAACCGCACAAAAAATAAAAAAAAAATATGTATTCATATATGAGCATATATCAATCACATATATGATTACATATGATCATATACCCTCAAATTTCGGATCCGCATATATTAAGACCGTATATGACCATACATTGAACTATATATGGATATATATGATCATACACTCAGGAAAAAAGTTAGTAGAAAAATTTGTAAACGGGTTTTAATCCCACTTTACTAATTTTGTACTGATTTTTAGTAAAAAAATAATTATTTATCGAATCTTTTTGCTATTTACATTTTACAAATTACAGAATTATTACAGAATATTTACAAATATTTGTTGCTAATTTCAGAAATCGTTTTACAAACTTTTGAAAACCGATTTGCTACAATTAGCAAAAAAATTTACTAATTTAAAAAAAGTAGATATTAAAGGAAATGTTATTTCTAATTAAAACTTACACCTACAAATATAAATCGCCTTAAAATGTTACATAGATTAAAAAAAGAGATGGGAAGTCTGTATACTGTCAGTCCAAAAATAGCACATCCACTTAAAATAGGACTAAAAAGTTTTTTAGTTCTAAAAATCAGCCCTAAAAACAATTAAAATTTGACTTTAAAAGTAAAAAAATTTGACTAAAATATTTTTCAAAACAGAAATTACCAAACTAAAACAAAATGATAAAATCGTTTTTTATTTTAATTTTGTATATAATATTTTTTGAAAAAAATAAATAAAAACTAAAAATTTTGATGCTTGATAAAAAAAATAAATTTGAAATTTTGTATTAATATTAATATTTAGTAATTTTTTTTTGCTGATTTTAGCAAACAGATTTTAAATACCACTTTTCAAAAAGTTTACTAAAATTTAGTAGCGGCTACTAATATTTTTATTAATTTCATTGTACTACACGTCAGCAGATATGTGTTGCTAAGATTAGCAAAAAATACCGCTGGGCTTAAAATAGCAAAATTTCCCGTAACAGCAAAATTTTTATATCTCTTTTTGTATGACAAAAACCGGAGGTCGCAATTCCACATAGTAATGTAGGGTATAACAAATTTTTAATTGTTGACGTTAAATCTTTGCTAGAAAAAAAAACAAATCTTGTTTTTTATTACTTTTTAATACATTTTCTATCATTTACCCTGCCAATTTTATAAACCTCTTAATTGCCATAATTTTTTGCTCATTAAGTATTTATGTTCAACTCCCGTTTCTTATTTGCCTACATTCGCTACTATTTGTTATTAAAACCTAACTAATAAATATTTTTATAATGTTAAAAGATCTAGAAACACTTATCATATCGATGATCATAAGTTGCTATCTCATAACTGACAGTTAAGTTCCAGCTTAAGTTCCGACTTCTCTTCCATACTGAAGCCATTTGGTATCCAGTTACGAGCTATCAATTTATTACCATCGATACGAGAATATAAGAATTTTTGTTGCTCAACATAGTTTAAGCATTATGAATAGAAAAATTATAGGAATATTTTCACATATTTATTGAGGCGGGAAAAAAAAGATAAGACATTAATTGTTGTAAATGTTTTGTTAATATGATTATAAGGCTTACACTAAAACGAAATTTTGGCATAATAGGATGAACAATATAATTAAAAAGATTTTATGGGTGTTAAAGCGTTTCTTTTTTTAATTTGGGAATAGCGGTTAAGCCTTAAAGTATGCTTTAATATTTTTATTATTAAAGGCATTTAAAAATATACTTTAAGTTTTGAAATGTATAAAATATAAAAGAAACGTATAAAAAAAAAGAATCTAGCAAAAATTTTGATATTACTTTGAATACTTAATACACAAAGAAATCAAATATGAGTAACATTAAGATTCATACATATTTTCAAAATGGTCGTAAAAATAAGACGTTAATTCAAATATCTTAAAAAAATTGATTTAACTATGATTTTTCTGTCTGTGTATGCTCAAATGTTACAATAATGTAAATTATATTCACACTTTTTAAACGATATCCTAAAAGAGTTCCGTTCGTTTACTCAATAATTTGTACAAATTTTTACTGGAAGTCGTTCGTTTACACAAATACTCAGTAAGTAAACATAAAGAAAAAAGAGAGAATAAAGTGACAGTTTGATGTTGAGAGTTCTTCTTATTTCTGCAAATTTTTACTGGACAAATTATTGCCAGCAAGAATTTACAAAAAATGTGTTTAAATTTTTGTAAATACAAAAAAAAATGTTTTACAACTTCGTTGTTTTATGCAAATGCAAATCAACAAATATTGTTTAATAAATTATAGAAAATATAAGAAAACCTTCTAAAATGTTTCTGTTTAAGATTTTATAACAAGAATCCTCTTTTTTCATATCAACCAGTTATAATTTATTTTTGCATTTGGTTTTGCAACCAGCTGTTTAACAAACTTGTAAATTATTGCAAATTTTCCGTTCGCGGACTTTTTTAGAAAATTTTTATTTTGAGAGTAAATTTGTCTCACTCTCTGTAAGTTTGTTACGGAGTGAATCTTACTGGGCTTGATTGAGAAAAGTAAACGAATGAACTTAATATATTGGATTTATTTAAATAAAAACAATTATTTTATTTCACATTTTAAATTTAAAAAAAAATATATTAACTTTGATTTTATAAAATATTATTATACCCATGTAAAAATCGAAATGTATATGATCATATATGGGCATACATGGTCATATATCCATGCATGGTTCAATATATGACATATATAGGGTCCGCCATCTAACGTTTTTTTTTTTTTCAACTAGTGCTTATTTCGTGAATGGTAACACTTAGCACATGTCTGATTTGACAGATAATTAGTTTTATCCTTCCGCTGAACGAATATGGTTGTGTATACGCTTGAACAACGCTGGGAAATATTGCGACATTACTTTGAAAATCATGGTAATGTTGCAGAATGTCATCTTTTCAATTTCATCTTTTCAGATGAAGCTCATTTTGATGTTGGCGGGTATGTAAACAAGCAAAATTGTCACATTTGGCTCACAGAAAAACCCGCACGCATACATTGAAAAGCCGATGCACCAAAACGAGTCACTGTTTGGTGCGGATTTTGGTCCAGAGGCATAATTGGGCCATTTTTCTTCGAAAATGAGCAAGGAGTGGCTGTTACAGTCAATGGCGATCTTTATCGGGCCATGTTGAACGAATTTTTGTTCACAAAAATTGAAAAGGAGGATATTGGCAACATTTGGTTTCAACAGGACGGCCCTACGTGCACCACACAGCCGAAGCTACACTCGATGTTTTGCGCCCTGTTTTTAAAGATCGCATTATCAGCCGCAGAGCTGATGGCGTTTGGCCACCTGGGAGCTGCGATTTGACACCGTTGGACTATTATTTGTGGGGTGCCGTCAAAGATAAGTGTTACGCCGACAAGCCAGAGACAATTGACGCTTTAAAATACAATATCTGTGAAGCCATTGGTGAAAAACAGCTACATACAATCGATAATGTGCTCAAAAATTCGACCGATCGTGTAGGCTACTGCATGGCCAGCCGAAGCAGCCATTTGAATGAAATTATTTTCCATTATTAACCGGAAGGATTGTACTTTCAAATAAAAAAAGAAATTCGAGAAAATATTCAGTAGTTTTTTTTATTGCATTTAAAAAAAAAAAAGTTATTTGGCAGACCCTATATGATCATATATACCCATATACGGCCATATATCCTCGAAATATATATGAACATACATGATCATACATGGGATTGTATATCATCATACATGCATGGTTCAATATATGATCATATATCTTCGGATCCGAAATTTAAGGGTATATGGTAATATATGAGCATACTTGAATAATATATAAGCACATATGATAATATATGACCATATACGGCCATATACCCTCAAATTTCGAATTCGAAATTATATTATATATGAGATCATGTATGGTCATATATTAAACCATACATGTACATATATGACCCTATATGCCCATATATGATCATGTACAAGCCCATATATGATCATGTATGTTCATATATATTACGATTTTTACATGGGTAATTAAAAACAAATTTATTTTTTTAATCGTATTCATAAAACATATTTTCCCATTAGACATTGGCATAAATATAATATTTACTAATTCATTGTGACATTTTTGTGCCATTTTTTTATAATAAAAACGTACATAAATTGTTTTTTTTTATAGATATTAAACGTTTAATATTTACAATATCGAACATTTTGCCAATATGACAATGAAAATTTTCAGTATTTATTTAAAACAAAAAAAAAAAAAAAGAGGCGTAGCCAATAATCAATAGGTCAAAGCCATTAAGTACTTTAATGGTTTTTAGTTTATATTATATTAAAGTAATAAAATAAAAAAAATATTAATGAAAAAGTGTTCATATAATAAAATGCAGTGAAATGGATACCTGAAAACACATACGGTCATACAATTTTATGAAACTTGAATTTTAGTCAGTAAATTGTTAAAATTTAAGTAGAAATTCAAAAAGAAATTTAAGGATAAATATTTATATTTTTAAAACAGAAAATTAACTTAAAGCTTTTAAAAATAATATTTCACTTTAATTTTTGTATTAATATATATACCGTCTATAAAAGTCAAAGGCAATTAATTGCTAATAATGATGATATTAAAAATCTTTAAGAAAATCATAGATTTATAAAATGTTTATTAACTAAATATAAGTATAAGTCTTCTAGTTGATATTTTTAAACATCACTCAAAATAATTTGTGGTTTAAATTAACTGAATATGTAATTTAAAATAAATTAAAAATCACTTAAAAGCCGTTCAATTAACTTTTTATTTAAATCAAAAGAACATTTAATTTATTTTAATAAATTAACCAATAAAGAAAATATTATTACTTTTTACTTTTTTTGTAGTAAATTAGTTGAAAGTTGAATGAAATAAAAAAAAATAAAATATCATTTGTTTTTACGGATGTGTGGTTAGTATGTTAGCAGTTAAAAATAAAAGAAAAATTAATTATTATTTACCAATATCCGTAAATGAAAAATCATTTATTTATTAATTTTTGTTTGTTTGTTTAACAGTTAAAATAAAAAAAAAATCATTTATTATTTATATTCATATTGTTAAATAATAAATAATTTTTCTTTTAGTTTAACTGTTAACAAACTTACAACAAATCCGTAAAAATAAATGATATCATTTTTTTATTTCTTTTAACTTTCAACTAATTAACTACGAAATCCGTAAAAAGTAATGATTTTTTTCTTTATTTTTTTTCTTTTTTTAACTGTCAACAAATTTAATACTAGCAGAAAATCAACTATAAAAAAATAAAATCCATTTTTTTAACAAATCATTTTAAATGAAAATATTAACTATAACAGAAAATCCGTAATTTATTCATTAAATATATTATATTTATTTGTATTTTATCTATTAAATCATATTCAAACAAATGTATGGATAAAATTTTAAATATCAACTACAATCAGTTACTGTAAAAACATTTTGAGTGTTGTTGTAAAACTTTTGTAATAAATTTCTTTGCTAAAATCAATAAATTAATTAAGTGTATATTCAAATCCATTAACAATATTTCAAGCCTGAAACCATCAACAGGTGTTTAAAGTTTTCTATTAAAAAAAAAAATAAAAAAAACTCTACATAGATGTAAAATCAATATTTAATAAGTGAAACAAAATATCAATATAAAAATGTTTTAAAATAAAATGTTTATTGGTTGAAAATGTGTTGTTGAAACTCTACAAATAACAAATAAAAAATGAAAAAAAATGTAAATTTGAAAGCCAACACTAAACATATGATACTAAATTTAGTTTTTTTTTTAAACAGTTTAATGCTTAAGGGTGTTTTCTATAGAATAGTGTGTAGTACACAAATACATCTGCACATAAGGATTGTGATAAATTTACACTTGACAGCTTTAATTTGTTATAATGATGGTTATGACTGGGATAACGATCTGGGGGCAAATAAGGTTTATTATATTTTATATATTCTTTATTTACAATCGAAGGTAAAAAATATTGAAAAATGTTTAAGATTTATATAAAATAAATGGAAACAATTTTATCATAAGAAAACTCAGTAGTTATTATAATAATATTAATAATATTAAAAAATGCTATAAATTTTGGGATTGGCCCCTAATGTCAGTACTGTTTTGACATTTGTGTAGTAAACACATGCGAAATACACGTTAATAAACAATGTTACGCTACACTGCTCCAGAACGCGGAATATTGGTGACTATTTATTTGAGCAATAATCGGTCGGTGACTTTGGCACAACGTGAATTTCGTGATGAGGCCCATTTCCATCTTAGCGGGTACGTAAATAAGCAAAATTTACGCTTCTGGGGCACTGAAAATCCGCGTGTAACCCACGAAGAGCCATTACACCCGCTCAAAGTCACTGTATGGTGTGCTGTTTTCGCTGGAGGAG
Organism: Eustalomyia histrio; assembly: GCA_949748255.1. Classification (NCBI taxonomy): domain Eukaryota; kingdom Metazoa; phylum Arthropoda; class Insecta; order Diptera; family Anthomyiidae; genus Eustalomyia; species Eustalomyia histrio. The sequence goes on from OX456526.1 coordinate 148,350,701, forward strand.
TCATCGGACCTTTTTTCTTCGAAGACGTCGCGGGCCAAACGGTTACTGTGAATAGTGAGCGCTACAGAGCAATGATCAACGAGTTCTTTTTGCCGCAACTTGATGAATTGGGATTGGAAAACATGTGGTTCCAACAGGACGGTGCAACGCCACACACTGCACGTGCCACAACCGATATGCTGAAGGATGCATTTACCGGGCGCCTAATCTCCCGTTTTGGCGATTTGCACTGGCCAGCAAGATCGCCTGATTTGACCGCTCCAGACTTCTTTTTGTGCGGCTTTTTGAAGTCGCGGGTTTATGTCAACAAGCCTCAGACTCTTGCAGCTCTTAAAGACAATATCCGTCAAGAATGTGAGGACCTATCGCCGGAAGTTTTGGCCAATGATGGAAAATGCCATAAAAAGGGCTCAAATGACAATCAACTGTGGCGGCGGCAATTTACATGACATCATATTCTCGACTTAATGTAAAAAAAATTAAAAGTCCAAATAAAAATAATCCACAAGAATCAAAGTTTTTCATTTTTTTTTTTTCAAATTACAGCCAAAAAACTTCGGAAGGTTATTTTTGCGCCACCCTGTATATTTATTTGTAAGGATTTAATTTTATTTAAGATAACCTAAAATCCATTAATAAAACAAAAATGTTGTATTGGGTATTAAAAAAAGGGAAAAGAAACCATTTATTTAGTGAATCTTTCAAATTTCTTAAAAAATTGTCGATATTTATTCTGATCAAATATATCATTTAATTAGGGTTTTGATAGAAGCAACCAAATTGTGGATTGTATTGATAATACACGTCACTAATGATTGGTATTGATAAACACATTTTATAATATAGTATTTGTTTTCCTAACAAATTTTTTAAATTCAAAATTAGCCATCAAAATGTATAAGTGTTTGTGGTGTAGTGGGTAGAGAGGTGGGTTTAGTACTCGGAATTTTAATTAAAATATTCAAATGTTTAAATGGCAAATCACAGAAAATTAAAATTAGTTGTGGTGTAGTAAGCAAAAGTGTGAAATTTAAAACTGATACCGGAAAAATCTAAAAATAAAATTTTTCTTAAAAATAAATTTTGTGGAACGTTATAATATTTATGTAGATTATAAATATTAAGTTGTACAACTGAATATTGGCTTTCACAACTTAAAATATACTTCAATATGAAGGCAGTATTTGATTGGCAACAAATTCGGTGGCCACATCTGATACTGCCTTGCGGGAAAAAAAGGGTCAGTTGGGAATTGGGACCTGTTCCGGAATAGGTAAAAACTGAACCGATTCCTAAAAAACCTATCACGTGACCGGTTTAAAAATCACGACATGTCCTTTTAGACCAGTCCTGTGACAAGTCACAGAGGGCACTTGACCCCCTCCTAGGACAAGACCATGTTTAAGTCATCGGTCCCGTGACCTGTCCCTATCACAATGAACCGGTCATGTGACGTGTCCTGGGATAGCACCTTTTCCCGCAGGGTGTTTTCTGGGTGCATTATTGATTTCTATTTTCTGAATTGTTACAATTTATCCAACACTTTGACACCGTAAAATAGAAAAACCACGAACGGGCAGTAAAATTTTTGTAATTTTTCCATTTTTTCGGCTTTTAAAATGCTGTATAACAAAACCCCGAAAGGAATTTAGCCAAAGTTGGATACGATTTTTTCCCCGCAACACTTTCATTCACTTAAAATTGTTTGTAAGTTAAAATAACAGAAAATACCATTTAAAACAAATGATAATTCATTTAAATCAAATGATTTTTGTTATTTATTTATAAATGTTGTTTAAACAACTGATACCAGTAAATACAAATGATTCAATTTGTAAAAATAAATGATTATTAATTTCTTTAAAGTGGTTGTGCATTTTTAAATCTCTATAAATACATGTTTTTTTAATCTCTATAAATACATGTTTTGTAAATGGCCTTATGTGTGTGTGTGTGTAAACAATCTTGTAATCAATTTAAATAAAAAGTAAAATATTTCGAATATTTTTTTTTTAATAAAATTTAAAAACAAATAAATTTCCGTTTTGTGGGTAAATTTTTATTCAATTCCAAACAAATGAAAAAAAAAAAACTAATGAAACTAAAAAAATCATTAAATGACAGTAAAGCATTTTAAACAAATGTATTATAAATAAGTTATAATAAATATTTCTTTGAAAAATAAATGTGTGTTCCTTTATTTTTAACTAAACTAAATTTTGTTTTAATGAATTACAAACAGTAAACTACACAATATTTTGAGTGTATAAGAACATATGGTAATATGAATTCGCTTAAGAGGAACACAAATAATTATAATCTATCATTTTTTATACAAATTTTCTAAAACTGCAAATTATTCCTCCACATTTTTTTTTTAATTTTGACTAATTTTAAATAAAATTAAATATTTTCCTAAAATATTTTTCTAAAATGGAAAATTTAATTAAGATGAACAAAATTTATTTTAAATCTTTAATTTTTAATCCAAATTCAATACAAACTGTAAATTTTTCCTTCACATTTTTTTTTTTTTTTTTAATTTTAACAATTTTAAATAGAATTAAATATTTTCCTAAAATGCATAACAAAACAGTTTATTTGGAAAATTTTATTAAGAGAAACAAAATTTATTATAAGTCTTTCATTTTCAATAAAAATTTTCTAAAACTGCAATTTTTTCCTTCATTTTTTTCACTTTAATTTTGACTAATTTTTATAGAACAATAAAAAATTTAATTGGAAAATTAATTTAAAACATTGGAGCATTTTTAAATTTACCTGTTAACAATATTTAATATTTTGTAAATAATGTAAAATCCTTTTAAACAAACTAATTTTAGGGTGGTTGCTATTGAACTCATATTTAAACTTGTAAATTCAATAAATTTTGTATTTCCCTTAACGTTTTCCTCAATATGCTGTATTATAATTTATAAAAAATTTTCATTTCCATTTCATTGAAAGAAAAGTGTTAAGAATTTAATGTTTAAAGCGAACTTACTAAACTAAAGACATTCAAGGACATTTATTTAACATTTCACCTCTTTCTGATACTTGAACGAAAATATAATTTTATGTCTTAAGCACTCACACAAATTGAGAACTTGTTGCTATGATATAAGATACTGCTAGTACTACTATTTATGTAGTTACTATACATATATTGTAGTATATAATGAAAAAAAAAAAATAAAAAATAAAATATACGACAGGAAAGAAATCGTTCAGCATAAATAGCTTATAAAAACTTAAAATGAAAAGGAAAACCGGTTAAAAAAAAACACAACAGTAAACAAATTTGTTTTTTTTTATTAGACTTTTTTATGCAGAGGGTTTAAAAATTGTTGTTAAAGTCAAGTAACACCTTAATTCCTGGGACGACTGGAAGACAAAATATTAAGCAACGGACAACAACATCGATCATTTTTGTGGTTTTAAGAAAATAAACTAAAACGGTTATTGATATGGTTTGCTAAGGTGTTGGCAGAAGAAAATTGCAAAAGGTTAAGACTGTAAACATGAATTTTGAATTAATTAAAACAATAAAGTCAAATTTGAATAAATAGGAGACAAGATTTTTTTATGTAATAAAACATAAAAAAAACATTTAAAGGGTGGTTAAATTTTAAGGGCTGATGTTGAATGTGAACCACACCTAAACGTTTAACATTTCTCAATTTCAGACTTACTCAATAAAGTTATTCAGGCGTGCACTTCGTGATTTTTTTTGGGCAGCATAATCGACCCAATGTGTCCACAATCGGAAGAATTATGGGCAAACCGGGTCTGTGAAAACACTTGTACACATGCTCGCGCAGTTCGCAATAGTGTGTCATGAGGTCGGCCAAGCATTTACCGTGAATGGTGTTCGCTATCGTGGGATAAAAACGAACTTTTTATGGCCAGAAATTAAGGATATGGATGTGCACGATATGTGGTTTCAACAGAACGCTGCCACTTGCCACATAGCTAACGAAACAATGGCTCTTTTGCGCGACAAATTCAATGACCGTGTTTTCTCACGTGGTGGCGATGTCAATTGGCCGCCAAGATCATGTGATTTGGGTTATTTGAAAGAAAAGGTGTACGTCGATAAGCCAGCAACAATTCAAGAGCAAAAGGATGAGATAATTCGGCACATTAACGGCATAGAACCTCAATTATGCCTCAGCGCCATCGAAAATTTGGACCATCGGATGGAGGTGTGCCGACGAGGTCGCGGCGGCCATTTGACTGATATTTTGTTCCATATATAATTGAACTATACCATATTATCATAATAAAAAGAAATGACAATAATAAATCAACATCGGCCCATAAAATTTAACCACCCTTTATATACCTCTACTGTATAAAAAGTTACAGCGGTAAAACATCCAGCCGTATGATTTTTAATTATTAATAAATAAATAAATAAAAGTACTTTTTTATGTTAAATAACAAAAAAGAAAATATGTTAAGTTTACCTAAAGGATAACAAAATATTTATCATATTTTCGCACCCCCACAGCGTATGATTAATATACAATTTATTAATATTAATCATACGTTTTCGTTATCACACAATCAATCACTAAATATATCTAAATTATTGCAAAAAAAAAAAAACAATTCTTTTGTGCTTAAAATGTGTTGTAAATTCTTTTTAACAAACCACTTGACTTATATAAACATTTCTATAGTTTAAAAAGTATCATCACAGTGGCAGTGATTTGTCAGTACAAACAATAATACACTTAAAAAAGTTTGTAAGTTAAAATAACTGAAAATATCATTTAAAAGAAATGATATTTCATTTAAAAACCGGTCTACTTAATTTTCATTTAAATTAAATGCCGTTTGTTATTTATTTTTAAATGTTGATTAATCAACTAAAACATCCGTAAGAAACAACTGATATAATCAGTTAAAATAAATGTCAAAATTTTACCTACCAATCCTTAAAAAATAATGTTTTTTTTTTCATTTATTTGAAATTATTTCCGTTTTTGAATTTTTTATTTTTTTTTTTTAATATACTGGTACAATACAAAATGTATGTATGCATATGAAGCTATAAACACTTTTTGTATGAATGTGTTTGTATATGTATGTGTGTTTATGAAGTAATTTGTAATTTGTATTGAAAAATTAAAAAACAAATTGAAATTTTTTGAATATTTTTTTTTTTTAGAAACAGACAGCAAACAAAATTTAAATTTGTAATAACTGTTACGGACACAAATAAACCACAAGTTTCCGTTTTGTGGGTAAATTTTTATTAAATTTCAAAAAAATTAAAAAAATAAATGAAACTGAAAAAAAATTATTGTAAATTATTTCGAATAAATGTATAAAATAGTTAATAAAGATATTTCTTTGAAAAATAAATGTATGTTACTTTATTTTTAAATGAAATGGACAACTTTTTTATTAAACTACAAACAGTTAACTACATAATATTCTGAGTGTAATAATAATATTATTATTATACTGTTATCGTTCTCGTAATCTTACTACTTAACAAATAATAAAAAATATAAGAACAAGAATAATAATATTAATAGCATTTTGTTGTGCTACACAACAATGCCAATCAAAGTGAACAGTAACAATTTGTTTTCAGACAACGCTGCAGGTTACATTTAATGAAAAGTACAACAAGTCCATTGGATTGCTTCATCTATGTACATGATGTAGAGTAAAAAAAATATAAAAATCAAAAGGATATTAAGTGTTTATGATAAACGACCAGGATTAGTGGCTCATATACAGAATCAAAAAAAAAAAACAGATTCATAGTGACAATCGAAATTTTAAATAATATTGGTTAAAACAGTATATTTCAATAGACTCAAAAATACATTTCATTGCAACAAAAATATATTTCAGTTGCTTCAACCAAACCATTCAGTTGGCAAGAAATTCGGTTGCCACAATTAAACTCTTTTCTCGGTCAAGCAAGATTTATATAAAAAATATGTGGCCATTTACAGCCATATGCATAGACATTTAGTGGATCCTTAAACAGTTTTATAAGGAAAATTTGTTGTTGTTTTACATGTTAATTTGATTTATAAGTGTGTTATAAAAATTAACAAAATGTCTATGCATATGGCAGTTAATGTTTATGTTGGTGGTACGGCATTGACAACACGTGAAATATGAGTTCATATAATACCAACTATATCTTAGATTTAATTGATTAACTCTCGTATTCAATTACCTTTATTTGTTTTTATTGAAAGAAATAAAATTATTTTTTTAGTTGATTTTCTTTTATGTATTTCCACAAAACCATAAGTATTCATAACTTAGTTCTCAGATTGCCAATTGATAATGTTAAAGCCACTAAACAGGACTGTTAAAAAGATTTTCAGTAAAAGGGCCTTTTTGGCAATAAGATTCTTAATATCTTGCAAAGCTAATTTTCTACAAATATTTCAAAAATTGTAATTTTAAAAAAAGTACAGTAAATTGTTTTGAATTTCTATACAGTATACATACAGTACAAAAAGTTTAAAATCAATCAGAGACAAGATAAAAAAGGCTTAAATACGGCTGTGCCGAATCTTTGAATACCCTCCACCAATATGATAAAAAAAATGTTCTCTTCTGTTTTTGATACAAATAACGCAAAAAACTTTAGAAGTAAAATTATGGAGGTGAAAAAAATTTTTTGAGGTTAAAAACTTTTTTGTGGTGAAAAAATTTTTTGAGGTGAAAAAAATTTTTTGTGGTGAGAAAAATTTTTTGTGGTGAGAAAAAAAATTTTGTGGTGGAAAAATTTTTTGGAGGTGAATTATTCAATTCTAGACGACTGGTGAAAAAACAAGATAAAATATTTTCATTTTATGAGCACCCCAGCTTGAGATCGCCATTTCAACAGACAGACAGGCAGATGTACATCGTTAAATCGACCTGAAATAGCATAAGGATCACGAATATATATACTTTATGGGGTCTTAGACCTATAATTCGACAATTTTTTTTCGTTAGTATAAATATGTTTCCACTTATTTTTAAAATGGAAAAACAAAATTTCAAATGTTGAAATATTAATTTAAATGTGAATTAGTAAAAAGATTAAAGTCGGCCATGCAAAAAATTTTGATCCTTTCTTTATGAACAGGGCGGAAAATAAATAAATGTGGATCTGGATAAAATTGCCGAAAAAGTTCCTTAAAGTTTCATTTAAATACCGGTAAGACGGGTTTATATAGGGACTAGGTCAAAATATGCATAGAATCTAATTTATGTTCTACAACCAATTCTTTCATGCAAAGAAAAAACATAGTTGAGGCAATCATATTTGAAGAGCATTATATATTTTTGGGTTTATAGTTTTGCCAACCATAGTCGTACTATAATATGGTTATCATATTATGATAATAAAATAACCATATTTTTACCATAATCCCTACAATAATATAATGATTCAAATATTACCATATTATGTTGAATTTATCATAATATGATCGCATGTAATCATAGTTTACTCAAAATGTTATCATATTATCGTTCCTCATAACTATATTATGATTCCTGGATTATCATTATATGATCCCTAATCCAAGAAAATTTCTTAAGGGAAAAGTTCTTAGAAATTATGAAAAAGTTCTTTAAGTTTAAGAATATTTCCTTTAGAAATGTTTTTTTTTTTTTTTTAATTTTGCTATTCAGGCCTTTTTTAAGAAAAATTGTTAAGGAAATAATCAAAGATTTTTAATGACTTTTTTAAATAAAACAAGTAAAAAAGGGCTAAATTCGGCTGTGCCGAATCTTTGAATACCCTCCACCAAAGGGGATGAAGATGATATACGTATATACTAAATTTTGCATAAACTGTAATATGAATATGTTTTGTCAATTTATGTTACGAACTTTTGTTATTTAGTTTTAGCAATGTTATTTACAGAGGTCTGCTCTGTTAGCGACTTTAACATTGTTCATTTTTACGTTAACTTAGTTATCATAGTATGTAAGACAATAAATGTAATCGAACAATAAGAAGACTTAATAACATTTTTACTTACTTAACAGAAAATAAATAGATACAGAAAAATTGTACAAATTTGTATGGAAAATTTAGAGCTACCTTCACATTCTCACTCATAACTTTTGAACCGCTTGACCGATTTTGCTCATTTTAAATACCAAACTGCTCGGGAGGATGTTCAATAATCTGGGTAAAAATAGGCACCCCCGCTTGCGTCTTCGCGTCGTGATCGTGATTTCAACAGACAGACGGACATCGCTAAATCGACTTAAAATTGCATAAGGATCACGAATATATATACTTTATGGGGTCTTAAACCTATATTTCGACATATTACAAACGGAATGACAAACTGATATATACCCTCATCATATATGGTGGAGGGTATAAAAAAGGAATTATATGAATTTCTATTTTACAGAAAATTTTATATTTAACAGAAAATATCAACTCCTACTGAATATATGTAATTTTTTATATTTTCTTTATTTTTAAATGACTGATTCAAATAGTTAAAAAGTATATTTCTACGAATTTCAATTGATTCTTCATTTAAAAACAAACTCTACGTATTACTTGTTAACTAAACTACAGTCGGTAACGGAAAATATATTTTGAGTGTACGATTAGATAAAAGACTAAAACTCTGATACAATTCAATCAATATAAATTTTTAATATCTATTTTTACATAATAATAATTTATTACAATTATACAAAATGAATTATAGTACCTAAGTTAGTCTGCTTCAAAAATTATTTTTTTAATTTTGCGAAATTTATACTACAACTTCCTATTTCGTTTTTAACATTAGTTTTTTTTTTATTTTACACTATTTTTTATGCAGGCAAACAATTATAATTAAATTTCAGAAAATTTTAAATCATAAATTATCTTTCACATTCACCTTAATTGGCTCATTATCAATTTTAATGAATTGTAAATTTTGTATAGTCAAATATTAATAATTTTGTGGTTATATTTTTTTCATAAAGTGCATTTACTACATATAGCCAGTACTATTATATAAATCATAACCATTTTTTTTTGCACCTAAAATGTTTTTTTAAACAAATTTTACGCTTAAATTGTTATTTATATTAAGCATAATATGTTTTAAATTCATAGTAACTATTTGGAGAGTTAAAAACAACAACTAAAAATTACATATTAACTAACCATTTAAAACTTACAATGTATAAACTGTTCGTTTTACAAACACCACGATATATAATGATGTAATAACAATTACAGAAGAATTAAAAAAATGCAAAAACAAATTAATAATTTTTAAAACGAACACTAACAAGTAAGAGCGGCTAAATTCGGCTATGCCGAATCTTATATACCCTTCACCATGGTTGGGAAAAAACTGAAGTTTATATATGGACATATATGAAATGGACAGATTTATATACGGACGCCTTTAAGAGGAAATTAACCATTTAGTTTGGAGATAAAACTTGGACTCGGGAAGATTTATGGTTCCAGAAAATATGTATTTTAAAAAAATGTATGTTTTGGGCATAACTTTTTTGTATCTGAACCGATATTTCCGAGTTTTTCAGCAAATATGTTATACTAAAGATTTTCGATCTTTTGCTATATAAGACGTATCCATAGGTCATAATACAGCTCTAGAATAGTGTTTGTTGTTTGTGTATAAAAGGTTAAGAGGTGAAAGAAAAGAATTTCAACAAATCGTTAAAAGAAATCACTACAACTGCATGTGTTTTATTTCTACAAAATAGTTTGATTTAGCTGGCAAATTTGCATTTAGGATTTTATTTCGCTTTTTTATTAGAAATATTTGTAATTTCTTTAGCTTAATTTTAAAAATTTGAAGGAAAATTGTTTATAATTTTTTTTATAAATTATTATAAGTTATGACCTAAAATAGTTGCCCTCAAAGGTAAATTATGTATAAAATTTTCTTTATATGTGAGAAATAAAATGGTTTAAAAATGTTTTTATAAATTCTTTTAAATCGGAGCAAAAAATAGAAATAAAACCGTTTGTATTTTGTTTGTATCAGAGGGTTTTTATACAAATTTTGATGTTTTTAGCCTATTTATGGATTATTTAATTATTAATATAAAATTTTATTTAAATTAATTATTAAATGTAAAAAAAAAACAAAAAATAAACAAAAAAAAAAAAATCTTAACGAACCCGCGACCCTTCCACCTGTGGTGAAAGGTATAAAAACGTTTGTATTTTGTTTGTATCAGAGGGTTTTTATAAAAATGTTGATGTTTTTAGCCTATTTATGGATTATTTAATTATTAATATAAAATTTTATATAAATTAATTATTAAATGTTAAAAAAAACCAAAAATAAGCAAAAAAAAAAGTCTTAAGAAAATAATAAAAAAAAATGTACAAAAAAAAAGTGAATTGACCTCACCGAGATTTGAAACTCGAACCCCACGGCCTTAGAGAAAAAAAAAGTATTTGTGACACAGCGTCTAGACAACTGAGCTATTGAAGCTCACACAAAATCATCGTCAATAGAGGTACATATATAAAAGTCTTCGTTAATTAGAGATTTGTTTGGTTTTTATTTAAATGACAAATCTTTGTATGTGTGTTGTTTGTGTATTGAATTTTAACACATGGATGTGTTGTTATGCTCAAAATTCTACATACATATTAAACAAAGGGATTTTACTGGAAAAATTAGAGGTAGTCCTGTTTTTTTGCTAATATCTCAGCCATTTATTAACCGATCTGTCTGATTTTTAATAGCAAACAGAAATGGATCACATGTAACAGAAATAAAAAAGAATCAAGTCCTCATCATGTCTGGGTTCTTCGGAAAACCCATTTCAACACACAGACGGACAGACGGACAGACGGACATCGTTAAATCAACTTCGCTCTTCATAAGGACCCAGAATATATATACTTTATAGGGTCTAAGATCAATATTGTAGAAATTACAAACGGAATGACAAACTTATATATACCCTTCCACCTATGGTGAAGGGTATAAAAATCTTAGATTCTAACGACATTTTAAAATTTTTTTTTAGAAATTTTTCTTTAAGAAAAAATCTTTAGAATCTAAGAATATTTCTAAGTATTTTTCATGATGAAAAGTCTTTAGAATCTATGAATTTTTTTTTCAAAGAAAAGCCTTAGAATCTAAATTTTTTTTTTAGAATATATGAACTTTTTTTAAGAAACAGTTTGCAGAATCTGAGAGTTTTAGTTTAAGAAAAAGTCCATAGAATCTTAAAATGTTTTTATTAGATAAATTTCTTAATTACTATTATTTTATATAAGAAACCTTTTCGTACAAAAAAATTTTGGGTTATACAGACCTTTTCTTAAAAAAAAATATTTTACTTATATTTTGAGAACTTTTTGAAAGAAATAAATTAATAAACATATTTTTTTACCCTTTGAGACCCAGACACACAATTGTGAGCTTTGTTGTTTCTTCAGAAAAATGCAAATATTTTCAAAACTATTTGGTTAATTTGTATAAAATTATTTTTGTTAGATTCTTAACAAAATTATTTTTTTACAGAGACTTAATTTGTTTTCGAGATATTTTAATGTAAAGACAAAAAATTATATTTTTATTTCGTGCCTGGGTCTTAAAGGGTTAAACAAAATTCGAATTGTTTTTATTAAAAAAAAACTAAAAAATATATAGAATCTTTTTAACAATGAATTGATTAGTGTAAATAATATTTTAGGTATAAGGAATTTTCGAAAAACATTTTTAAAAAAAATTCTTCTAAAGCTAAAAAAATTAACTGGATCTAAATGAGTCAACTGATGAAATGTTTTAATGGCATGTGAAAGGCATTTTCTACACATCTGATATTTGTCCAGTTTTAGTAAACAATATATGATTGTTTTTTTAAGACATTTTGTAGTAAAAACAAACTGACTGAACTGATAAAATTTTGGTTTTTACGAAAACAAGACAATATTATTATGACTGTAAATGTCAAAGTTATGTTTTATTTGATGTATAATTATTTATTGATTGTTGCCAGCATTTTATCGTTGTATAATTATTATATTTTTTCATAGTTATAATTTTTGTTACCACAGTATGGTTACAGCCAAACATGTTATAAAATAGAAGGTGCCAATCTTAAAATTGTAAAATATTTACTTAATAATGATGGTAGCAACCATGTTAATGGTTAGAAAGCCAATAACTTGGTTGTGACAACTATACCCGATTGCAGCAAACACAATATAGTAGCAGTGATCATATTGCAACGATGTTTATTCTCTGCGTGTTTGGTATGGAGTTTGACCTGCAATAGGTTCTTCTCGTCCAAACTAAATTAACCCAATTCTAGAATTATTTATTGAATTGGTTCTGGAACAGTGAATCTTTACATTTTGGCTGGCAGTAATCAGTTCTAGAACCTATTCCATGGAAGCGCTGGTTTTTTCAAAGGTAAGCGGTTTTATAAAATGTTGTTGGGGTTATATTAATTTGTGCTGATGTTTGCAACTGCAAAAACTATTAGGCATAGGCACAAAAAAAACAAAATAATCCTTAAAATGCACAATCCCCAATTTGGATTTATCGTGTCGAGATTTACATGAGTTATCAATTCGGTAGCTTGAATATCTGACCTAAACCGTATCTCCGACATGTTTCAATATTAGAGAAAACGGGGTTTTTATTGACTTTGTGTTTGTTACCAACAAAAATATTTAACCCAAAACCACTTTTATTACGTCTGTTATTATATAAATATTTAATTTTATTTACTGTCCCGTTAATTGGAATTCCTTCCCGATATTTGATCGGCTTTTCGAATTATGTGAAATTTAAATTTTTGACTAAAAACTAAACAAAAAGGGACAAGAAAAATTTAAAACAGGCAATTTTTTTACCGTAATTTTTAACCCCTAAATATGAGATAGGGCAGCTAAAAACATGTATCTCTTAAATTGTTCTCCTCTACACATATTCAAAGTTCCTCCACACATATTTAAAGTCCCAAGACACCTCCTTTATTGAAAAGCCTTAGTTTTTAACAAGAAAATCTGCTTCATTATTTCAAATATTCCTTTAAATACTTAAAAAAAAAAATTTTTTATTGTATTCCCCCCCACCCCCCCCCCCCCCACCACTTTTCAATGGGCCTTTATTTATATAAAAAAATAACATTGACACCTCTGTCACATTCACACATACCTACGCTAGCTCTTGGTTCACGTTATTCTACAAACATTTGTAGGAAAGCTTGCAACACCTTTAAAAATGTCATATATATTTCATGGACAACTTTTGCAAAACACTGTCATCATAAACTCAACTATACACCAACACTTTTACTTTTACATCATGGATACTTGAACAGAGTTTTATTTTATTTTATTTAAATCAACTGACAAGTCGTGACTTCTAGTTAATTAAAGAAATAAGAAATTTTTATGTTAAATAAATAAACGAGGGAAATTGTTTGGACATAATGTCGTTGTATATTTGATGTTAAACTTTTTGAATGAAGAAAGAACAATGCATTTTTCTCAGGAAAGGGAAATAGGAAAATTAATAAAAATTTTATTACAATAATGAATTTATAAATGAAATGATGCCAGAGAAAGCTGTTTATAAACATTTTTAATAATTGTTTAATACCCCAAATTTTGTATTCTAAATGTGTTTAAGTTTTTATCTTTAATTATAGACTAAGTAAAATTTTGAGTATTAAAATGTGTTTAGATTTTTTTTTTTAAATTCATCACATTTTTAAATTTATACATACATTTTTAAATTTACATTCCGTTTATAAATTAAGAATTTATTTTTAAACAAAATTTCACCTCTACTTTGACAAAGAAAAACCACTACACATGTGACGCTTATAAGTCGAAAGAATTAAAAAAAATAGTGTTGTATATTAATATCTTTGCATCAGCATTTCATCATCACCTCACATAAACTATATATCCTGCTCATATTGTAGCTTAGTTTCTATTATGAACATTAGGGATATAACTTTTTTATACTCAGAAAAAAAGTTAGTAGAAAAATTTGTAAACGGTTTTCAAACCCACTTTACTATTTTTGTACTGATTTTTAGTAAACAAAAAATATTATTTAGCAAATCTTTTTGCTATTTACATTTTATAAATTACAGAGTTTTTACAGAATATTTACAAATTTTTGTTGCTAGTTTCAGAAATCATTTTACAAATTTTTAGAAAACCGACTTGGTAAAATTAGCAAAAAAATTAATAATTTTAAAAAGTGGATATTGAAGGAAAAGTTATTTCTAATGAAAACATACACCTACAAACGTAAATTGTGTTAAAATGTTACATAGATTAAAAAAAAGGATCGGAAGTGAATATACCGGCTCAAGTCTAAAAATAGGACATCCACTAAAATAGCACTAAGAAGTTTTTTTAGTTCTAAAAATCAGCCCTAAAAACAATTAAAATTTGATCTTAAAAGTAAAAAAAAAATTGACTGAAATATTTTTCAAAACCGAAATTACCAAATTAAAACAAAATGATAAATTCTTTTATGTTTAAAAAATTTTTGAAATTTTTAAGCTTTTGATTTTTTTTAATTTAGTCTAAAATATTTTTTGAAAAAAAAAAAATTAAATAAAAAAAATTTTTTTGATGCTTGAAAAAAAAATTTTAAATTTTTTACTAATATTAATAATATTTATTAATTTTTTTTGCTGGTTTTAGCAAACAGATTTCAAATTCCACTTTACAAAAACTTTACTAAAATTTAGTAGCGGGTACTATTTTTTCCACTAATTTCACTGTACTACACGTCAGCAGACATGTGTTGCTAAGATTAGCAAAAAATACCGCTGGGCTCAAATTAGCAAAATTTCCCGTAATAACAGCAAAATTTTCAGATGCCATTTCACTCTTTTAGTTCAGTGTAAGGCACCAGCATATGGACCACAATGTACTGATAATAAAATTCATTTTCAAATTTTAAAGAAAAAAATTTTTAGCACCGAAGCCCATTTCTAAAATATCACATTTTACCAATTTTGTAGAATATTCTCAATGAAGATTACATTCAAATGCAGACTAGTTTATGTAGATATCTAAACTCTCCAAAAATTTCGCTATATCGTTATAATTTAAAAACTATTCAATTTTATTTAAAATTTGGTTGGCAAATTTGATTAAGAGTTATTGCCAAAAAAAAAAATAATCAACTTGAAAAATTATGTCTTGCAAACTTTAACGCATTGAATGAGGGATTTTTTTGTGATCGCGAAAAAGTAATATTACAATTCAATATGTATTTTTCCAAGGCTTATTCTGCTATGTGTCATTTTTAGATATTTCCAAAAAAAAGTTATAACCCTAATGAACATAAGTCGGCAAGACAAATCTAAACAACAAAAAAAAGTTATAACCACTTTAAAAAACTACCACTATATAATGGGTTTCCATGACTATGGTAACATCATGACTACACCCACAGAAAAGCTTTTTTAATTTTCATGCAGTGTAACAATCTCATAAATATTTATGAAACATTTCATAAATAACACCATTGTTTATTAAAAGTATGAAATCGTCATATATTAAACCTTAACTTCATTAACGAGGTAAAAAAAAAAATCCATAAATATTATGAAATATTTTTTGCTATTTATGAAACGTTACATTAGACATAAATCTATGAAACATTTTACAGATATGATGAAGATTTTTCTTTGAGTGTATATAAACATATTTATACTGACTGTAATTTAGCATATAAACATTCAAAATGTATATTGGGCTCCAAAACTACATAGCAAAACTAGCTATGACGCCTCAATAGATGAGGGAGTTTTAATTGAAGTTGACCATAAATATTTTCCAGCAATTTACTAAGTATTGAAAATGAGCAATTTTTTTCGATCATTTCAAAACTTACACAGATTCATCATGACAACCGAACTTCTTGCTAACTGAATATTTGGTTGCAGCAACCAAATTATTCAGTTGTCCCAACCAAATATTTTCCTAATATCATTGAAATATTTGGTTTCAACGTATTAATAAAATTTAGTAATTTTTTTGCTGATTTTAGCAAACAGATTTTAAATTCCACTTTACAAAAAGTCTACTAAAATTTAGTAGCGGCTACTAATTTTTCTAATAATTTCATTGTACTACACGTCAGTAGACATGTGTTGCTAAGATTAGCAAAAAATACCGCTGGGCTCAAATTAGCAGAATTTCCCGTAATAACAGCAAAATTTTCAGTTGCCATTACATACTTTTTTTGGTGAGTGTATAAACAAACTTTTGTTATCATCAATCTATACACTCACAATATTTTTTTATTAAAAACAACTTAAAATACATATTAAATTAATCGAAAATACGGTAAAAAAGAGGACTACTGATTTTTATTATATTCAGTAAATTTTGTTGTTTATTTTCAATCATTGTTTATTAATCGACAAAAGTAGTAAAAGCAAAAGAAAGTCGTTTAAAATAACCATCAATTTTTAACTGACAAAACGTTAGAAAAAACTACTTTTGTGGTTTGTTTTTCAAATTGAAAGTTTTTTATTTTTGTGTACCCTGTAGGAAGCCTGGGGTCAAGTCACCACTTTTGTCGATTATTATAAGTGAGTTAGTCAACAAAGCGTCTACATTTTTACATTTCTTTTTTTGGTGACATTGTTAACACAGCGTCTACTACACTTTTTATATTCATTGCTTTGCAGCTACAAAGCTGTGCTTCTTCTTGATATTTTTGTTTCATTTAAAATACATGTCTATAGCTGCTTGCAAAATAAATGTTTTAAATAAAAATATAAAGAAAAGTAAATGTAGTTTGAACAAAATATCCCCGTAGGAAGCCTGGGGTCAAGTGTCTCCAAGTCACCACTTTTGTCTACTATTTTGGGTGACTTTTTGGTGATATGTCCACAAAGCATCTATACTTTTTACATTACTTTTTTTGCAGCTGCAAAGTTGTGCTTGTTCTTGATTTTTTTATTGTTTTATTTTGTTGAAAATACATGTGCAAAATTAAAGTTTTTAATAGAAATATAAAGAAAAATTAATTTAAAAGATAAATACACAAATTTGAATAAAATATATAATGAGCAAAAGAAATTACAAAAAACTTGTAAAAAAACGAGTAAAATAAAAATAACGAGGATGCTGATGAAGATTTTGCGGAGCCTGTGGATGATTTGTCTACTCAAAAATTAAATTCCCACGAAATTTTTGTTTTTATAAAAAAAAAATTATTAAAAAAATATCTAATTTAACAAAATAAATGCACCTGTTTAAACTTATTTCCTTCCTAGTGTGGAAATTTAGTAAAAAGTTTCAAAAGAGTAGACCAGAATTACTAAAATGTTTTAGTGAATCTCTAGTTCCAATGTCTACACCTGGTCAATAATTGTGTAGCAGAAAGTACTGGTGACAAAGTCAATAGTGAATCAGTACAGTTTCACTATCGACATTTCCTTCTGGGATATAATGAGCAAAAGCAATTACAAAAGACTTTTCACAAGTCAATTTTGTATAAAAATAAGGAGAAAGAGGCAACAATTTTTAGTAAAAGTTGTAACTCTAGACATTTTATGGAGCGTGATGAAAATTTGACGGAGCTATGAAAGATTTTGTACAGTCTTTTGAAGATTTGTCTACTCCAAAATTAAATTTGCGCGAAAAACTTATTTAATGGATGTTTATTAACAATTTTATTAATAAACTTATGTTTATTCCTAGTGTGGTCATATGCGTCCATACATTGTTCAATATACGACCATACATGATCTCATATATGACCATATATCTTCGGATCCGAAATTTGAGGGTATATGGACGTAAATGATCATATACGAGCATACATGAATAATATATGAGCATGTATGATAATATATGCACATATATCACCATGTACCCTCAAATTTCGGATCCGAAGATATGTGATCATATATGAGATCATGTATGGACGTATATGACCATGTATGCCCATGTATGATCATATAAAAGCCCATGTATGATCATGTACGCTCATATATATTTCGATTTTTAGATGGGAAGTTTAGACTAGAATTACTAAAATGTACTAGTGAATCTCTGGCTTCAATGTCTACGCCTAGTCAGTAGTTGTGTAGATTCGCAATGACAAGCACATGTTAAATGTCTATAGCAGAGAGCTTTGTCTGGGCATAATTAGTCAGTAGTACTGGTGACAAAGTCAATAGTGAATCAGTACAGTTTCACTATCGACATTTCCTTCAGGGTAATTACAAAATACAACACACACAGATGTATATATTTTTATTGGCTTTGTGTGTGTGTATATTTGAATAATTTCTTTTAATTCTATTGAAATAATTTTGTATATAAAAAAACTATTTTGGTAAAAAAACAAAAAGGAATTATATAAATTTCTTTTTTCTAGAAACAACAAACATAAAATTTTACATTTAACAGGAAATATCAACTCCTACTGAATGTCTGTAAATTTTTTTAGTTTGTTTTTTGAATGACTGATTCAAATAGTTAAAAAATATATTTCTATGAATTTCAATTGATTCTTTATTTAAAAACAAACTCTATGTATTACTACTTTTTAAATAAACTACAGTCGGTAACGGAAAATATATTGTGAGGCGTAATTAACATACAAAATTTTTTACATTTGTGAATTTTACTTTTAATTTGTATACTTTTTTGCCACAGTGTAACAATGTTTCAGTTTAGTTTGAGTAATGCAACAGTTGTTGTGCGTTATGACAACCTTAACAAAATTTTTGTCATTATATAGCTTCTTAACACAAGTTTTTAATATTTATGTCTTTTACATCATCATTTTCATCATCATCATCATCATCATCATCATCATCATCATCATCATCATCATCACCATTATCTCAGTTATATAAATTTTTCTCAGTTATTACCTATTTTTTTTTCTAAACAGTAGTACACAAATTTTGTATGTAACTTATGGCAGGGGGCCAGAAGTATTAACATTTGTTGTAATTTAACAAAAACTCCTACCTTGTTTCTTTTTTTAGGACGCGCTTATTTGTCAACGTGGCATTATACAAATTTTGCATTGTCATGCATTTATGTCAGTGTCATTTGTTGCAGTAGATGTTGAGCATAGTTTTTCAGAAATAATTTTTTTTTTGCTATTGTTATTACAAATTATAGTTATTTAAATGAACTGAAAATGAAGTCTTAAGATTAATAAAAGATTTTAAGGAAATTTGTTTGCAATTTTGTTTTGTATTAAGAAAAAAATGCGAATGTTTTTTATTTTTTCATATACTGTGTGACATTTTTAAGAAATGTCAAAATAGTGTGTTTTATTTATCACAAAATATGTTACACACTTGCAACAATTTTTATGCTCCTACATGTTTTAACTGTTAGTGCTGCAGCTTGTTGTTGATGGAAGTAGAAGATAGGGGCACAAGTTCCTATAACGTATGAGTAATGTAATAATAATTGCAAATCTGCAACACTCATACGTAATGCATCTTTCATATCATATTTTAAATTCTAAAAAAAAAATTAGAAAACTAGGACTTAACTCCCTAAAAATAGAAAATATTTTCTAACAACAAGTTAAATAGCACTTCTTTTAATTAAAAATCATCCTTATCCTGCTTCTATATTAAAGGTAATAGATTTTACCATATATTTTAAAGTAATTTACACTCATTGAGTAGGTATTTTTCCACTTTTGGAGGACTTCCGCTTTGTGAGGACACTGCTCTTAACAAGCTTTTTGCTATACAATTTTGTCTCAAAACTAAATTGAATTATACTAATTTCATGTATTTACAATATAAATTAAATTTCATTAGCAAAAAGGTAAACAAATTAAAAAAAGTGTACTGCAGGATATCCTGAAACGTAATAAATTGTGACAAAGTCAGATCCTTTTTCGTAGTTAATTAACGGTTCTGCTTGAGAGAACTACAAAAAGGGACGCCCCATGTGACACACGGCATTTATGGCTAAGAAACACTGGGGGTCCTTTGTCTTCTTAAATTAACTAATTTCAGGAAATTGTTGCAAAAATACATAATATCACAATTACATTTCTTGTTATTATTGGAAAATGGAAAAATCATGGGATTTTCAGCTTAAACTTTATTTGGCATATACAAATTTAAACTTTTTTATTATTAAGTGAAAAAAATAGTTCGATAAATATAAAGTTTAATAGGCCCTACATTAATTATAGGAAAGCCATTATGCCGTAATGTATAAAATGTGCCTGCGATATTTTGTGTTGTAGTCAACAAATAAATTTATAGTATAAAAGCGCAGATTCGAAATTTCTTACCCTTTGCTAACAAATTTTTAAAATATATTTTAAGCTACTTTAAGTTCAATATTTAAGACTGTTAAGATTAGAGATGGGCACGCTCACGCACAATCATGCAAAATAGTTTTTTTTTAAATGGTTACTTTAATTTCTTTTATTTAATAATATTTTTTCTTTGAAATTAGGAAAACTAACTGGTTTGTTTTTAATTGATTGTTTTTTTTTTGGAATAGAATATTAAAAATAATTTAAACGTTTTCCAACAAAAAAAAAAATCCTATACCAAATTTTTTAATTTTTTAAAAATTAGAAAACTTTCAACTTGAAAAAAAGAATATTTTATTAAAATTTTTAAAATTTATCTGAACTAAGTTGCATTCAAAATTTCCTTTAAAATAGTTCATCAGTTTCTAAAATCAAGTAAATTTGTATTATTACATAGAAAAAAATTTATTACTTCTTGTTTTTTATTGTGTGAACTAATTTTTAGAAAACAATTCTTCAAAATTAGAAAGTGGTATATTTAAAAGCGGAATTTGGAAATGGCTTTCTAAAATTTAGTTAATTTTACTACTCGCGAACAAAAAATTAACACACATTATGTTCAAGTACTTTCTCGATTTAAGTAAGACACATTTTTTGAACTAAATGGGTGTAAATTATGTCCTAATTTTTTTTTTTAACTTAACTTAATTTTATAACATTTGAGTATGCAAATTTCTTAAAACAATGATGTTTTTTCTAAAAATTAATAAATTTTTATTTAATTGGCTTGTTTTTTCCTAAAATCAAGAAATATTACTTAGGAAACATATGAAACTATTTCGTTTTTCCTCAAACTTAGGAATTTTTATTCGTTTTAAGAAAATTTTTCTAAGTTTTAATATAATTTTACTTAAATTGAGGACAATTTAAAAACAATTTTGAAGGAAATTTTTGATTCCATTTTAGTTCATGTCTTTTTTTTTTTTGAGTGTAAATACTATTTTCCATAAAAAATATTTGCCTTAAATATTTTACAAAATTTAATTATAAAATATTTATAAAATAGATTTAATTAAAGGAAAGTATTTCAATCTTGCAAAATATTTATACATATTGGTTAAAGTTATTACGGAAATTCCGCAATTATTTTATTTTTCCATATATTTTTCCTTTCTACTGGCAAACAATCCAATGTTTTCGTATTACCCACATAAAAATAATGTATTTACAGCATCACACTATTTATCATTCACTTGGTGATGATGGTGATGATGATAAAGTTTGTAAGTCATAAAAGTGATGGTGGTCAGTATGCAAGTACGATAGTTTCCTAGTGATGTCTATGGCTTGAAAAAAAGGTTTTTTTCTTGAATTTTATTTCTTTAGCTTATGGGCATAAATAAATTTTGATTCGTTTTTTTTTTATATTTTATATTTTAACACCATTCATCTGTACATCACACTATCAACATACATGTTGTAGATATTATTGAAATATCAATTTTGGATCTTTTATATGGACTATATGGTTAATAACAATCTTAAGAAGAGACTACTTGCTAAGTGAATGAATATATATATATATATTTTTTAATATTTGTTTGCCTTTTTTTCGAATTTTATTTTGACGATGTCTTTTGTAGCATCTTAAATAGTAAAATGGAAATTGGTAGGAAATATATGAGAATATATGAAGCGTAACAAACAACCAAACAAACAACAAGTCAGTCAACAAGACCATCACCAGTAACAATATTGATTGATTTATGAGTTTCCATGTTCAGTTTTTTTTTTATTGTATTTATTTTTTTTTTTTTTTTTTGTGAAATATTGCATTGACTTGAAAATTAAGGAAAATGTTAAAAAAGAGTCTTATAAAAAAACATTTATGAAGAGTTTTTTTTTTTTAATGAAACCCTTATAATAAATGTGTTAATTTGCTTGTTATTACTCTTTTAGTATTAAGTTTTTTTTTTATTAAATTCACATGGAAGTCATTTTTTATGTTTTATACAAAAAAAAAAAAAAGAAAGAAGGATGTTGAAATATTTTATTGTGTGAAGAAATTAAAAAAAAAAGAAAATAATTACAAAGGAAATTTAAAATTAATTTATTATAATTATATTAATTACACCAACAAGATAATAAATAAATTTTTAAAAATATCTTCAAAGTTAAAATCATATTAAAAATTGATTATATACACTCAAAAAAAAAAGTTAGTAGAACAATTTGTAAACAGTTTTCAATCCCACTTTACTATTTTTGCACTGATTTTTAGTAAAAAAAAAAATATTATGTAGTAATTCTTTTTGCAATTCTTTTTGATATTTTACAGAATATTTACAAATTTTTAAAAACCGATTTGCTAAAATTAACAAAAAAAATTTACTATTTATACAAAGTGGATATTAAAGGAAATGTTATTTCTAATTAATGTTACATAGATTAAAAAAAGGGATCGGAGTGAAGATACCGACTCATGTCCAAAAATAGCACTTGAAAAGTTTTTTTTTAGTTCTAAAAATCAGCCCTAAAAACAATTAAAATTTGACCTTAAAAGTAAAAAAAATTACTAAAAATGTTTCTCAAAATAGAAATTACCAAATTAAAACAAAATGATAAATTCGCTGAGTTTCTACAATTTTTAAGCCTTTGATTTTTTTTTAATTTTGTGTAAAATATTTATTGAAAAATACAAATTAAATTAAATAAAATTTTTATGCTCGATAAAAAAAATAAATTTGAAAGTTTATACTAATATTAATAATATTTAGTAAATTTTGTTTTGCTGATTTAAGCAAACAGATTTTAAATTGCACTTTCAAAAAGTTTACTAAAACTTAGTAGCGGCAGCTAATTTTTTCTACAAAGTTCATTGTACTACACGTCAGCAGACATGTGTTGCTAGGGTTAGCAAAAAATACAACTGGGCTCAAATTAGCAAAATTTCCCTTAATAACAGCAAAATTTTCA
Organism: Eustalomyia histrio; assembly: GCA_949748255.1. Lineage (NCBI taxonomy): Eukaryota > Metazoa > Arthropoda > Insecta > Diptera > Anthomyiidae > Eustalomyia > Eustalomyia histrio. The sequence continues at coordinate 148,373,920 of OX456526.1, forward strand.
GTTGCTATTACAGAATTTTTTTGGTGAGTGTATAGTCATAATAAATTAATAAATAAATTAATTAAAAATAATTTTCTAAATTAATGGCGTTATTGAAATACAAAATACATAGTAAAAAACATCCACACAAAAAAAGCTATTAAACTGACATGTTACGTAGGAGTGTTATTTTTTTATATAAAATTAATATTACTGATACGTCTAAGGAACCTTTCACCTGATAGGGGTCTATCATAAAAATCAATATATCTTGTTGAAAATCACATTTGATTAAAATTTAATTGTTCAAATATCGAAGAAAAAAATCTTATATGTATGAAAATGTATTTTTAGTTTGACTCGAGATCATAGGAAAAGTTTTTTTCAAATGAAAAAATTTTTTCCTTATTTTTTAATTTTAGTAATTTAGAATATTGTCCTTTTTTAATTTTAGTAAACATGGTGTCTAATAACAGAAAAAGTTATTAGACACCAGCCGAATGGAATGCATTTTCTGGTCAGCTACGACTTTCATCAACATTCTTTGTGCCGAAATACCAATTGTAAATATCTCTATTTAACTCACAAATCAACGGAAAAAGCTATTTTATGCTAAAAAGAAAAAAATCTTTAAAAAAATTAAATTATAAAAATAACTTTAAAATTGATAAAATTCGGTTAAAGTTTAATTAATTTGGGGGGGGGGGGGGAAAAAAAATAATAAGAATAAAAAAAATTCTGAAATTCCCACACTAAAGTCTTTAAATTAAAAACCTGTTATTATCTGTCTACAGTCGGAATTAAAGCCAGCTTTAAGTTGAACCGGCTTTAAATGGGTATCACATCAAAAGTACCAAATGCCCGCATACATTTTGTACTAAAAAATAAACAAGTGGCAACATTGATCAGCTGATTTTAAATTAACTGCAAAAAAAAAGTGTGTAAATAAAGAATTCGCAACGGCAAAATGTGAAATGGAAAAAGTTTAGAAAAAAGGGAAAGAAATGTGTATTTTTTTATTAGTAAAAATTATTTAAATTATTTATTGATATAATTTTCCCTTCAATATTTTGCAATTCAAACATTTTTTTTCACAAAAATTTTCTTGGCGAAAACAGCTGTGTAAGTGTTGTAAAATTAATTAAAATCAACTTCAGCTAGTTTTAATTTTACAGCAGACTTAAACTGTTGCAGTATACTTTTACTTGTCTATAACAAGTCTAAAGTCTACTTTTAAGAAAAGTATACTTAAGAACTCCAAAAGTATACTTAATTTTTGACTATGATTACGCGCCAATGGTTTCATATTAAAATTTAAAAAATTTAAGCTTGTGACATACATGGGTATAATTAATTGCATAGACTAATTAATTAATGGTTTCATTAGCATTGCATTGATATCAATTGTAATGAAATTATTTTTATTGTCATTTTTTTTAAATAATTGTTTGATTTTATTGATTAAAGGTAATATTTTTTTAATCCAATGCAATTAATAATTCATCAAATTTTGTCCATTTTGCTCTGTCTCGCTTAGTTTTTGAGATACTGGCCATTTTACATTGGCGAATACCTCGAAAAATAATCGATATAGTTAAAAACGGGGGAAATTTTTGCTCTTCTAGAGTGTTAATGTACTGCGATAATAAAAATAGGCCAGGGGCGGGAAAGATCCATTTAAAAAAAACAGCCTATGCAAAGCAATTTAAACATCCTCTTTTTTTGTAAACAAATGCATTTTTTTGATCAATTGTAAATAGTTTTTAAGGAATAAGTACAATTTCATTCAAATTAGTAGGACAAATGCTATCAACTAATGAAATTTCAATGCCAATGAATAAATTCCAAGTATGGTTTGTATTTATGTTGGAAAATATCATTCAATCAGACCTTTGTGCCAACATTGCGACTGAAAGGGTTAAGTTATTTTTATCATATATAAATTTATATGTCGGCACGCATTACCATATATAATTATATATCATATTAATTTTTTTTAATTATCTTATATTGTGTCATAACAAGATATGCTTTATATGATAAGTTATGGTATATATTACATCATATGAAATTATATATTACTTAAAATGTAATTATATATAACTCATACAGGACTATATATATAATATATAGGGTCCGCCATATAACTTTTTTTTTGAAAGTGCTATAAAAAAAACTACTGAATATTTTCTCAAGTTTCTTTTTTTATTTGAAAGGACAATCCTTCCGGTTAATAATGGAAAATAATTTCATTCAAACGGCTGCCTCTGCTGGCCATGCAGTAGCCTACACGATCGGTCCAATTTTTTTTTAAGCACATTATCGATTGTGTGCAGCTGTATTTCACCAATGGCTTCACGAATATTGTCCTTTAAAGCGTCAATTGTCTCTGGCTTGTCGGCGTAACACTTATCTTTGACGGCACCCCACAAATAATAGTCCAACGGTGTCAAATCGCAGCTCCAAGGTGGCCAAACGACATCAGCTCTGCGGCTGATAATGCGATCTTCAAAAACAGGGCGCGAGTGTAGCTTCGGCTGTGTGGCACGTAGCGCCGTCCTGTTGAAACCAAATGTTGCCAATATGTGAACAAAAATTCGTTCAACATGGCCCGATAACGATCGCCATTGACTGTAACGGCCACTCCTTGCTCATTATCGATGAAAAATGGCCCAATTATGCCTCTGGACCAAAATCAGCACCAAACAGTGACTCGTTTTGGGTGCATCGGCTTTTCAATGTATGCGTGGTTTTCTGTGCCCAAAATGCGACAATTTTGCTTGTTTACATACCCGCCAAGATCAAAATGAGCTTCATCTGAAAAGATGACATTCTGCAACATTACCATGATTTTCAAAGTAATGTCGCAATATTTCCCAGCGTTGTTCAAGCGTATACACAACCATATTCGTTCAGAGGAAGGATAAAACTAATTATCTGTCAAATCAGACATGAGCTAAGTGTTACCATTCACGAAATAAGCACTAGTTGAAAAAAAAAACGTTAGATGGCGGACCCTATATATATGGCTTATACTGAACCATATATACTTATATATGGCTTATACATAACCCTATATATTTATATATGCAATCACATATTTCAGATATAATATGATATGATCACTTTCCGATATTAATATATAATATATTTTATATGTAGTCATATATATATATATATATATATATATATTCATTGCTCATACTTTATATATATATATATATATATATATATGCATTGCCCATATATATATATATATATATATATATATATATATATATATATATATATATATATATATATATATATATATGTGCACAGCACATATTGCGGGGACGGGTTTTCGTTCCACAAGTTACTATGAAGACATTTTGTTACTTTGGGGACTGTCCTTAAACTTTTCATTATTCTAGTGTTTACTCTGAAGACATTTTACTGGACACAGCGCATTTTATAGGGACTTTTTTGGCTGTATATACAGATGTCTTCAAAGTATGGGCAATGCATATATATATATATATATATATATATATATATATATATATATATATATATATATATATATATATATATGCATTGCCCATATATATATATATATATATATATATATATATATATGCATTGCCCATATATATATATATATATATATATATATATATATATAACGTCATATCTCTAGTGTTACCACTCTATTATATGCCTTTTAAAAAAAACAAAATCGGCTACCACTGTAAAGTCTTAACTAATTATAGGACAATAGGAAAAGAATTCGATTTTTAATATCAAATAAGTTATCTATCCATTATCGTGGACCGATTTTTTTTTGTATTTAATTTGTAAAAAGTGGCCACACAAATATAAAAATTAAAAAAGAAATTTATTCCACTAAGATTAAAAAAAGGCCGTGATAAAATCAAAATTACGGGTTAAACGATTTCGATCCTTGGCTGGATAGTAGTTAATTTTAGTTAAACTTTGATTTGAAAACATTTCTTTTATTTTTACGAATTTTTTATTGAAATTTTTGAAGTCTACATATAAAAATAAGGACGCTTGATAAAAATAAATTATAAAAAATTTAGTTTTTTTTTTTTTTTGCTAGAGTGTAAACCCTCTTAAACAAAATCCCTAAAATTTTATTTTAACCAAAAACTAAAAATAAAAACAATTTGTTTTAAAAGAAAAATATGTATATAAATCATTAATAACGTTCATTTGTAGAATTTTAAATAATTAATCTTTTTGTACATAAATCCTTGTAAAAAAAAAGAAACAAATACTTATCACAAAACATTAACAGTGTGGTAGTAGGCCCTAAGCCTTTTTTGACTACATAAACTTTTGAGAAAAAAATGCGTTGTTAACAATGCTAAAATGACAGGATTTTTTAAAGACCTCTTAAATTTAGATAAAATGATAACAAAAAAATTTTTAAATTAAAAACTAAAATTAAAACTAAAAGACTGGTGTTTAAAAATGTTAAGGTCCATTTACTGATTGACCTGTTTAATTTAAAACATTTTTTAAATTCATATTTTACAAAGGAAATAATATTAAATACCCAGCAAAAACATGGTAATGATATATCATTACTTTGTAATGAGTACTCCTTACATTCAGCATTATTTTCAAAATAAAAATTTATTTTAATATAAATAATAATAAATTACCTGTAATGGCTTACCTTTTATATTATTTTAATATAAATAATAATAAGTTATTGTCAGTTGTTTAAATAACATTATTTATTTATGTGTATTTTATTAATTTATGAATTAAAAGTGTTTAATAAAACAAATTATCTTGTAAGTGAACAGGAAAATGCTTACAAATTTGTGTAGAATAATTCGACACATTAATTTATTTTAACTTATTTGTGTAATGACACATCTTATATAATTAATTTTCGTATTCAGATCACGAATATGACAAAAAATTTTAAAAATCTTAAGGCAAAAGTCGAGTTTTAACTCTAGTTCCAAAATATCCATTTTATAAAATTTTTTAAAATTGTAAAGAGATTGAAAATTTTGGAGACCAAATTTGGAATCAGGAGAAAAAATCTATTAAAATCAAACTAAAAAAAATTTACTTGAGTTTCAATGCGAATAAAAAATGTTTAAAACTGAGCAAAAACTTCCTCATTTTGACCTTTGACGACTCATGGGATTCATATGTATGTCCCAAATTGTATCAGTATCCTGCAATAAATGAAGTGAACCAATTCAAAATCTCTCCATATTTCCTAAAATTAAGGAATGTACCAAATCCTACCAAAATATTGATCCTCTGTGTTGTCCAATAGGTGTTCCAAAAATTATGCAAGAATATATATATATTTTTTTATGAATTTGTGGTGATCCTATTGGCTCTGAGACCATATTGATCTAAATGGTTTGTATTGTGTGAAAACAACAACTATCATCTGTCGATACAAGCCATATTTAAGAAAATCGGTTAAAAAATGGGCCAAATACGACAAAAACTCAAAATGGGACATTTATCAACCATTGGCCGTCAAAGGGTTAATTTATATACTTCCTTTTGAAAGAAAAGCGGATTAGAAATTTGGATTCACAACACCGCATCGCATCGCATTACCTTGTCGCTTACTCAAAGTTAAGTTATAATTGGTTATCAGGAGTTAAAAAATAATGCGTTGCAAAATTTCTTACAGAAAAATAAATAATAATTGGTTATTAGTAACCAATTATTAATATGCATAAACCATTATTCACTATTTTTTCGGAAGCAGAACATCTTACCTTTTGGGACATCCCATACAAAAAAAGTTAGAATTATAATAAATATAAAACCTTGGAGTTTAGATTTCTAGACCCATTATTTGGTAAGGTGTGTTTTTGCAGGGTATGTCAGTTAAGGTACTAGTTAAATGAACATTTTTAACATACAATTTAAAAATTAAAATAAATTAATAAAAAATTCATATTTAAAGTAATTAACATTTACAGCAACAAAAATATGAAATCAAATTTAAAATATTTTTAAAAATTTATAAACCATTTGTTTTTTTTTTACAACAGCATTAAATATTTATTTGATTGCATTAAGAAAAAGGTTTAAATGTGTATTTGTTTAAGTGTCCTTGTTTTGAAGAATGTGTGTGTGTGTGTGTGTGTGTGTGTAGGCTGTTTCCGTATGAATAAACATAAACATTTTTGTATTGTTTTACCAAATGTTTTTTGTTTTCTTTTTTACAAACACATTTACCCAAATAAATGTAAAACATATGTTTTTGAATAGGTTTATTTTGAAAAGTAGCAGAATCAATGTACATTATAATGATAATCATCGTATTATAACAAATGATTGTGTCTCTGTACACTCAGAAAAAAAAGTTAGTAGAAAAATTTGTAAACGGTTTTCAATCGCACTCTACTATTTTTGTACTGATTTTTAGTAAAAATTATTATTTAGCAAATCTTTTTGCTATTTACATTTTACAAATTACAGAATCTTTACAGAATATTTACAAATTTTTGTTGCTAATTTCAGAAATCATTTTACAAATTTTTGAAAACCGATTTGCTAAAATTAGCAAAAAATATTACTAATTTTAAAAAAGTGGATATTGAAGGAAATATTATTTCTAATTAAAACGTACACCTACAAACTTAAATTTCCTTAAAATGTTACATATATTAAAAAAGGGATCGGAAGTGAAGATACCGAACATGTCTAAAAAGAGGACATCCACTTAAAATAGCATTAAAAAGGTTTTTTAGTTCTAAAAATCCGCCCTAAAAACAATTAAAATTTAACCTTAAAAGTAAAAAAAAATATTTACCAAAATATTTTTCAAAACAGAAATTACCAAATTAAAACAAAATGATTAATTCGTTTTTTAAAAAATATAATCAAAATTTTTGATGCTCGATAAAAAAATAAATTCAAAGCTTTTTTAGCAAACAGCTGATTTTAGCAAACAGATTTTAAATTCCACTTTACAAAAAGTCTACTAAAATTTAGTAGCGGCTACTAATTTTTCTACTAATTTCATTGTACTACACGTCAGCAGACATGTGTTGCTAAGATTAGCAAAAAATACAGCTGGGCTCAAATTAGCAGAATTTCCCGTAATAACAGCAAAATTTTCAGTTGCCATTACAGACTTTTTTTGGTGAGTGTATGGTTTATTCGTGTGTCCATAAAAGTGTGTAAGTATACGTATGTTTACATATGTAGTGTGTGTGTGTGTGCCAATGTTTGTCTGTCTTACAACATGTCTATTGTTTTTGGTTTCTGAACCATTGTGTAGAAAGTGTGATGTGCATGTTAACACATTTATTTAACCATAAATAAATGTATTTGTCATCATCATCAGCATTATCATCATCACTAAGTATTATCCTTTCTCTAAATGTGTATGTATTTCAATATATTGTAATATTGTCTTTATGTATTTTTGAACATTTTGTTTCTAGTTTTTCAAGAGGTTGTGTGATTTTTCTTTTCTCTATTTAAAATATCGTTGACCTAAATAAGAAATATATAAATTTTTAAAATTTTGGTATGATTTTGAACATGTAAATATATTATTTCTTTGTTTTATCATTTGTTTTATGTACAATAAATATGAAAAATTCATATTTCACTAAATATTTTAGTAGTCTATTAACAATTTATTAAACGAATTTATTAAATGTATGTTTTGTAGTGAAAATAATTTATTTTGCGTTTTTTTGTTTTAACATTTGTTAAGTAAATAGATTTTCTCAAACATTTATACGGTCTGGGGAGAAATTTTTTTTATTACCCAGCAAAACTTTGGTAATGGGTGCATGCGTTACCTTGAAATGATAGCTCGTTACCTTTTTCATTATTTGCAAGCATAAAGTAATAAGTTACTCATTATTAATTACGTAATATATGATTTATAAATGTAAAGTGTTTTTTTCTAAGCAAAAGGGTAATGTGTGTTTGTTTTGCTACACTCAGAATATTATGTAGTTAACTCTTTGTAGTTTATTAAAAAAGTTTTCTGTTCCATTTAAAAATAAAGGAAGATACATTTATTTTTCAAAGAACATCTATATTAACTTTTTTATACATTTATTCGAAATAATTTACTATCATTTACCGATTTTTTTCAGTTTCATTTATTTTTTTCATTTGTTTGAAATTTAATAAAACATTACCCACAAAACGGAAACTTGTGTTTTATTTGTGTCCGTAACAGTTATTATAAATTTAAATTTTGTTTGCTGTCTTTTTCAAAAAAAAAAAAAAAAAATATTCAAAAAATTTCAATTTGTTTTTTTGTTTAAATTGGTTGTATATATACAAAATTTTTCAATACAATTTACAAGAACTTCATAAACACACATACATATACCAATACATTCATACAAAAAGTATTTATAGCTTCATATGCATACATACATTTTGTATTGTACGAGTATATTAAAAAAAAAAAAATACAAAAACGGAAATAATTTCAAATAAATGAAAAAACATTTATTTTTTAAGGATTGGTGGGTAAAATTTTGACATTTATTTTAACTGATTATATCAGTTGTTTCTTACGGATGTGTCAGTTGATTAATCAACATTTAAAAACAAATAACAAATGGCATTTAATTTAAATGAAAATTAAGTAGACCGGTTTTTAAATGAAATATCATTTCTTTTAAATGATATTTTCAGTTATTTTAACTTACAAACTTTTTTAAGTGTAGCACTAGCCAAGAAACAAAGGGCAACAATTCATTAAGTTTTAAGCAATCAAATAATATATGCGTCGATAGCTCAGTGGGTAGAGTTCTTAGCTGGCAACCAGATTTCCCTGGTTCGATTCCCATCTTGACCACATTATTTTTAATTACAAATATTTTAAATAAAATATTCGTAATAATTTGTTTTAAAAAAAATTCCTCTTTTCTAAAAATATATTTTTAGACACATTACTTTTTCCATTCTCGTAACCATATAAGTAACCCATTACATTATCACCTCTAAAGTAATGGGTATGTACATTACTTTGAGGATCATCGCCTATAAAATTCATCAATGAAGTAAGGTGTAAAGCAATCCATCCCTATGGCTATACATTACTTTACCCATTATTTGGTAATGTGTGGTTTTGCTGGGTATTTTAATAAAACTTTTGGTGATGAAAAATATTTTATTAATCCTGATCATTTCATAAAAATGTTCATTCAAAGATTTAAGAAAAAAACTTTTACAAATAATAATTGAAATAAAAAGAAGTTTACATCATATTGATGAATTGTATTCATAAATGCGATGAAACTTCTTTATAAGTATTGATAAAATTTTTTTATAAATATGAAGAAACTTCTACTTAAATATGATGAAATTTCTTTATAAATACGAAGATGCTTCCACATCAATATTGTTGCGATTTTACCCTTTATAAAATCATTGATTTATTTACCTTTTAAATAAATCGAGTTCTTTTTATATTTCAAATAATTAACACCATTTGTACTAAAAATACAGAGAAACACTTTAATAGCACACTTTATACACACGATGGAAATAAACTAAACGTTAGCCACACTTAAGTTCTTAACACTTTAGCATTTTATTTAAAACTGAACTGCTGCATCACCAAGTACCCGTATTTATATGAGTAGTCAGGTATACTAGTTATTTACATTTATTGCTTCACTAGATCTTTCCAGCTGTCAAAGAATTTGCGTGATGGAATTTCTAGTGTTTAGAAATTTCTGTAACAATATGAAAAAATATTTCACAAATCTTAGTTTTTTTTAATGTTTTTCATCATATTTAAGAAATGTTTCATTAATATAAGCAAAAAATGTTATCAATTTGCATTTTTATGCTGTTTTATAATTTACAAATTGTTGTATTGGAGGAAAATCTATGAAGTTTTTCTTTATATTTATAAAGTTTTTCATAGGTTTGATGAAAGCTTTCCATACCAACTGCCCAGCTAAAAGAAAGTATATCCTATCAATGTCGAACTAACAGCCTATTGTGTTTCTTCCAAATTTTAGTTAAATAGTTCTTGTCAATCCTAGATTTTCTTAAAATCTTTTTTGAGCAATTTTAGCTAAAAAAAAAAATTAAATCTAGATTTGAGAGACAAAAATTTAATATCCCGCTTTTTGCACCAAATTTCCACTTTTTTACAAAAAACAGTTGATTTATTCTCGAAGGTCACTCTAGAGACCAATTCACGGTTTTATTGATCAACAATATGACTTTCGTAGAAGTCGTTCTACAGGAGGCTTGATGGCGCTTCTTTCGAAGTGATGGAGTCCATCCATTCACAGATTTGGTGGAAACAAAGTGATTAAACTGGTTATTTCTTTGATCGAGTGGGGCATAAAACACCCGTGTCAAAGTTTATTGCTTTTGGTGTCGCTGATGACTTTTCTAGATTCATATTGAGTTTTCCACTCAGAAAAAAAAGTTAGTAGAAAAATTTGTAAACGGTTTTTTATCCCACTTTACTATTTTTTTTACTGATTTTAAGTAAAAAAATATTATTTAGCAAATCTTTTTGCTATTTACATTTTATAAATTACAGAATTTTTACAGCATTTTTTTTAAATTTTTGTTGCCAATTTTAGAAATCATTTAACAAATTTTTGCAAACCGATTTGCTAAAATAAGCAAAAAAAAATACTAATTTTTTTAAAATTGGATATTAAAGGAAATTTTATTTCTAATTAAAACTTACACCTACAAATTTAAATTGCCTTAAAAAAAGGATCGGAAGTGAATTTACCGACATCCATTTAAAAAAGTACTAAAAAGTTTTTAGTTCTAAAAATCAGCCCTAAAAACAATTAAAATTTGATTTTAAAAGTAAAAAAAAAAATATTACTAAAATATTTTTCAAAACAGAAATTAACAAATTAAAACAAAATAATAAATTCGTTTATGTTTAAACAATTTTTAAGATTTTTAAGCCTTTGATTTTTTTTTTTTAATTTTGTCTATAATATTTTTTGACAAAAATAAATAAAATAAAAAAATTTTGATGCTCGAAAAAAAAATAAATTTAAAATTTTGTACTAATATGAATTATATTAAGTAATTTTTTTTTAAATTCCACTTTGCAAAAAGTTTCATAAAATTTAGAAGCGGCTGCTAATTTGTCTACTAATTTCATTGTACTACACGTCAGCAGACATGTGTTGCTGAGATTAGCAAAAAATACCGTTGGGCTCAAACTAGCAGAATTTCCCGTAATAATAGCAAAATTTTCAGTTGCCATTACAGACTTTTTTGTGAGTGTATAAGAGTTGTTACAAATGGGATCTCAATGAGTTTCAGTTAAATACAGGAGTACCGCAAGGTTTCGTACTTTCTGCTTCATATCTTTTTGAACGACTTCTAATATTTATCATTCATATTCCTGCAACCATAGGCCAAGCCTTGTGGAGTCTGGGGATAAAAGGCATATTATAAAAATTACACACTCAATCGGGGCCTAACAGGAATTTCTGGTTGAGGTCGTGTGAATAGAATCGAATTTAATGCAAATTAATTAGGTAAAAAAATTTCCCCTGATGAAGTCACCCAATGTGGTGACGAAATATTAGGATAAATAAATATTTATAATTTATAAATTAACCATCCGTTCCATTGGCAAAAAAAAATCGGTTGCCAGCATAAATCCGTTTTTTTTCTGTGTATAATTTTTGGCAACATTAATTGGTTTTTTTAGTTAAATATTATTTTTAAATCATATACAATTAACTTAATCGTAAATAATATTACTGAAGTGAAGTGTCTTTTTAATTTTCTAATGATAATATTCTAAAATGTACCATATAATTATAAATTTAATGAACTTTTAAATCATTGGGGAGTTAAAGTATTATGTAGACATGCAAAGAATAACCATGAAAACATATACATAGTTTCCTAAAGAAAATAAAATCACTAACAAGAAAGCTCTGCTTATGGGTTCCTTTATATTTCAATGAATTTTTAATATCCCATGTAAAAATTGAAATAAATATATGAACATACATGATCACACATTGGCTTGTATATGATCATATATGGTTATGCATGGTCATATACGTCCATGAATGATTCAATTTATGAACATACATGATTTCATATACGACCATATATCTTCGGATCCGAAATTTGAGGATATATGGTCATATATATTTATATATGAGTACATAAGCATGAATAATATATGACCATATATGATCATACATAACCATATACGGCCATATACCCACAAATTTCGGATCCGAAGATATATGATCATATATAAGATCATGTAGGGTCATATATTGGACCATGCATGGATATGTATGACCATGTATGCCCATAAATGATTATATACAAGCCCATGTATGATCAAGTATGTTCATATATATTTCGATTTTTACATGGGATGTTTAAAAAGACACATAATAAGAGATCCGTCTCCTTCGTTAATTTAAATGATAAAAATGTAGAACAAAAACGGTTTCCTTTACCATTTTGATGTTTAATTTTAAATTGTCTACAAACTCCTGTTTCTGTTGAGTTTTGTCTCCTTTACAATATATTAAAATTTCATTAAATTTTAAGGGCACCCATAAACACAACTTCCTTGTGAAAAAGCTGTTCTAGTACAATTTATAATTGATGTTTCAACTCAAAAGTATTCTCTAGTTAATTGTTGGCATTAACTTTTAAATGCTTTTGCTTGAAATCAAGGAAACACTAAAATTACATTTAATTTCCGGTGATATTATTTATGTTTGTATAAACATTTTGTTATTTTTTTTTCTCACTACAATAATACTTTTATTTACAAAAAAAAAAAAAACAAAAATGTGGTTTAACGAATAGCCAGCCATCCTAAACCTAAAATTTAACTTCCGGCAATCAGGTAGTGTTTTGATTAGAAATTTGTATAAGTTTAAATTTAAGCGTTTTGTTTTAGTTGAAAACATATACATATGAATGAAAAATGTAATGAAACTGATAAGATAAAGCAAATTTAGCTTTAAGGTTTGTTTTGTTATAATTTTTGTTTATACTATTTTCTTTTAACACACAGTAAGTACAGATTTTCTTACGTTTTAATGGAAATTTTATATTTATTATGTATTATTTAAGTTTCTGGAATAGGGTTATGTACGTTGAGATTTTTGTCACAAGATTAGGATTATAATTTAAAATTTAAATATAATCCTTTAAAAGGTACACTCACAACATTAGTTCATTAAAAATAGTCTAAAATACACATTAAATCAATCGAAAATGTAATCAAAAAGAGGATTACTGATTTTTCATTATATTCAGCCCATTTTGTTGTTTATTTTCAATCATTGTTTAATAATCCACAAAAGTAGTAAAAGCAGTCTAAAGTCGTTTAAAATGAAAATCAATTTTTAACTGACAAACTGACAATTTTTTTTATTTGCAAGTAATTTTACAAAACACAACACACACACACAGGAGTATATATTTTTATTTTCTATGTGTGTATTCCATATTTGAATAATTTCTTGTAGTTTTTATTGAAATTGTTTTGTATATAAGAAACAAAAAGGAATTATATGAATTTCTATTTTTAGAAACAGAAAACATAAAATTTTACATTTAACAGAAAATTTCAACTCCTACTGAATGTCTGTAATTTTTTATAGTTTGTTTTTTGAATGACTGATTCAAATAGTTAAAAAATATATTTCTATAAATTTCATTTGATTCTTAATTTAAAAATAAACTCTACGTATTACTTTTTAAATAAACTACAGCCGGTAAGGGAATATATATTGTAAGTATATAAAAAAAACAATTAAAATTGAATTTATCTGTTTTTTAATCAATGCAATTATTTAAATCAATGGTATTGCGTGAAAATAGTTAATTTATAACTTTTGTTCAATAAATTTTTTAAATATTTTAAATATGTATTGTAATTGACACTGTAAGCTTTAGGCGATGTGTATAAAATTTACCAAAAATTTTTCGTTGCTCCTCTCCGTGAAAATACAAGGGCGTATCAATAAGTCCGTGACTTTTTAAATAAAACAAAGTTTCTTTGCAAAAAAAAAAAAAAATATTTTTCAACATAATCTACTTTCAGCTTCATACACTTAGTCCAACGTTTCTCCAATTTTTCTATCCCTTTCAAAAAATATGATTTTTCGAGGTCCTTAAAATAGGCATTTAATTGATTAATATTTCATCCTTGGAGCTAAATCTCTTTCCACCGAGCCATTTCTTTAGGTTGGAAAATAGGAAATAGTCATTGAGGGCTAAATCCGAAGAATATGGGGGATGAGGTACCAATTCGTACCCCAATTCATGGAATTTTGCAATTGAGACTACACCCCTCACACGATTACGTTTATGGTAAATTGAGAGGAAACGCGGCAGTCATCTTGCGGAAAGCTTTCTTTCTTTAATCCAACTGATTATTTAAAATCAAAACCATACTGCCATATGAAATGCCTATGGCATTAACAATCTCGCGCACTTCTCCGTTCAGAACGTTCAGCGTCGTTTGTACTTGTGCGACCACAACGAAAGTTAGTAAACCACTTTTTTTTCATTGAAATCGATGGTGCAGAGTCCCTGTAGTACTTATCAAGTTTTTCCTTGGTTTGAATGACGGTTTTTTTCGAAAAAAAATAATGTTTAATGGCTTTCGAAATTCACATTTTCTGTTTTGAAAAAAATCCACGAGGTTGTATGTTTTGAAAAGCTGTTAAACGCAAAGTAAATATCAGAATTTGCTCAAAATTTGATAGTAGTTATTAACAGGTGGTACTTGATATGAGCAGTGTTGCATTTCATATAACTACGACGGAAGTTTGAAAAGTCGTATCAAAAAATCCAGTTTTACAGGGTGCCTGCTGCGGAGTATGAACTTGCATGCTTTAAATTTGATGCTTTGTATGTACTAAAAGATAATTCAAAAAACAAAGCTGATATCTTAACAAAATTATGAAATTTAATCATCTGCTTTTAAGATTTTGTTCAATTTCTTAAAACTTTTTCGTTTATGAAAAGAAAATAACTCATTATTTAGATTTTAAAATATGGAGTCATTTTAAGTTTTTATAAGTTCACAATGTATTTTCTCATTCAAGAAATATGATATTCAACAAATCTATGCATAAATATTCAAATTGCGGTCTTATTTTTCAAAATTCCTAGAAAAATTATTCTTTTTTTTTTTAATTATTTAAAAACTCTGGAATAAAAGTTTTATATAATTTGTTTAAAATTATTTTTAAAGCCAAAACGTCAAGCTGTAACATGTTTTTTTAATGTGTTGTTGTATTATTTTATTATCTTAAATTATCGGTCCTTAAAAGTTGGTGTTGCTTTAAAGCAAAGGTAGTACAAAATTCGTGAATGACGTATGAGTGATATTAATTGATTTTAAAAAAATCACTCATACGTCACGATGTAAAATAAAAAATTTAATTACTAGTTTTACTAAGTACTATGTAACAATAGCATGTGAAGAGATGCCAACCATAAAGACATCAATCTAAAAAGCCACCGAGTCACCGAGCACCCAAGCGAAGATCAAAAATTCGAGTTGAAAATCTCGAATTGAACCAAAAAGCCAAATTTGGTCAAATTGTATGAACTTGGCTCGGTGGCTTTTTGTCCCGATTCGAGTTTTTCAATTCGAATCTCTGAACTTGGCTCAGTGGCTTTGTGAGTTTTTGGCTCTATTTAATTTTTAAACTCGAATCTCTGAACTTAACTCAGTGGCCTGGTGGCTTTTTGGCTTATGGTTGGATTTTGATTTTTAACTCTGCACATAGTCCTTGCTTTTATTTAAAAATCCATTCGAGTACAAAAAAAAAAAAAACAAATAGTAAAAACTAGTAAATAATTTAAGGAGAAATTTTAGTAGTTTATACTCGAAGAATTTCTTCCAGCTAAAACTAGTAACATGTTTTTTAATTCAAAATTTATAAATTAAAACATATTTTCCAACGAAGCGTTATTAAATTAATTTATTGCACTTTGCGTATGTTTTGTAATTTTTTTCTCATTGGTTTACTATATTTTTTACCAATTTTTCATTCGAGTACTTTTTAATATTTTAACAATTTTTCAATACACACCTTTTTTGAGTTTAAAAAAAGCAAGTTTCTTTAAACAAAATTTCTTTACTATTTAAACCCTAGTTAAACATTTTCATACACACAATAATCTTATGCATTTCAGCACATCGTCAGCCAAGCGATAACAACCAAAGTTATGCTTCACGAGAACAAAAAAAAAAATCAGTCTATTTACAACAATAGAGTAGATGTTAAGCCGGAAGTTTAAATATTATTCTATGCAGGCTGTTAGTTTAGTATATTATGTTTTTGTTGCTGTTGCCTTATAATTCATACACTTAAAATGGATTGTAAGTTAAAATAACAGAAAATGCCATTTAAAATAAATGATATTTCATATTAAACCGGTATATTTACCTTTCATTTAAATCAAATTGTTTGTGTTATTTATTTTGAAATAGTGGTTAAATAACTAACACATCCGCAAAAACAAATGATTAATCAGTTAAAAAAAAATTTTAAAATTTTAACTACCAATTCCGTAAAAATAAATGATTATTTACTTATTTAAAATTGTTTCGATTTTTTTTTTATTTCTGTTTGTTTTTTAATCTGCAAAATGTAGACTTACACACTCTATAAACACATATTGTGTGAATGGCATTATGTGTGTGAAGTGCTTGTAATTCGAATTGAAATAATTTTGTATATAAAAAAAAATTTAAATAAAAAACAGAATTGGAATTTTTTCAAAAAGAAACAGCAACCAAAAT
Source organism: Eustalomyia histrio (assembly GCA_949748255.1). NCBI lineage: Eukaryota > Metazoa > Arthropoda > Insecta > Diptera > Anthomyiidae > Eustalomyia > Eustalomyia histrio. The sequence goes on from OX456526.1 coordinate 148,390,682, forward strand.
TTGTAATAACTGCAACAAAAAAAAAAAAAATATTTCCGTTTTGAGGGAAACATTTTTATTAAATTTTAAACAAATAAAAGAAAATAAATGAGACTGAAAAAACCGGTAAATGGCAGTAAATCATTTGGAACAAATGTATAAAAAAGTTAAAATAAATATTTCATTGAAAAATAAATGTATGTTCCTTTATTTTTAACTGAACATAAAACTGTTTTTATTAAACTACAAACATTAAACTACATAATATTTTGAGTGTAGAAATACTTGATGTTTTTTTTTTTTTTTTTGTTGTTATCAAGTATCTAGTAAGACAGAAATCACTGCACTTTTTCCATCTTATTTTTCTCTGTTTTATTTAAAGATGTAAGGAAACAATAGACAATATTTTTATTAAAACAAAAGCATAATAAAATACACACAAGCTTAAAAATATTACATAAATTGCTTCCTTATGTACACTGGATTTTACTTAAATTTAATATTTTTTTTAAACAAAATTTGTTTATTTAAGATTTTTACAAGACTTTAAATATTTTTTTTATTGTTCAACGCATTTGTCTGCTTTTAGAAAATGTCTCAAGTATATTATTTGTCCTTTCTTTTTATTTTTATTTATTTTCTTTTTTGTTTTTTCAATTTTCATAAATTGTTTTAAACATTTTAATGCATTCTGGTTATTATATCGTATGTCAATCAAATGTGTATTTGTATATGTAGAAAAATATTAAAAATTAAATTGCATTTTTATTGATTTTTATTGTTACATATTTTCTAAGAATTTATAACGTACGTAGAGGGTAACCTAGTAAGCTCAATTTTATTCTAATGGTTATAAATATATCAATTTGCTATCGATTAAAACTGATATTTAAAAAAAAATAATTTTACATTACAATTCCATTAATACATAATGGTTTTTTTTTTGCATTATGTACTAAAAAAAGCAATACTTTTTTTTTACCTTCAAAGAATAATAGATTAATAAATTTTAGAATAAAAATGTTCAAAATATTTCATAGATTTCAATACTACCTTTCTCTTATAAAAAAATATATTTTACTGCTTAAATAACAGCAAAATTTTTAATAAAATTCAAATACATGAACTACAATAAAAACTACAAAAATTACATAATATAGATTAGTACATAAATTTTAAGAAAAATTATTTAAAAAAATCAATTAATATCACTTATACGTCCTTATGCATGCTTATAACCAAGGACCCGGATGAACAAACTACCAAATTTTTAGCCACCCATGATGCCATGATGCTAAATGGTTCGACTACAAAAAAATTCTTAGCCGATTTTTGATTGACCACAAATTTCTTAGCCGATTTTTGATTGTGTTTTCGATTAATTTAATATTTATTTTAGATTGTTTTTAACGAAATAATATTGCGAGTGTAAACTAAATTTTTAAAGAAAATAGAAAAATTAAGTAAAAAAGTTTAATCTGTGAATACGCTTCACCAATGCCCTAAAAAAGTGTTCCCTACTATTTTTATGGAGGTAAAAAAAAAAAAATTAAGGTGAAAAATTTTAATTGGATGTGATAACAAATTTTATGGTGGAAAAAAAATTTGGAGGTGAAAAATATTTTTTGAGGTGAAAAATTTTTTTTTTGTGGGGAAAAAAATTTTTGTGGTGAAAGAAAATTTTTGAGGTGAATATAAAATATTATTCAAATCTAAGCGACTGGTGAAAAAACAAGGGAAAATATTTAACTTACCAGTCGCTACTATGAAATTGTTCCAAAATACCCCAATTTGTAAGGAAAATTTTGAGGTACCTTCACATTTTCAATCATAACTTTTTAACCGCTGCACTGATTTTGCTCATTTTCAATACCAAACTTCTCGGTAGGATGTTCATTAATCTAGGTAAAAATTAGTACTCCCGCTTACGTCTTTACTTCGTGATCGCCATTTCAACAGACAGACAAACTAAATCGACTTGAAGGATCACGAATATATATATACTTTATGGGGGTCTTAGACCTATATTTAGACATGTTACAAACGAAATGACAAACTGATACACTTAAAAAAGTTTGTAAGTTAAAATAACTGAAAATATCATTTAAAAGAAATGATATTTCATTTAAAAACCGGTCTACTTAATTTTCATTTAAATTAAATGCCGTTTGTTATTTATTTTTAAATGTTAATTAATCAACTGACACATCCGTAAGAAACAAATGATATAATCAGTTAAAATAAATGTCAAAATTTTACCCACCAATCCTTAAAAAAATAAATGTTTTTTTCATTTATTTTAAATTATTTCCGTTTTTGTATTTTTTTTTTTTTAATTTACTCGTACAATACAAAATGTATGTATGCATATGAAGCTATAAACACTATGTGTGAATGTATTTGTATATGTATGTGTGTTTATGAAGTTCTTGTAATTTGTATTGAAAAAATTTGTATATATACAACCAATTTAAATAAAAAAACAAATTGAAATTTTTTAAATATTTTTTTTGAAACAGACAGCAAACAAAATTTAAATTTGTAATAACTGTTACGGACACAAATAAACCACAAGTTTCCGTTTTGTGGGGTAAATTTTTATTAAATTTCAAACAAATGAACAAAATAAATGAAACTGAAAAAAATCGGTATATGATAGTAAATTATTTCGAATAAATGTATAAAAAAGTTAATATAGATATTTCTTTGAAAAATAAATGTATCTTCCTTTATTTTTAAATGGAACGGAAAACTTTTTTATTAAACTACAAACAGTTAACGACATAATATTCTGAGTGTATATATCTTCACCATGCATATATGGTGGAGGGTATAATAAGCAAAAATTTGCAAAGTAAGCCAAAAAAAACTAAATCAAATATGGCTTAAAATTTGTATATTTTTAAGATAAGAACTTGTATTCAATCTAAATTCTTCTAAAAAAAACAATCTCAAGCTTTTTTTTAGTTGGCCTACTTAATACTTATCAAATAACCCAAAAATTAGGGTCTCACAAGACAAATATTCTAATGTGATTTGTGGATATATTAAGTAAGAAAAAAATATTAAGATCGACCTGTCTCAGTCTTTGAGTGGTTTTACATTTTTTTGGGCATTTAAGTCAAACCAAGGTCGTAGGTAGAAATCTATGTTGAGGCTAAATTTACCTTTTTAGAAAATTTTAGATTCTAAGCCTTTTTATATATATACAAATTTACTGATTTTGAGAAGGTTCAGAAAATTCCAAAAGAAGATTTAAAAAATTCCAGATTATTTTGCGTCAACTTAACCCATAATAATTGTTAGTTAAAAAAGTTAGAGAATCAAACTACTAACATGTTTTTATTTATTAATTGTTTAAAAATTCTAAATATTTGTTTTAATATGAAAGAAAATTTTAGAAAAACAAATTTTTAATTTTTAAAAATATTAATTTTCGTTTCATACCGATACTTAGCTTAAGCCACTTTAGCCAATTGTAGTTGGGCCTTTAGAAAATGTTTACGTTAAATACCTGTTTTGTGACTTGCTTGATAATTAGGTAGGGCAGGGGTTTTAAAACTTGTCTTGTTTGAAGTCAACCGGCTGTAAGCCCACACAAAGAAAACAGATTCATTGTAACAACCGAATGGTTTGGTTGAAACCATTGATATATTTGTTTGCCGCAACCAAAATTCGGTTAATGCAACAGAATTTCGGTTGAAACCAAATATTTTAATTATATTAGGAAAATATTTGATTAGGTCAACTAAATAATTCGTTTGCTTTAACCAAAATATTCAGTTGACAAGAAATTCGGTTGTCACGATGAATCTGTTTTCTCTGTCCAGGGAAAATGGCGAGTATTTGATATAAAGGAGTTGTCCGATTCTCAAAAAAAATTCGAGCACACAGAGAGCGAACATCAGGTCGACTTTCGAGCTTAAGTGTATGTACTATTTTTGGACATAAGTCGAAAGTATCTTTACTTTCGATTTTTTTTTCAACCTAACCTTACTTAACATATATATAAAAAATTAACATTCTTTTACAAAAAATTATAATTTTTTTTGGCAAAAATAAATCCCCTTACTTAATCATGCATGTTTATAATATTATTATAGTGTTTTGTTATTAAACAAAACATTTTTATTTAAAGCTAATCAAGCAAAATGATATTTTGTTGGGAATTTACAAAAAAAAAATAAAACCTTTAAAATAACGTATTTAAATCCCTAAGTTTAAACAAATAATAACAATAGAAAAATGTAATAATTATGTAAAAAAAAATTACCACAAACTGACCAAAATTTGACCTTTTTCACACCCCAAACAAAATGTTATAACAAATGTAAACTTCTTTTTTATAAATTGTCAATCCCCAAAAAAATTTGGTCGCCCAAAAACACAAAGTTCATACCTTTGATATAGCAACACACAACACACACAAAAAATGTTTAATATTCGTTTACAGCTTGTAATTTTTGTCTACAGTTAGTTAGTGGTGGTGTTGTTGTTGTTGTTGTTGTTTTGGATTGTATATCTAGGGGATTTTTTTGTTGATTTTTCCAAACAACAAACCTTAGGTCATATATGTAGGAAAAGAATGTTTTGTGGTGACTGAAATAGTGTTAATCCGATTAGATTTCATATGTTGTTTTATTTAAGGTTTCTTTTATTAAGCCATCAAAATGTTTTGTTAAAACAAAAAATTAACTGTTACAAAGGATTTTGTAATAACAACAAAATTAACATACAAATCAAATGTTAAATTAAGCTAAATTATTTGAGTTAAGACAATATATTTAGAATTATTTAAAACTCGGTAAAAACACGCAGAGAAAAAGCATGGTTGCAATATGAGCACTGCTACTATATTGTGCTTGCTGCAATCGGGTATAGTTGTCACAACCAAGTTATTGGCTTTCTAACCATTAACATGGTTGCTACCATCATTATTAAGTAAATATTTTACAATTTTAAGATTGGCACCTTCTATTTTATAACATGATTGGCTGTAACCATACTGCGGTAACAAAAATTGTAACTATGAAAAAAATATAATAATTATGCACCGATAAAATGCTGGCAACAATCAATAAATAATTATACATCAAATAAAACATGACCTTGACATTTACAGTCATAATATTGTCTTGTTTTCGCAAAAAACCAAAATTTTATCAGTTTAGTCAGTTTGTTTTTACTACAGAATGTCTTAAAAAAACAATCTGGACAAACGTCAGATGGGTAAAAAATACCTTTCATTTGGCATTAAAACATTTCATCAATTGACTCATTTAGATCCAGTTAATTTTGTTAGCTTTAGAAGAATTTTTTTTAAAAATGTTTTTCGAAAATTCCTTATACCTAAAATATTATTTACACTAATCAATTCATTGTTAAAAAGATTCTATATATTTTTTAGTTTTTTTTTAATAAAAACAATTAGAATTTTTTTTTAACCCTTTGAGACCCAGGCACGAAAAAAAATATAATTTTTTACATTAAAATATTTTTTACATTAAAATATTTAAAAAACTAATTAAGTCTTTGTGAGAAATAATTTTGTTAAGAATCTAACAAAAATAATTTTATACAAATTGACCAAATAGTATTGAAAATATTTGCATTTTTCTGATGAAACAACAAAGATCTCAATTGTGTATCCGGGTCTCAAAGGGTAAAAGAATATGTTTATTAATTTTTTTCTTGTTAAAAGTTCTCAAAATATAAGTAAAATATTTTTTTTATAAGAAAAGGTCTGTAGAAACCAAGATTTTTTTGTACGACAAGGTTTCTTATATAAAATAATAGTAATTTAGAAATTTATGTGATAAAAACTGTTTAAGATTTTATGGACTTTTCCTTAAACTAAAACTCTCAGATTCTCCAAACTGTTTCTTAGATAAAAGTTCATATATTCTAAAAAAAAAACTTAAATTCTAAGGCTTTTCTTTGAAAGAAAAATTCATAGATTTTAAAGTCTTTTCTTAGGACTTTTTCTAGTAGAAATATTCTTAGATTGTAACGACTTTTTCTTAAAGAAAAATTTCTAAAAAAATTTTCAAAAATGTCGTGAGAATCTAAGATTTTTTTTATTAAAAAAAGTCATTTAAAATCTTTGATTTTTTCCTTAACGATTTTTGTTCAAAAAGTCCTTAATTTCAATTTTTTTTTTAGGAAAAACATTTCTAAAGGAAATATTCTTAATTTTAAAGAGCTTTTTCTAAGAACTTTTCCCTTAAGAAATTTTCTTGGATTAGGGATCATATAATGATAATCCAGGAATCATAATATAGTTATGAGGGACGATAATATGATAACATTTTGAGTAAACTATGATTACATGCGATCATATTATAATAAATTCAACATAATATGGTAATTTTTTAATCATAATATAACTGTAAGGAAAAATATGGTTATTTTATTATCATAATATGATAACCATATTATAGTACGACTATGGTTGGCAAAACTATAAACCCAAAAATATATGATGCTCTTCAAATATGATTGCCTCAACCATGTTTTTTCTTTGCGTGAATATAAATTTACAATAGATATACATATTGTGGAATTTTCTAATTATATTTTTAGTTGTTATTTGATAACAAGAATAAGGAAACTATCCTAAGCTAAAGTCTTCGATTTGTTTGAAATTTGGATATGTAGAGAAAATAATCTAATTTCTTCAGCCACCTCTAACTAGATTAAACAGAAAAGAAGAAAAAATTCCATTTTTGGTTTAAAGTATCCAAAAACTTTTATACATATTTTCTACTACATTAACAAAAGAAAAAAAGCTAAAAACGGTAACAGATTATAGCGTTTAAAAATCCCTTGCCAATGATACCTAATCTGTATATGGTTCCTTAAGAATAAGCAAAAATTCAAAAAAGGGTTAATTTTAAATACCATTATGTTCACTTTAATTCCCTATTCGATATTAGAATTTTTATTTTAATTTAACAAATTTAGCTTAGTATACCTTCCTGCTAAATTGCTTTAGCTAAAACCATGCTTTATTTAAATATTTCTCTTTAAATGTTTTCTATTTGTAGTGGAGTTTATTTTTTTTTTTTTTCTATTTCTAAAATCTTTCATTTATCTCGTACTCTATTACAATCTTATTAAATAGTTTTACACATGATAGTGTGGTAGTTTAAACTATAAGTTTATTTACTTAATATCTATTTTCCTTCTATAAACAAACAAGTTGTAGTATTTAAAATGTATGTGTTTCAATTACACACTTCCATGGGGGCGTTCATAAAAAAGCAGATGTGTACATGCGAATACAATGTTTAAAACGTGCATAAATTAACAAGTGGTTTTAAAAGTTGTGCAAAGAAAAAAAACTACAGTTAAAATAGAAGAGAACCTTAATAAACTAAAGTTAAGTTTTATAAATAGTTAAAGAAAATAATTCAATATTTACTATAAAAATTAAAACGAAAAATCGTTGGAACAAAAGAAATAGCTGAGAAAATTAAAGTAGACGTATGATTTATATTATTTACATAAATATTACTCATACGCCCTGCTTAGACTGTACACAGTACAGTGAACAGTTACTGTTATTATATGTGGTGTGATCAGTGATGCCAGAAGTAGGGAAAATTCCCTACAAGTAGGTTTTTTGACTTAAAAACATGAGCGTAGGGAAATAGGGACAGATTTTTCATATTCGACCAAAAGTAGGGATTTTTTTTTTAATTATAATTTTCCTTTCTAAATCCTTCGGAAACTGTTTATCGTTTTTCTCGAAAAAATGTTTTTGTCGAATTGAACAAAACAATATTTCTATGACGAGTTGGCAATATCAGGCGTTTTTTTATTAAATTTTTAACGTTTATTGTTTCACTATAGTTAGCATCACTTAACCAGTCATATTGGCAATATCAGGTGTTTGTTTTGTTTCTTTTTTGTAAAAAACTGAATTCTTTGTAAAGAAAAATTGTTTTATGTGGATTGTGAATTGAAATTATAAGGTAAGCAATATTTTGGCATAATTTAAATGCTCTGAAGTCGGACTAGTGAAGTTTTATCTTTAAACAGAAAATGTCTTCAAGTGAATCTTCACATGGCCGCAGAAGCCCCCCAAAAAAATATAGGAAACAAAAGTTTCGCCCTATATGGCTTGACGAAAGCGAGTTTAAAGGATGGCTGGAAGTAATACCAAAAGACATATACAAATGCAGGTGCTCCGCATGTGGAAAAATTTTGAACTGTGGGAAGTCGGAGCTTTTCAAGCATAGCTTAAGCAAAATACACAAGAAAAATGTGGTCTCACTCAAAAATGCACAAAAGATTGACATGTTTACCAACAAACAAAATAAGGCGGAGGACCCAGTTAAAAATTTTGAAATGCGAATCAGTATGTTTTTTGCAGAGCACAATGTGGCATTCCAAGTTGTTGATCACCTTATACCCCTGTTAAAAGAAATTGTACCGGATTCGGAAATTTTAAAAAAGTGCAAATTGGGAAGAACTAAATGCACAAAAATTATACAAAACATATTAGCCGAAGAGGAAAAATCCAAATTGATTTCAAAATTAAGAAAGTATAATTTTTCTGCTTTAGTTGACGGAAGCACAGACATATCGTCAAAAAAAAGCCTATGTGTTCTGGTCAAATTTTTTGACGAAGAATCTGAAAAAATTACTGTGCAGCTTTTAGATCTCATACCAGTTGGTACTGACGGTACTGCTAAATCATTGTACACACTGTTTAAAAACACAATTTTGAGTTATTCTATACCATTTGACAACGTAGTTGGAGTAGGTTCCGATGGAGAAAATACCATGTTTGGTAAAAACGATTCATTTGTTTCCCGTTTCTTGGAGGACAATCCACACAGTATAAATATCAAATGTATTTGTCATTCTGCAGCTCTTATTGCTAACAAAGCATGCTTGGAACTACCGCGAGCACCCGAGGAGTTAATTCGTCAAATTGGCACATATATTTCAGGTAGCTCAAAAAGGTGTACAGAGTTGGAGGAGTTCCAAGTTATGATGAACGAAGAAAAACGAAGAATTTTAAGAACTTCCGAGACTCGCTGGTTGTCTCGTCAAAAATGTATAGAACGTATACTGCAGTATTGGAACGTTCTAATCGAATACTTTAAAAGTGCACACGCTCGTGATAAATTAAAATCGGCTGAATGGATTTGCGCCGAATTCAGTAACGTATGCAACAAAGCATATTTATTGTTTTTAAAGTATGCTTTAAACTACCTCAACGAACTAAATGCACTTTTTCAATCGAAAAAAATTTTAATCCATGTACTTCATTCGGAGTCAGTTAAAATATTTCTAAAACTTGGACAAAATTGTATAAAAAAAACGGAGTTAAAAACAAATTGCATAGTTCGTTCACCCCATGTATCATTACCGATTCAAGAAGTTTTTCTGGGACCTGAATGCGAAGAATTTTTGAAACAATTGCCCGAAAAAAATATGCTGCAAATAAAAATGGATTGCCTTAAATTTTATATCAAGGCATTGGAAGAAATTCAAAACCGACTTCCATTAAAAACAGAATCTCTTTTTAAAGAAATGGAATTTTTAAATCCTATGGCTGCATTTGGAGAAAATAAGGAGGATTTAAAATTTTTTTATTTGTGCCAAAAATTTGACTTAAATTTAAATGAATTGAGACAAGAGTGGAGATCACTGGAGTACAGTTTTTCTAAAAATGAAATCAAATCTTTTGAAAAAATTGGCATCGTACAATTCTGGTGCAAAATTATGCAAGCGAAAAATTTTAATGACAATTTTATATTTCCCAATTTATCAAAGTTGGTAAAAAAACTGTTTGCATTACCTCATGCAAATGCGGATGCTGAACGAATATTTTCGGTAGTTACCGATGTTCGTACCAAAAAAAGGAACAAATTGAGCCACGATAATTTAAATTCCATATGTATAATAAGATCCTTCTTGCAAAACGAAGAAATTGATTGCAAAGATTTTAAGTGCAATCAAAATCATTTTGAAAAGTTTAATTCAAATGTTCTTTATACTTAAACTTTTTTTTTTGTTGGTTTTTTTTTTTTTATAGAATAATCTATAATTTAAATGAATTGTTATTTTTGTTTTAGTTATTTTAAATGACTGATTTTTTATCCTTAAAGACTGTAATTTGTGTTGCTTTAATACTAATAAATATACAAACTTTAACTTTAAATGTTATAAACTATAATTAATTTAAAAAACTATATTCATATTTGTAGGGAAAATTGTAGGGAAAATTTTTTAGCCATGTAGGGAGAAAAGGGATTTTTTTTTGCTTGCGTAGGTTTTTTTGAAAATATCATCTGGCATCACTGGGTGTGATTCGATCAATATCTTCGATCCCGTGTAACCCTAGAGTCAAAGAAGTAATTGCCATACTGAACTGGAGATTTGGGTCCTTTACAGGAAAAAAGTTTGACTAACTTATTGTAGTAGGAGTGGACTTACGAGTATAGTATCTGGAAGTAATTCGTTTTAAGTATGAAATGCGTACCTATTTAAATCGCAGATGGACTCCTTTCTGCATCCGAAATGATGACAAGGACTTAGGGTATTAATAATGTTTTTCAATGTCATATATTACCTTTATCCAAATTAATTTGCACAGAAATGTGTCTTTTGCCATTTTATGTAGTAGTAATGCTAAGTTACATACACATCCTCAAATTATCTTAATGGAAGAACCAAGGATTTTTGGTTAACCGGTCTGTTATTTGAGTCTGATTAAACTGTTATCAATTTAGTATGACACAGGATCTGAAAAGCCACGGGCCTGCCTGATTGTCTCAAGGGCAAACGAATTCTCGGTATTAAGGAAATTTTGTTGCCAACACCTCGTTGCAATAAGTTTAAATTATCACCAGAAGGTTGTACTGGCAGAAACTGCTATCATATTTGCCTACATCCTCTACCTTCTGGGGAGTCAATGAGAATCAACAACTATAAGCTGTGACGCTAATTCTTAACATATTGTCTGGGGTAGTACAAAGAGCAAAGTGCTGGACTTTATTCTGTCCTCAAATTTGGAGAAACAAAATGTTAGTAATGAATCAACTAGTAATTGATCTTAGCTTATCAAACAGTAAAGTTGGCTCATTGGTCAAGTGTCTCAATGATATTATATCTCAATCGCACCACATTTACATTGAATTCAGGCTTGGAATTGGTGAAATAATAACTGCAGCTGACCGAAACCCGAAATCGAAAGATTTGGGATAACTATTGCATTATAATTTGTATCCCACCCTGAAACTTAGCAGCATACACCCAGAGAAAGATTGGTTGCAATTTGATCAAAACCCTCAACATTTATTTATGAGGATTTAATTTTATTTGGGATAACCTAAAATCCATTAATAATGTAAAAATGTTGTATTGGGAATTAAAAAAGGGAAAAGGAACTAAAAATCAATCCTATTATTCAATTTTTGGTATTTAAAATCATCTTTAAAAATAAAATTCGTTTAGCATTCGTGTGCGAAATTTGGTACAATCTATCAAATTTATTAAAAAATTGTCGATATTCACCACAACTACAAGTGCGGTTATTCTGATCAAATATATCATTTAATAAGGGTTTCAGTAGAAGCAACGGAATTGTGGATTGTTTAATAATAGACGTCACTAATGATTGGTATTGATAAACAAATTCTATACTAATATTTATTTTTCTAACAAATTGTTCAAATTTAAAATTAGCCATCGAAATTTATAAGTGTTTGTGGTATAGTAGGTAGAGAGGTAGCTCAGTACTCAGAGATTCCGAGTTCAAATCCCGGAAATGGCAAACGTTTAAAAAATAAAAATTTTCTTAAAATAAAATTTTGTAGAACGTAATAATATTTCTGTGGAATATAAATAATAAATTGTACAAGTGAAAATTGACTTTCACAATTAAAAATATAATTTGATAAAAAGACAGTTGTCGTAACCGCCAGAATTCGATTGGCAACAAATTCGTTGGCCATAACTGATACTGTTTTCTGGGTGTAGAGTCAGTTGAAAGTCAAAGAAAACTCTGATTGATTATTTTGAGTCTGCATATCCGTTGAAAAAAACCAGACTGGGTTCCTCTGTTCCATGGTGGAATGCAGAACTTGGAAAGCTTAGATATAATTCAAGGCAGCTTCTAAGTTGAGCCCTACAAAGGACGCTATTTCGAACAATTACCATCTAATATTGAAGAAAAATATGAAGGTGCGATAAGCCAAACTTGATTTTTACACACACAGAGAAAACAGATTCATTGTGACAACCGAATTTCATGCCAAATGAATGATTTGGTTGCAGCAACTAAATTATTTGGTTGTTATAATCAAATGTACTCCTGACACAATTGAAATATTTTGCTTTAACCGAAATTCTGTTGTGTTAACCGAATTTCTGTTACATTAACCGATTTTGAGTTGCCACAAATAAATATATTGGTGGCTTCAACCAAACCATTTGGTTGGCAAAAAAAATTTGGTTGTCACAATAAATGTGTTTTCTCCATGCAAAGAAAAATAATTTGCCAAACGAATTAAAAAATGTAGTTTGGTTGCGCCAACCAATAAATTCGGTTAGCACAAACAAATGCAAATTTGATTGCTGAATATTTTGAGTTTTGCAATCAAAATTCAGTTGCACTGACCGAATTTTGTTGTGGAAACAAATATTTAGTTGCATCAAACGATTTTTGTTGTAGGAGCCGTATTTCAGTTGGAAACTAAAAAAATTTTTCTCTGTGTGTTTAGAACAATTTTTTTAATTAGGTAAATAGAGTGAGAGAGAAAGCTACACTCACCAAAAAAAGTCTGTAATTGCAACTGAAAATTTTGCTGTTATTACGGGAAATTATGCTAATTTGAGCCCAGCGGTATTTTTTGCTAATCTCAGCAACACATGTCTGCTGACGTGTAGTCTGTTTGCTAAAATCAACAAAAAAAAATATTAGTACAAAATTTCAAATTTATTTTTTTTATCGAGCATCAAAATATTTTATTTTTTTTTTAATATTTTAGACAAAATTAAAAACAATCAGAGGCTTAAAAATTGTTAAAACCTAAACGAATTAATCATTTTGTTTTAATTTGGTAATTTCTGTTTTGAAAAATATTTTAGTCAATTTTTTTTACTAAAAAAACTTTTTATTTCTTTCTATTTTAAGTGTCCCATTTTCAGACATGAGTCGGTATATTCACTTCCGATCCCTTTTTTATTCTATGTTACATTTTAAGGAAATTTAAGTTCCTAGATAAGAGTTTTCATTTGAAATAACATTTCCTTTAATATCCTTTTTTAAAAAATCAGTAAATTTTTTTGCTAATTTTAGCAAATCGGTTTTCAAAAATTTGTAAAATGATTTCTGAAATTAGCAACAAAAATTTGTAAATATTCTGTAAAAATTATGTAATTTCTAAAATGTAAATAGCAAAAAGATTTGCTAAATATTAATTTTTTTACTAAAAATCAGTACAAAAATAGTAAAGTGGGATTGAAAACTGTTTACAAATTTTTCTAAAAACTTTTTTTTCTGAGTGTAGCTAGAATCTGCAAGATCTTTCAGGTGCCTGATGGCACCTTTACTAGCAACCAAAAGGAGGTAAATGATATTTTATTGTCCAAGCACTTTCCGGATTAAAAAGTGACAGCGCCGATAAGGCATGTCATTGAAAGACCTGTTGTTGGTACAACTTAGGGTGATTAGTGTATAACATGATGGGTAGTTACAGAGGACTCGATTAGAAACCCCTATCCATCTTTTAGCGACTTTAAATCCCTAGATCCTGATGGTATATATCCTAAAGCGTGATGGTGATGTCCAGGATAAGACTCTACGAAGCCAATATTTTTGGCCAGCCTTTTACCATGGATATGTTCTGCGATGTCAAGATGGTTTTCATTCCCAAATCTGCAAAGAAAGACTATACATTCCATGAGTTCATCATCATTTCCACTAAAAAATTTAGCTAGAGAAATTCATTCAATCAATGATGCTGCTGCTGTATTTCCACTAATAATTTATTTCCTTTTAAAGCCCCAAATACTTCTAAATCATTCCTTACCTTAAGCAAAATCTTTAAATAACTAATCAAACTTCAAACATTTTTTACATAATATCAAGTTACACATAAGTATGTGGGTATATCAAAAAAAATGTAAGGTTATCAGCTAAAACCTTTAGACAGTTAATATTATATAAAAACACAATAATATTGGAATTTTCACCTGTTGTCCATAGAAAAAAAAACACACAAAATATATTATACTTCCAATTTGTCACTGTAACATGTCTTACTAAAATTGTTGTCAATTTAGCGGAAAATCATACCAACCTAAGGAAACACTTAATTAATTTTGTTTTTCTTTGGCCCTGCAAAAAAAAAACTTTGTTATACACACCCACATACAAAGGTTATGGTGTTAAAGGTTTTCCAAGCAAACAAAAATCTAAACATAAACTAAAACAAAAACACAAATATTGTTTAACTTATAAACTTAACCTCCCAAATGTCCTATTTCGACATTGACATTGTCCAATGTGGTTGTTTGTTAGTGAATGGAAACCATAGTTATTAACCAACACACATGTTTTATGTTTGGGTAAGCGTAAAATTCCATAGCCCTACAACCCCTTGTATCGTACATAATTAAGAAACATAGACAGAATATTTGAAAAATATTTGGTGCACGCAGAGGAAAGAGCATCATGTCATGTTATGGTAATTCAGAAGCATCATGTTACAATTGAATTTCGTAATGATTATAATATGGTGATTGAAGTAATCATAATATAATCCCAAGTGATGAAAAAGCCATCCTAAAAGCCTATAAATATGATCAATAAGAAACATAATAAGATCGTTAGGATATTATGATGCTATGACAATGTTGTTGTATCCCCATTCATGTTAAAATCATAATATGATTCTATATAAAGAAATATCGCCTGTAGGAAAAAATTATGATCATAAGCATCATATTATGATAATTTTGTATTCCCAATCATGTTAACAAATATTTTTCTTCTGTGTGTGGTTTTTCAGTACAACCCCTGCTTTATGCTTTTTAACCACAAAAACAAAATTGTGGTTAAATTGAGATAACAAAAATAATATTAAGCAATAGACAGCATTGGTAGTATTGACTTTTGCCAAAATAAAAGATTAGGGCATTCAATCTTTAAAAAAAAATATTTTGTTAAAAGAAATAAAGAAACTTTTCTTCTTGTTTTATACCCTACACATCTACGTACATTTTCTATTTCCTTTAACCAATTTAAGCCTTTCTACACGCAAAGAAAAAATATGATTGGGCCAATCATATTCGAAGAGCATCATATATTTTTGGGTTTATGGTTGTCCCAACCATATTCGTACTATATTATGGTTATCATATTATTATAAAATAACCATATTTTTACCATAATATGGTCCCTACAGTTATATTATGATTCAAAAATTACCATATTATGGTCCTAAATAAACATGTTATAATGAAAATTATATAACTTTATTCGATCTTATTTTAATATTAATATTCAATTTTTTTACGCTAAAGATCTTTTTTTTTATAAAATTTCTTATTTTATTTTTAATATTTCGCTAAAAATTCGTTAGCATCTTCAGGAAAACAAAATAATTAATATTTTGTATTCCTGAAGATGCTAACAAATTGTAAGCGAAATATTGAAAATAAAATAAGAAATTTTATAAAAAAAGATCTTTAGCTTAAAAAATTTAATATTCATGTTATAATGAATTTATCATAATATGAGCGAAATATTGAAAATAAAATAAGAAATTTTATAAAAAAAGATCTTTAGCTTAAAAAATTTAATATTCATGTTATAATGAATTTATCATAATATGATCGCACGTAATCATAGTATGCTCAAAATGTTATCATACTATGGGCCCTTATAACTATATTGTGATTCCTGGATTATCATTATATAATCCATAATCTAAGAAAACTAACTTTTCTTTCTTTGATTGTAAAATTATTTATTGATTGTTGCCAGCATTTTATCGTTGCATAATTATCATATTTTTTTCATAGTCAGAATTTTTGTTACCACAGTATGGTTACAGCCAATCATAATATAAAATATAGGGTGCCAATCATAAAATAGTAAAATATTTACTAAATAATGATGGTAGCGACCATGTTGATGCTTAGAAAACCAATAACTTGGTTGTGACAACCATACCCGATTGCAGCAAGCACAATAAAGTAGCAGTGATCATATTTCAACCATGTTTTTTCTCTGCGTGTAGTGATGTCTGTTAAAATTTCGGTTATTTCTCTAAAAAATGGATCTAGGAGTTTAACATTTAGTCAGATTTATTATTGCTTTGGCCCATATTCCAAAAAGTCGTTATCAAGAAAAAAAAAATAAAGAAGGTTTGTAGTTTTTAATTTTTTTTACACAGAGAAAACAGATTATTTGTGACAATCAAATTTCTTGCCGACCGAATGGTTTGCTTGGAGCCACCGATATATTTGTTTGTGGCAACTGAAATTCGGTTAATGCAACAGAATTTCGGTTAAAACCATATATTTTAATAGGATCAGTAATACATTTGGTTGTAATAACCGTATAATTCAATTGCTGCAACAGAACTATTTAGTTGGCTAAAAAAGCGGTATTCACAATGAATCTGTTTTCTCTGTGTGTTTTGCACAGATCAAAGCCAGATCAAATTCGACACTGCATATATCCGATATGATACTAGATATCGATAAATGGGTCTTGGAATCAGATAGGAGGATATTTACGAGGGCGGATCAATAAGTCTGTGACTTTTTTGATGAAACACAGTTTTTTTTGACAAAAAATAAAAAAATATTATTTTTCAACATAATCTCCTTTTAGCTAAATACACTTAGTCCAACGTTTCTCCAATTTTTGTATTCCTTACAAAAAATATGATTTTTCGAGGTCCATAAAATAGGCATTTATTTGATCAATAATTTCATCGTTGGAGTTAAATCTCTTTCCACAGAGCCTTTTCGTTAGGTTTGGAAATATAAAATAGTCACTGAGGGCTAAATCCGGATAAAAAGGCGAATGAGGGGACAATTTGTAGTCTACTTCATGGAAACTAAGCTGTCACACGATTCCGTTGTTGGTCGATTGAGAGCAAACGCGGCAGCCATCTTTCAGACAGATTTCTTAAATCCAACTGATCATTTAAAATCGAAACCATACTGCCATATAAAATGCCTATGGCATCAACAATCTCACGCACTTTTTATCTTCGATCGGCCAACACCATATCGTGGATTTTTTGACATATTCGCGTGTACTGAACTCAATTGGCCGTCTAGAACGTTCAGCGTCATTTGTACTTGTGCGACCACAACGAAAGTCTGTAAACCACTTCTTTTCCATTGAAATCGATGGTGCAGAGTCCCTAAAATACTTATCAAGCTTTTCCTTGGTTTGAATGATGTTTTTTCTTAAAAAATATGTTTAATGAGCACTCGAAATTCACTTTTTTCCATTTTTAAAAAAATCCACGAGGTTGTATGTTTTGAACAGCTGTTAAACGCAAAGTAAATGACGGAACTTGCTCAAAACTTGACAGTATGCTATTAACAGGTGACACTTGATGGGAGCGGTGTTGTATTTCATATAACTGCGAGGGAAGTTCGAAGTCACGGACTTATTGATCCGCACACAGAGAAAACAGATTTGTGCTGAAAACCGAATCGAATGGTTCGGTTGTGGTAACCGAAGTTTTCGGTTGTGAAAACAACATAAAACCAGTTGAGACATGAGTAATTTGATTGTGACAATAGAATTTCGGTTGTCTCAATAATACTTCGGTAGTCACAACCGAAAAATTCGGTTGCTGCAACTGAACTATTCGTTTCGCAACAAATTCGGTTGTCAGCAGGAATCTGTTTTCTGAGTGTATAAACCACATCTCATTAACTTTTTTCAAAAATGGTCAAAAATAAGCTGACGGTTTGCAAAAGAAAGTGTTAAATGTAAAACTTGTATTTTAAATAATGTATTTTAAATGCAACAAATATTGAATTTTTATTTTTTTTTTTTTTAATCTAAAACTTTCTCATTTTCTTGTATATTTTTCTATACCACCTGTTGAAGATCAAAGAAATCATTTGCCGTTTAACTATTGAATAATTAATACTACTACTCATACGCCACTTTGTATGACAATTTACATTTTCCAAACAATTATCAAATTAAAAACATTTTATGCTTTAATTGAAAATCAATTATAATTTGACTACACAAATTGTCAATAAACATCAACAAGGTAATCTTGATTTATTAAGGCATTAACCACAAATTCATATGTAGATGAGATATTTGAAAATTACTCAATAACCACAAGAAAAAGATGATGTGCAATTGCCCTTTAAATGTATTCACAGACTTGAAATAGAAAATTTCCGTTTTCATCGGATAAGTAGACTTTTGTTTTGTTCAAATAGAAATGATAAGTTCCCAATAGCTTAATGATGCAGTTTTCCAAAAAATATAAGCAGATTAGGTAACCAAACTATATTTTCAATTGGAAATGTAATTTTACGGAGAATTGTTAAAGACAATAGTAATGATTTTCTATGCTACAGGATTATATCTTATGGATGCCACGATACCAGCAGAAAAACATAAATATTTTAAAATCAAGCAGTAACATTAAATTAGAATTAGAAACAGCTTTGAAATCAAACAATTTTTTTTTCTATTTAAAATGAGAAATAAAATCTAAAATATTGACATAATGAATTTAAATACGAAAAAGTTTATTTTAACTAAAATCATATTTACCTTAAAAAGATTCATAGTTAATTTAAAAATGTTCCTAGAAGAAATTTTAAATTAAACCTGATATAATAATTGGTTTAACTACACAGCAAAAACATATTATTGATGACAGCTGAATTTGTTACCAATTAAATGGTTTGATTGTAGTAATTAAATTTTTCGGTTGTGACAATGGTAATTAAATTGTGACAACAGAGTTTCGCTAGAATTAGAAATAATTTAGAATACTTAAATGGATCGACTTAAATCATTAATAAAAAAACTAAATTCTATTTACACTGGAACATTTTATTTTTTAACTGTTCGAAATGTATAAAATGCAGTCAAAATGTTTCAACGTGTCCAAGAAAGAAAATTGTTTTTAAAATGGAAAAATATTTATTATGGAATTTTTTACAATGAAGAAGATCAATAATAAATCTTCCTGTGGCAATACACATTGGCGCATAATCATAGTATACTTTAGGAGTTCTAAAGTATACTTTTCTTATAGACAAGTAAAAGTAAAATTAAAACTAGCTGAAGTTGGTTTTATCAAATTTAACAACACGTACAACAGCAGTTTTCCGCCAAGAAATTATTTGTGTTAAAAAAATGTTTGAATGCAAATTATTAAAAAGAAAATTATATACGAGGGCGGATCCGTCAGTTTTCCAACTTCCCTCGTAGTTATATGAAATGCAACACTGCTTCCATCAAGTGCCACCTATTTATAGACTACTGTCAAATTTTGAGCAAGTTCCGTCATTTACTTTGCGTTTAACAGCTGTTCTAAACATACAACCTCCTGAATTTTTTTTAAAAAATAGAAAAAAGTGAATGTCGAGTGCTCATTAAACATTATTTTTTGCTAGCAGTGTTGCATTTCATATAACTACGAGGGAAGTTCGAAAAGTCACGGACTTATTGAACAGCCGTAAATAAATATGGGGTTTTGCATAATATTTATTAATTTAACAAATTTTTATTAAAAAAAAAACACTCCCTTTCCCTTTTTTCTACAGTTTTCCTTTTCACATTTTGCCATTACAAATTCTTTATTTACACACTTTCCTTTTTTTGCAGTTAATATAAAATCAGCTGATCAATGTTGCCACTTGTTTATTTTTTAGTACAAAATGTATGCAGGCATTTGGTACTTTTGATGTGATACCGATTTAAAGGCGGTTCAACTTAAAACTGGCTTTAATTCCGACTATAGTAACAAGACAAGTAATAACAGGTTTTTAATTTAAAGACGTTTTAAAAAAAAGCCGACTTTAGTGCAAGACTAGTGATTAGTGGCCATTATCAATATTTATTTATTTTAGGATATTTTAATGTACCACACCTAATAAGATCATCTAATATAGCGAAATTTTTTGATTTTTTAGCCAGAAGGGGGAGGAGGAAAAAAGTCTCTCCCTTTGAAGGCCTGGACAAACCCCTTTGGCTAGAAACCTGAAATTTTAAATATTTGTTCCTGGATTATGAGCTAACTCACTGATAAGGTACTTTTTGGAATTTTCCCCAGGGACGTGATGAAATAGGTGTTTAAAATGATAAAAAAAATACCCGGTCTGCTGAAACCGCTTTGGTTAGAAATCCGCGATTTAAAGAACAACTGGAATTAAAATACCAAAAATGAAACGGGTGGAATTAAAAAACAAGACTAGGAGAACAAACTGGGAACAAGTGGAATTGAAACACTAGACATGATAAACGAAATGGAGTTAAATAAGGTATTGAAAACTAAACACAGGGAACGAAATTGAACAAAAAGTTAAAAAAAAATTATGTTATAGAAATTTCTTAAATTTCATCAGGCAAATTCTTTGACAGCTGGAAAAAATCTAGTGTTGTAATAACTGGAAATAACTAGAATACCTGACTCCTCATATAAATACGGGTACTTGGTGATGCAGCAGTTCAGTTTTAAATAAAACGTGTGGCTAACGTTTAGTCTATTAAAGTGTTTTTCTATAATTTTAGTGCCTGTTAGAAATAAGTAGTGTGTGTTTATTATTTGCAACATAGAAAGAACTCGATTTATTTTTAGAAGATAAATAAATTAACGATTTTATAAAGAGTAAAATCGTAACAGTATATTATAATCTTAAATCCTTAGAAAAAATAATTCAATATTTTGCTAGTTTGGATTGGATTAGGTTCAAAAAAAAGGTATCGACCCATGTCCAAATATATATCATGCCCTTAAACCCCAAAATCGAGGTTTTGAATTTAAATAAATTTCTATAACAAAATAATTTCCTTTAAAGTTTTTTTTTTTTTTTTAAACTAACTTTAAATATATGCAACAATATCACGCAATTGTACATCCCCAAATATATGCTACAATTCTAGATCATATACATTTTGTTATTTAAATTTTTTCCTAAGCTACTGCCTACTTTGAGTTTAATAACGTTACAATTTTCTTTGCTTCGTTACAAGAAAAAAACACAATATTGATATTTATGATAATTTTACACTTATGAAACATTGACTCCACTTATTTGGCAAATTGTTGGTTTAAATATGATCAAAGTAACAAAACATAAAAACCAAAAATTTTGTATATAAGTATCAATCTTCAATTACTTTTAATATTATCTCTTTGACATTAGCTGACTTATCACACATCACCAACGCAAATAAAAACATGTACCATACAATAGTAAAAATACAAACACTGTGTACAAAAAGTATTAAAAGTTTTATACAATAAGCAAAATTTCATAAAATTTAATTTTTTTTAAACCTTAAATTTTTGTTATAAATAAATAATGTGTTATGTTAACAAATTGAGATTTAATAAATTTGCTATTTTCTTTAATACTTTTTGATTATAGTATACCTGTTGTTATAGAGCACAACCCCCTGTTTTGGTATGAAAAATTAATTATAAGCAATTGACACTATAATCATTAGATATAACATGAACAAGCACTTACAGAATTATATATGAACGAGCAAAACAGAATGAAAAAATATGTTTGGCTAAAATCAAAATACAAAGTACAAACATTCTGTATTATATTTTCTGTTTTATGTTAACTTTATTTCGCTTTTTTTTTTCTTTTTTTTTTTGTCAAAGACAAACCACGTATTAGCCGTCAGTTATTGTACTCTAGACTGTTATTAATGACGTTGTAAAGCTCAAAATGCAGTGATAACAATAAACATTGAAAAATATTTGTTGTGTGGTAGAATACAAAAACGTCACAAATGTAACAGGCAGGCAGGCAACCGAAAACGCTTTGTTTTTTTATTTTTATCAAAAATAAATATCATTCAAATTTTATGTAAGTGTTTTTATTATACAATAAAAAAGAAAACAATTTAAATATACTCAAGTTGAAATTCTTAAAATATTTTAAGGTATAAATAACAACGTTAAAAAAAATAATTAAAAAAATAAAACGTTTTAAAACTGGGTTCTCTCCCGGTTTCTTTACAAAATGGCGAATATCTCGAAAATGTTTGCCAAGCTCGACAAAGTATACACACAAAAAAATTACAAAATTCTGTTTGTAATATTGAACATCTTTCATAGAATTTTTATTTATTTATATTAACCATATAATTACAAATTATATTCTAAAACCCTAACCGAGCACTAGCAACAAAGGCCATCGGCTCGTTGTAGCGAAAACAGACCAGAGCCTCTGGTGGGAATCGAACTCACGACTAGCACGCTACCAACTAGCCTACCGGGGCGCTCAGAGAATATTTTTATAAATTCAAAAAAAAATATTTTTTAAAAAAGCGCCAACAAAGGAATTTGTAAATACAAAAAACTTTTTGTTATTTTTTTGTAACTTAAATTTTTATTTTTAAAGAATTTTTACATTTTACCAACATTTACAATTTACAAACATTACAAACAAAAAATTGTTAGAAATCGAATTTGAATTTTAACAAATATTTGTAATTACTTAAAATTTTGTGATACTTTTTTTCGGTGTGCCTTTTAATAATGCGGATAAGGTAGATCCGCGGGGGGTCAATTTATATGATAATATAAATTTATACACTTCGATAGTACAAATTTCATTCCCCGTTTTATTTCGTTCGTATAAAGTGGGTCAATCTATAGCTGTTTTATAAAACTAGATCCCTCGGGATGTCTTCCCGGCCTAGCATATTTTAATTATTGCAGTATATTGATACTACATTCACTAGAGCACAAAATTTGCCCGTTTTGTCACATATCGATTAGTTTTCGAGATACCAGCCATTTTAAAAAATTGCAATTTTGCAAAATGTCAAATGTTTCGAAAAATATACAAAAGCGAGACAGCGCAATTTTTTTTTGAAAAACTCGATAAAGCATTTTTATTAGCATTATTTTCCAAAATATTTCTGTTTTTACAAAAATCAAAAATAAAAAAAATTGTACAATTAAATTTTTACAAAAAAACAAAAATTGTACAATAAAATTTAAAAAAAAAAAACAAAAATTGTACAATAAAATTTTTACAAAAAAAAAACAAAAATTGTACAATAAAATTTTTACAAAAAAAAAAAAAACAAAAATTGTACAATAAAATTTTACAAAAAAAAAATTGTACAATAAAATTTTTACAAAAAAAAAAACAAAAAAAAAATTGTACAATAAAATTTTTACAAAAAAAATGTACAATAAAATTTTTGCAAAAAAAAAAATGTACAATAAAATTTTTACAAGAATAAAAAAAACAAAAAATATACAATAAAATGTTTACAAACAAAAATTATACAATAAAATTTTTACAAAAATTGTACAAAAAAAATGTACAATAAAATTTTTGCAAAAAAAAAAATTGTACAATAAAATTTTTTCAAAACAAAATAAAATTGTACAATAAAATTTTTGCACAAAATAAAATTCTACAATAAAATTTTTGTAAAAAAAATGCAACAAAAAAAATCGGGCACATAACAAATTTTGAATCACATTATTTCTCGTTAAGCTAGCACAGTCATACAAAATGTAAGCAAAGCTTATTTAATTGACTAATTTTGGCTTTTTATTTTAAGTCGCAAAGCTACTCGTTAGTTAATTTTTAACATAACCCCTGAAATACTACAATTATTTAGGCAAAAAAAAAACTTTGACACTAAAAAATTCTAAAAATAAAAACCAAACAAAGACAAATTGATTGCCTAAAACGTTAGTCTTAATCACGTTTTGCTGTTTTATATCTATTTTGAGTTCAATAAATATTTTTTGTATTTATTTTATGTGAAAATTTCCATGGCTGTGATTCTAGGCCGGTTTTACATAATTTTTAAAAATCAATGTTTCAAATTGGAATTGATTACATGAAAAGAAGGTTTAATTTTTTTTTATATGATTTTATAATGATTAAATATTATAGCAAAATAGATCCAAGACTTTGTAAACCATTTAATTAGGGATTTAGTAAGATACTTTGGATTGTGGAAATCATATTTTTGGGATGATTTTAAAATATTTTATGTTAAAATTTTTGTTAAGGTGTGTAGCTTAACGAGTTACAGAAATAATGTGGTTCAAAATTTGTTAATATAAGTGTCCAACTTTTTTCGTTGTTGACTGTATATAAATATAATTTATATTTTTTTAAGGAATTTAAATCATTGATTTGTGATATAAAACAATAAAAAATGTATTTAATTTTTCTATCATTTTCTGTTAATGTAAATGTCGAGCTAAAATAAAGACCAGAATTTCTAAATTAGCTATAACAATTTTATTAATGACATCTCAACGAATTTGGCATTTAATTTAAATTTCTAATTGTAATTAAAATTCTATCTTAATTGCCTTTTAGAAATGTCCCTTCCAAAAACAATATCATTCACTGTCCACTCTATTTACTCGTACATTATCGCCTTTTTTATTTTCTACTCAAATATTTTATTATATTAATATTCATTTAGGGTTTATGTTTATTTAACATTTGTGTTAAGTTTTGCGTTAAGTGCTTTACATTATAATTTTATTAAAGCTTATTTATGCATACAGACATTACACACACATTTATATACTCAATATATACTCAAAATATATATGTGTATATATTATAGACTTTATGAACTTATGTGGTTGACTGCATGCGTATTTGTGGTTAACACTGGTCATGGTGAATTGTTGGTTTAAACATATTTTTTTCGCTTTATAATTTTGACACCATATAAAATTTTTATTGGTGTCAATAAAGTTTTAAAAATACTTAACATCACTACCATATTGACATCAATATGCACATTTATTTTGTATCGTCCATAATAATAATAATAATAAAGTCATAAATATGATTACACTATAATGTATGCATTGAAATTTTATGATTTTTCCCCCTTTAGACGTAAGGATGGAATGATTTCATGTGTTAAAAAAAATTTCAATAAAAGCTGTATTTTCACTTATACAAGGTGTGGTAATAAGTATCACACTATTGGTAAGTGCAAATGGCATCGTATGTCAGTTTGATTTTGATATTCGTAAAGTAGACACTTGCAAAATTTATAGTGAATAACAAAAAATCGAACACGTCTAAGACTGTAACTCAAACACAAAGTGGATGATTTTCCATCAAAATAGATTATGTGCGATGGGGATCATTTTAATCTCGGCGGCCTTAACAATAAGCAAAGTTCTGGGTTTTGGGGGACCGAAAATCCACGGATAATTCATAAGGTATCATTACAACCTCTTAAAGTCTGCGTGTGGTGTGCAGCTACGTCGGAAAAGGTGATTGGACCTTATTTGTTTGAAGGAACCGACAGTAACGCTGAACAGCGATCTGGAATTAGAGTACATGCGGTTCCAGGACGGGGCTACTAGTCATTTTTTTTTTGAAAGATGCCTTCCCAGCAAGTGTAATCTTGCGTTTCGGTGATTTGGCTTGGAAGATCTTCCCGATTTGACTGTCCCGAAGACGTTGTTGTACGAGAACAAGCCCCGTCCCGCACTTTGAAGGGCAACATTCGGGCTGAAATTGATGACGTTTCACCACAGTTATGCAAAAATGTAACACAAAAAGCCCAAATTTGTATCAACGCCAACATTGGGCATTTAAAAGACACAGTTTTGCCATAATAGAAAAAAAGTTCAAAAAATCGTGCACTATTCCACCCCTATCAGAACAGATTTAATTTCCTTGTAAAATATCTTCGTTTACAATTTAAGTTTTATTTCTTGATCCGAAAATACCTCCACTCTGAAATTTGTCACAGCTGAAGAGAAGAAAACCATCTTTAATACAATTTTCTTTTTTTTTTTTAATTTTTAAAAAAAAATCTTTTTCGGAAATATAGGCTCCCGACTTATTGGTCAATAAAAGTGACCTTTGACCTTTAAAAAAAATCAAAGGTAATTTAATACCCTTTCAAATGCTTATGAACCTCGTTCCTTTAATAATTTTCAAGAAAATAACAATTAGGCAAGTACAACTTTGTACAGTTTTGTATTTTTTCCCGATTTTCAAGACCTCATATTTCCGGATCCAGGTGTGTCAATGCCCTCAAACTTTGTATTTGTTTTAGTGTAATTATATAATGAGTTAAAAACCAAAATTAAAAAAAAATTATAGCGAAAGAATATCTGACAATGGTTTTTGTCCCACCTTGTACCTATCAACGTTAGGTATTTAAAACAAATATACGTTAAACCGATTTATGTAAAAACAATAAATAAACAGTTAATGTGTATAATAGTTGTATTATAATTGAACGCATGACAGCAAAACTTAATAGAAATTAACAGGAAAAAGTAACGTTAGAGGTGAAAACGTTGAGTTTTCAGTATTTATAATTGCTGCAAGTTACCGTGCTTACGAAAATGAACCCAAAGCGGGATTTAATTGTTTACCAGCCTATTAACTCGCTTAATTACTTTTGTTAGAGATGTCCCAAAAGTTATGAGTAGTCATTATCTTCTCGCTTACAAAAAAACACAAAGTAATGGGTGTTCATTACTTTCTTGCTTACAAACAGCCAAAAAATAAGGAGTACCCATTACTTTTTGGACATGGCGAACACACGTAATTAAGCGAGTAAATAGGCTGGTAAGTAGTTGATACCATGTTTTTGGTGGGAATGTATAAATATTCGCCTTAAACACATTTTTGAGTACTTTCAGTTTTATTATGGGTTAATGAATATAGTTAAGTTAAAACACAGTTAAAAACTATGCAATAAGACGAGCCGCAAAGAAAAAGTTTTGCCAGTCACCCCCTAGGACTAAATATTTATTAAAGACGACTCCAGGAGTCCAACGATTTTCCTTACCACGCTCTGTTGTTTGTAGACAGCGTCGCCATTTAAAGTCCGATCGTAACATATTGTTTTCCTTGTTTGACAACAGCTGCATTTCTCTTTTTGATCATTCTTGACTCCGACGTCAAATTCTATTTGTGACTTTCGGTATCTCGGTTCCCATCCACTCTAATGTTCAATTATTTTAAAACGAAATCATCTGAATGGTTCCCGTTTTATTCAGAAGAAATTGAAACACAAAAAACTATAGCATATTACCAGGATAGCGGCATTCATGTATTTAGGCCTTAAGATATGCAACAGATTATTATTTTAAAAATTCACCAACATAGTGTTGTATACATTTAGGATTTAAATTTAATTTATAAATTGCATAAAAGTCCTTGATATGCACATATTACATATGAAAAATTTTATAAGTTTGCAATCATAAATAATTAAAAACGTGTTTTATACACAAAAAAATATATTACTAAATATAAATATTTAATAGATTTTTATTACAAATGTACATACAAAAAATTTATATTTTTCTATGTCAATAACTTTTCAAAGCCATTTCATTAGAAATATTTATTTAACACATTTACTACAATACTTTGATTCGTTACTTGCACTTGTACAGCAATATTACAAACTGGTTATATTTTGTGAAAAAAAAAAATGCATAAAAAATCACGGGATAATATAACGTAAAATGGAAATAATATCGGCAATAGTATTTTAGTTTTTTTTTATATTCATAAATATTTGTTGTAAATAACGTTATGACAAAATTTACTTAGAATTGTGTTCAATTAATAGAAAAATAAAAGAACAAATGCAAGTTAAGGGAATTATAAATTTAGTAAAGCACAATTTGTGTGTTACTTTTTTCTTAAGTTTTTGAGGTAAAAAAAACACAAAATGTTAATAAAAAAAATAATCAATATTGTATTACCATAAATGACATTTTTTAATCTGTTTTCAGAATTGTTCTGTCACTTTATAAAATATTTTTTTTTTAATTTTGTGGTAAGTATTTAATTGTTGCTGAAATAGAAGCAAAATATTTTTAAATTGTTTAACCGCTTTTAAATTACGCTATTTTAAGAATTCAAAAATGAACAGTAGTAGGGACTAATTAATCTCTGTCATTTGACAAACCAGATACACTCAGAAAAAAAATTTGTAGAAAAATTTGTAAACGGTTTTCAATTCCATTTTACTATTTTTGTACTAATTTTTAGTAAAAAAAAATTATTATTTAGAAACTTTTTTTGCTATTTACATTTCACAAATTACAGAACATTTACAAATTTTTGTTGCTAACTTCAGAAATCATTTTACAAATTTTTGAAAACTGATTTTCTAAACTTAGCAAAAACATTTACTAATTTAAAAAAAAAATGGATATTAAGGGGAATGTTATTTCTAATTAAAATTTACACCTACAAACTTAAATTTCCTTAAAATGTTACATAGATTAAAAAAAGGGATCGGATGTGAAGATACCGACTCATGTCTAAAAATAGGACATCCACTTTAAATAGCACTAAAAAGTTTTTTAGTTCTAAAAATCCGTCCTAAAAACAATTAAAATTTGACCTTAAAGGAAAAAAAAATTGACTTAAATATTTTTCAAAACAGAAATTACCAAATTAAAACAAAATGATAAATTCGTTTTTGTTTTTACAATTTTTAAACCTTTGATTTTTTTTTAATTTTGTCTAAAATATTTTTTGAAAAAATAAATAAAAATAATTTTGTACTAATATATGTAAATAATATTAAGTAATTTTTTTTGCTGATATTAGCAAACATATTTTAAATTTCACTTTACAAGAAGTTTACTAAAATTTAGTAGCGGCAGCTAAATTTTTCTACAAATTTCATTGACACGTCAGTAGACATGTGTTGCTAAAATTAGCAAAAAATACCACTTGGCTCAAATTAACGAAATTTCCCGTAATAACAGCAAAATTTTCAGCTGCTATTATACTTTTTTTGGTGAGTGTATATTTGAATTCGTAAGGCAATTTCAAAGGAAATGTATCTAAAAATAATTAATTTAATTTGGCCATTTTAATAATATTTTTTTATAAACTAAAATTTTACAATTCTTAAGGTTTACAGCAATTTAATAAAATTTAGTAGCTCATACTAAGTTTTTATACTAATTTGGTTGTACTAATATTAATAATATTTAGTAATTTTTTTTTGTTGATTTTCGAAAACCGATTTAAATTCCACTTTACAAAAACTTTACTAAAATTTAGTAGCGGCTACTAACTTTTCTACTAATTTCATTGTACTACACGTCAGCAGACATGTGTTGCTGAGATTAGCAAAAAATACCGCTTGGCTTAAATTAGCAAAATTTTCCATAACAACAGCAAAATTTTCAGTTGCCATTCCAGACTTTTTTTGGTGAGTGTACAAACAGATTATTCTTGTGGCCTTTTTATGGCCATTTAATAATGTTTGTGTGATTTTTTTTTTATAGTAAGCTTGTCATCATTATTATGCTTTACATTAGATAAGATAAAATTAACATATATATTAGTACTAAAATTCCAAGTTGAATAATAGCCCGTTTAGACAGCAAAATTAGTCTACCGGATTAGGGTTAATCCGTTTTTTAATTTTTATTGTAGTTTTTGACAGTTTAATATTTAACTTGAAGTTTAAAATACCAAGGTGTCGGTGATAGCTATCAGAGAACTGCAAAAGCAACTTTTTTCTTGATTTCATCATACACAAAAATTCTTGTTCACATTTAATAATTCAACAAAATTCACTTTAGAATAAAATCAGCATCATGTTACTGAACGCGTAATTCGGATCAGTTTGAATCATATGTCGATTTTGTTTACTGCAAATTTAATCACTCAACAAAAAGTCAGCGTTGAATAAATCAGAAAAAACAACGAGTATAAGTGTATTCATAATTAAAACAAAATAGAAACACATTTCATAAATGATATTGTTTACCTTAGGGTGTGACTTAAATCCGCTTTTTTAGAATTTTTTTTAGTAATAAAAATATTCTTCTTTGTGAAATATAAATATTTTTTTGGAAAAAAAATTTAGGTCGATATCTCAGGCTTGTCTAATCCGGAAAAATTTAAATATTGTCTAAATTTTTTTCCATCTATTTTGATTGGAAAATTAGGCAATATTTAACTTTAACCGGATTGGGCGAGCCTGAGATGTCAACCTAAATTAAAAAAAAAAAAAAATGTTCGCAAAGAACAATGTTTTTGGTATTCCTAATAAAAATTCTAAAAAAACGTATTTTAGACCCACCCTAATATACATATAACATTTATGAAATGTGTTTCTACAAAACCATCCCCTTTTTATAGATAAGAAACTATTTTGTTTTAATTATGATTACACTCATACACGTTGTTTGTTGTTTTTTTCTGATTTATTCTACATCAAAATAATTATTGTTGGCTCGAATGAACAGAATAAAATCAATGGTTTAACAACGACCGATCATCAGTTACAAAACAATTTGCACGTCGTTTGATTGATTTAAAATCATCAACAAATATGTGTGTTGGAGTATATTCAGCGTTTGAACGCAAACACATATTTATTCTTGTGTTGATTGCGTATGAATGTTTTGCAATCAGCAAATGCAGTTCTCTGATAGCTATTCGGCATAAGATGAACATTGTCACAGAAATTTCCAAATCCCTTTAGATATGAAAAGATATAACACTAGATCTGATCAGATTTAGACATAAAGTGTATCACATATCTTATTAGATATCTAATCAAATTTAGCACCAGATTTAATTTGATTCAATCATACCTAATTAAATCTGAACATGCCTGATCGGATCTTATCCTTTTATACGGATGAAAAAGATCTATATGATTAAATTTATTTTGTTGGTCAAAATTTGTTAATGCCTTCCTCAAAATATGCCAACCATTCTTACCGTTAGAAAGATATTTATATTTTTCTGGTCTTATATTAAACATAAAAATGAAATTTAGAGTTAATTGTTGGTTGTAAGATTTTTTTTTTAATTTATTATAATTTTCTGTTTGGAATTCATAATAATATGATCATAAACCGATCAAAGTTAAACTCATGTAACAATCTTTAAATCAACTTAATCCACAAAACAAAATAAAATTAGTTCATTAAATTAAAAACAATTACAGAAAAACCTAAAATTCGGCTGAGCCGATTCTTTGAATACCCTCCACCAATATCCGAAAAAATCTGCTACTGTTTTTGATACAAATAATGTAAAAAGCTTTAGAAGTAAAATTATGAAGGTGAACAAAATTTTTTGAGGTGAAAAACTTTTTTTTTTGGATGTGAAAACAAATTTTGTGGTGGGAAAAAAATTTTGTGGTGGGAAAAAAATTTTGAGGTGAAAAAAATTTATTAAGGTGAAAAAAAAAAATTTGAGGAAAAAAATTTTTGTGGAAAACAAATTTTGTGGTGAAAAAAATTTTAGTGGTGAAAAAAAATTTAAGTGGTGAAAAAAATGGTTTGAGGTGAATATGAAACATTATTCAATTCTAAGCGAGTGGTAAAAAACAAGACGAAATACTTACTTGCCATTCGGTCAATGCAATTTTACTAACATACACAAATTTGTATGGAAAATTTAGAGGTACAATCACCAAAAAAATTCTGTAATGTGAACTGAAAATTTTTCTGTTATTACGGCAAATTCTGCTAATTTGAGCCCAGCGGTATTTTTTGCTAATCTTAGCAGCACATATGGCTGCTGACGTGTAGTAAAATGAAATTTGTAGAAAAATTAGCTGCAGCTACTAAATTTTAGTAAACTTTTTGTAAAGTGGAATTTAAAATCTGTTTGCTAAACTCAGCAAAAAAAATTTACTAAATATTATTAATATTAGTACAAAATTTCAAATTTTTTTTTATCGAGCATCAAAAATTTTTTTTTTTTTCAAAAAATATTTTAGACAAAATAAAAAAAATCAAAGACTTAAAAATTGTAAAAACAAACGAATTTATCATTTTAATTTGATTTGGTAATTTCTGTTTTAAAAAATATTTTAGTAAATCCTTTTTTAATTTTAAGATCAAATTTGAATTGTTTTTAAGGCTGATTTTTAGAACTAAAAAAACCTTTTAGTGCAATTTTAAGTGGATGTCCTTTTTTTTAGACATGAGTCGGTATCTTCACTTCCGATCCCCTATTTAATCTATATAACATAATAATATTCAATTAAAAATACCATTTTCTTCAATATCCACTTTTTTAAAAATAGTTAATTTTTTTTTTGCTAATTTTAGCAAATCGGTTTTCAAAAATTCGTAAAATGATTTCTAAAATTAGCAACAAAAATTTGTAAATATTCTGTAAAAAATCTGTAATTTGTTAAATGTAAATAGCAAAAAGATTTGCTAAATAATAATTTTTTTACTAAAAATCAGTACAAAAATAGTAGGATTGAAAACCGTTTACAAATTTTTTTACTAACTTTTTTTCTGAGTGTGTCTTCACATTTTCACTTATAATTTTTTAACCGCTGGAACGATTTTGCTCACTGCTCGGGAGGATGTCCAACAATCTAGGCAGAAACGAAGACCCGTGATCGCGATTTCAGCAGACAGACAGATAGACGGACATCACTAAATCGACTTCAAATTGCATAATGATCACGAATATATATACTTTATGGGGTCTTAGTCCTATATTTCGACATGTTTCAAACGAAATAACAAACTGATAAATACCCTCACCATATATGGTGGAGTGTATAATAAGTCAAACTAGCTTCCTCATAGCTACAAAAGTACATCAAAATAAAGTATAGCAGCCATATGCATAAACATTTTTTTGATTCTTATAACAATCTTTTAAATAAAATTTGTTGTTGTTTCACATGTTAATTTGATTTATAAGTGTGTTATAAAAATCAATAAAATGTCTATGCATATGGCCGTAGAAATATAGACAACTGGGAGGAGCAAAAAATTATATTTCATTCATTTCAAAATCTAAAATTTTCTATTAAAAAACCACTAAAAAAAATAAATTAGCCCTTATAAACAACGCGTAAATAGGGACCTGTCGTCTTGGGTTAGAATTTCTAAAAACCCAGATTTCAA
This sequence comes from Eustalomyia histrio, assembly GCA_949748255.1. Lineage (NCBI taxonomy): Eukaryota > Metazoa > Arthropoda > Insecta > Diptera > Anthomyiidae > Eustalomyia > Eustalomyia histrio. The sequence continues at coordinate 148,423,777 of OX456526.1, forward strand.
CGAAATTGCTCTGATAGCTAATATAACTAAAATTGTTTATTTATTAAACGGCTGGCTAATATTTAGCAGACCAGGATTCTCAACTTCATTAAAATTCTGCAGGCCTAAATATTGGTTTCAACTATATTCTATTGTTTAAGAAGAATTTTCAACTATTTACTCTTGCTTTGTTATGAGTGTATTCCACAGCACGTGAATATTTATAAAAGCTTTTTAAATAAAAACTCATCTCATTTAAAAATACTTTAACAAAACAGCTTAAACTTTTTAATCTTCAAACAGTTATATGTATATTTCCAGGATTACTCCACATCCCCAAAGTTATTTTGTTCGTCAAAGGGAAATCAACTTTTGCAGGCATAATTTTAAAATGAGATCTGCTTTTAAGAGTATTTGGTGCTTAAATTGTACACTGGGAATACAAAAAAATACTAAAATAACTTAAAAATTATTTTGTTTCTTGTCATATAATCCTTAAAAAGGACAAGTGTTTATAAACTTCATTGTTTTCCTTTATTTTTATAAACTTTGATTGATGACCAACATATTTAATAAAGTGGGTTATATATCCACAGTATGCTTGAGTTAATGTTTGGAAATACAAAACCCAACAGGCTTAGATGGTACAAAAAAAAGAGCCAACAAGATATTGCAAATAACCTAATTAAATTGTAACAAAATCTTTGTTTTATTTTTGTTTTCTTAAAGCCAAAAATTTTAAGTCAAAACATATTCACATTCTATGGCAAATTTAACAGAAAATAAATTTTTTTTAACTATCAAATGAAAAATCGTTTCAACAGTGTTAATTTTGTTTAGTAAACCCTAAACAAATGAATATCAATATATTTTATTGTTTAATATACACCACCTTAAAGCTTTTTTAAAACATGTTTGAAAAAACTTAACCTGGCAGCTCAACTCAAAGAAATAAATCCCATAAAAAGGAAACAACACGCACATAGAACAAAAAATATAGTTAACATTCTAAAAAGGTTGTTAAAGGTTGTTGTTAAAGTCCTTTTTTTCCCCTCTAGTAAACCCAATAAGATTAGAATGAAAAAAATGATACATGAAAAAACATGTTTTTAACAAGAGCTATTTATAAAGAAACAAGTGGTCAATATTGAAGTATGTATGAGTGTCAAACTGGAATGAAGAGTAAGGAAAAAAACACTTGATTTTTCCCTGATTTTGCAACATATGTGAGTGGACAAAAAACTCAACAACTATGAGGTTTAATAGAAAAAACTTAACTTTAGAACAAAGTTAAAATTTTGGATTACACATGTTTCTTTTTTTTTTTTTTTTTTGTAAATATATTCTTGTAAATTTGAATCCTTTTTAACCGCAAATGGAAATTTTGAATTTTGCTTGTATAAATAAAATAACTGTATAAATAGCTTAAACAAATAGAACATCTTCATTTACCAATCCTTAAAATATGTGTTGTATGTCTTATAAAGAAAGCCTAAAAGTATGCAATAAATAGGCCGATTAATTTAAAATTTCGTAGATTTCCAAGATACCAACAAACTACACATAACTTTTAAATCTTCGAGTTGTTTTGTAAGATACAAGACAAGATCGATCTTAGAAATTTTTATTTTAGCGTTAGAAGAAACAGTCTGGTTCGAGATGATAGAATTTTTTTTTCAAATGAAAAAATTTTTCTTATTTTTTATTTAGTAATCATGGAGAATATATAGAAAAAGTTATTAGACACAAGCTGAATGAAATGCATTTTTTGGTCCGCTACCACCATCATCAACATTCTTCGTGCCCTTGAAAGGGCACAAAAATTGTAAGTAAATTTCATCTAAACTCAATAATAAAATATCAACTGTATTTTAGAATAAAATAGATTTTTCCTTTGATTTGTGTGTTAAATAAAGATATTTATAATTAGCACTTTCAAGGGCACGAAGAATGTTAATGAAGGTCGTAGCGGACCAAAAAATGCATTCCATTCAGCTTGTGGGTAATAAATTTGTCTGTGTATTCTCCCTGATTACTAAATAAGAAATAAGAAAAATATTTTAATTTCGAAAAAAATTTCCTATGATTTCGAACCAGACTAAAAATACATTTTAATACATAATAAGTATTAAAAAGATCAACTTTAAAATAAAAACTTCACTGTCAAGAAGAAACATTTTTATAAAGAACATTTAGGAACATTTTTATAAAGACTTTAGGAAATAGCAGTTCTGCCTAGCATATCTTGGAAACAAAATTAAAACCCAAATACTTTAGATTTAATGCATAGTAAAAAAAAAACAAACTGCTCGAAAACTAAAATCTCGACATAAGAATGAGTAAAATGCAAAATGAACATTCTCTAAACTAATAACTAGTTAGAATGGTAATTAGCGATAAAATTGAGAAATATAGCTAGAAAAAATAGTTTATGGGCTGAAATTAATCAAATGTTTTTATACTTTAAGATTTTAAATATTTCGGTTTGCCATGTAAAAATCGAAATATATATGAACATACATTATCATGCATGGGCTTGTATATGATCATACATGAGCATATATGATCATATATTTCAATTCATGGTTCAATACATGACCATACATGAGCTTATATATGACCATATATCTTCGGATACAAAATTTGAGAGAATATGGCCGTATATGGTTATATATGATCATATATTATTCATATACAATCATATATGAAATCATGTATGTGTCATGTATTGCACAATTCATGCACGTATACGGCCATGTATGCCTATTTATGATCAAATACAAGCCTATGTTTGTTCATATTTATTTCGTTTTTTGCATGGGTAATATTAATTTGTCTCCCTTAAATTATCGTTAACAGTTTATGCCTGGACTTTGTCTGCCATTTAAATGTCTGGCTTTGTCTGTCTGAATATTGTCTTATGTTTGTCTAATTTCAAAGAAAAATATTTCATTTTAAATCTAAACTTCATTCTATTTAAGGTGAATAAAATACATTTTTTAGGCAAAAAAAAAAAACAAATAACTAAGAAATAGTATTTTGGAAAAATTTACAAAAACTAATTTGTTACCAATTTATATAAACTTAAATGCCAAAGCATTAGCACAATGCCTCAATGCTTTTATTCCAAGTGTGGTGTATGGTAGGGTTGAATTGTAAACATTTTAAAACAATTATTTTTATTATAGTTTTCTTCCAAAAAATATGCTTTTATAATTTAATACTTTAATACTCTTAAAAGTATGTTATACAATCAATTTATCAAAAATAAAAAAAAAAAACACTATTAGTATCGATGGTCATAAGTTGAAAACTTGTAACTGACTATTTTTTTTATATAACTGGAAATAAGAATGCAAACGATTTTTGCCTAAAGCCATGTTAAATACAAGTTGCAAGACATCGGTTAGTGTCAACTTACGACAGTTGATATAACACACAATTAAACTCAGTTTTTTTTTTAATTGTTTGGATACTACATACCTCCCCTAAAAGTATACTTTAAATAACTTATACTTTAATATCCCTAAACTATGTGTTGTATTCTTAATCAAACTTAAACAATTAGCAATTCCAAAACTTTTACAAAATAATTTTCCATTATTGAAATATGGTAGATAGATACGTACTTAAGTTCTGAAAATAATTAAAATATACTAAATAGTGTGTATGTATTTTGATAATAATTTTGAATTGTCAACTCTTTTAGAACTTTTCTCTATTGTATTATCTGTTTGTCCTTAAAGTATCCTTTAATTAACTAATATTTTAATACCCTCAAAGTATACATTAGAAAATAAATATTTACGTATAAATTATTCGAAAGAATTTTTAAACAAAAATTTATTTTATAATGGCCTAATTTACCACGAATTCGTTTAAATAAATTATCATTGATATTCTTATACGAGTATTTAAGAGAAAATTATACACAAACAAAAATAACCAGCCAAAAGCCAAAAACAAATATTTAAATTCCATTTTAAAACAACTTTCAATAACCAATTCAATTACCCACTCTCTAGCTATTTATACTTCTCTTTCCCTCTCTCTATCTCTTTTCCTTTCTATGTTATTGTTAATATGTATATAAACACAAAAATCCGCTTTTAATTATACACTTAACTGAACACTTATAGGCGTTAATAAGTTTATAACATATTCCACAAAACCCATAGTCATGTAATGGGACAGAAACAGAACAGCAACAAAAAAAATATGCTAACACTTTTCTAGTGGAAAATACTATACTCAATAGAATCGTTGCGACGCGATGGTAGAAATATAAAAAAATACCATATTTTTTTATAGAATTTAGTAGTAGTAATAGTAGTAATGGTTAAAGTATAATATATTGAATGTTTATGTCTGTGAGTTGTTGACAGTTGAGAAAACACTTTTTTTGTAATTTTCAGTTTTTTTTTCTTCGTTTTGCAAAAATTTACAAAAGTTTTTTAGTTTGCATTTTGACACCCTACACGAGAGTTTGGTAAAGAATTGTACAAACTTACAACTCAAAGTAACTATTTATGGGCATAAATTGAATATTTTAGTGGTTTTGACAATTTTTGCTTTTCCGCTAAAAATAGCGTTTGGCCAAAGCGCAGCTAAACTTTCAAAAATATTGTTCAAATGCTTTGCATAAAAAAAATTTATTTCAAAGGTTCCATTTTGGCATTATTTAAAACCTTTGTGGAAAGTAATGTGTTATTTTCTAAGTTTAGGCCCTAGACTTACTTTGCTTTCATTATTAACATTTGTGAGTCTACTTAATATTTTTTACTTATTTTTTTTTTAATTTGTTTTTGTTCTAAAATATTTATTTTTTAGAGGATTTTTTTACATATTTTTAATTTGTTTTTATTCTAAAATATTTTTTTTTAAATTTCTGTCCTATTACACTCACCAAAAAAAGTCTGTGATGGTAACTGAAAATTTTGCTATTATTACGGGAAATTTTGCTAATTTGAGCCCAGCGGTATATTTTGCTAATCTTAGCAACACATGTCTGCTGACAAGTAGTACAATGAAATTAGTAGAAAAATTAGTAGCCGCTACTAAATTTTAGTAGACTTTTTGTAAAGTGGAATTTAAAATCTGTTTGCTAAAATCAGCAAAAAAAAATACTAAATATCGATGGCTTAATATAAAAAGGCCCTAACTCGATTTTTTGTTACTTGACAGGAGAAGGAAAAAGCTTAATAAAATACGTAAAATTTTAGATACAAAAAAAGTTTAAATGCAATTTTTAATAAAAAGAGGCAACACATTTTTGGAAATTGCATTAAAACTTTTTTTGTACATAAAATTTTACGGATTTTATTAAGTTTTTTCCTTTTCCTGTCAAGTAAGAAACTTCACTCTTTACACAGTTATCCTTGTAACTTTCACCATCTGAACGACGAACATAAGGCCATAAAACTTTTTTCCAGTCGTCGATGGTCTAGTTTCGATATTTTTTGGCCCAAAACAAGCGGTTTGATTTCATCCACTTCGTCAATAAAGGCTTTTTAGCCGGTCGTCTTCCATATAGTCCGCACTTCCGAAGCCTTCTTTGCAAAGTTTCCGCGCTTAAATCCACATTGTGGTAGCTCTTCCATTTCCGCTCTTATTTCTACTGCACTTTTGAAGCGATCCTTCAAACTCATTCTTCGTATTATGCCGTCTGCCGGGTGTTAGTCTTCCTGATCCTTTCGTCCTTGCGAATGGGTCCAAATAATTTTTTTTCTTATGTAAAATGGTTGAATGTGAGCAGCCCACTTTATTTGCTATGCGACGATAAGGAACTCCCATATCCTTTAAAACAAAAATTTCTACCTTTTGGTCATCGGTCAATTTGTTATACCGTGTAGACATTTTTTACGTTCTTACAAAAAAAATGATTTATAATTTATGCGGCAAAAAATTGGCAGACTCTGCTTGATTCGTTACATAACGATAAATAGGCAAATACCCATAATAAAAAGAAAAGTAACTATGCGGTGTTTTGAACTTTTATCGAAATCGCTGAAGAGTTGCTAAAAGTGCGGTTTTAATGACCGCCAGTGTCGATTCATGTGTGTCGATTTTTACATGAATACCATGAAGAAACATTACGAAGCCGAACAAAGTCTGTCTTATATATTAACCGTTGTTCACTTTTAAGCATTTTAAAACAATGTAGGGTATTTAGAAAGTCGTTATTTAGCATTTAAAATTCTCTTTCTAGTTGTTGGTTGTCTGTAAAACTTTGTGGCAACAAATGGCATCGTGGAATATAGAATTTAAAAGTTGTTTGTCAAAGAATGTTTTGTTTTTTATCCAATATTTTGTTCCGTTCGTTTTACAACTATGGTTTGATTATAACTGTATGCCTTAAAGCTGGCTATACAAAATACGTAACTGTTGCTGTGTAATGTGGGTTTGTTATCGGTTTTGTTGTTGCATACTTTTAGGATACTTTTAAAAAAAAAAACTGTTGAAATTTTTAGTTTTTGCAACACAATCTGCTTATTTAAGCTGTTGATTGTTCAACATTTGTTATCCTTTAACTTTGGAAAAACAAGTTTCAAAATGTGTCATTTGATTTGTCATTTACATTTCATTGTTAAAGATAAGTAAATTCAATAAATATGTACTATGTTTTAAATTTTCTACCACTTAACATACAGTGCTAAACATTTTTTGAAAAAAAAACAAATTTGTCTTAAAAAAGGTTTTTGTATCCCGCTGGTTGATATTTATTTTTTTTTTTCCTATTTTCTTGGTTAAATAAAATAAAACTTTGTTATTTTATTGTGTTAAACAAAATTATTGCTCTTTCGTAACAACTTTTCTTTAACTTTTTAAGATTATTTAGATTAATTTTTAAATAAACTTTTGTATATAAAAAGACAAAAAAATACTACTTCTTTACATTTAATGTTAAGTAAATACACACAGTATGTCTCCAACAAAAAGTCTAAAGGATCATAACTGTATTAAATGAGATTTTAAAATTTTCAATTTAATAATAAGATTAAATTTTCAATTTCTAATTAAATAAATCAGTAAATATGCACTCATAGAAAAAGCACCTACAAATTGTTGAAAATTCTTTTAAGATAACAGAAAATATTTCCTATATTTGCACCTGTAGAATTTTTAATGAAGCTTAGAATCATGAACTGCTAAATTTAGGTAAGCTTAACTTTAGCTAAAAAATTTTATTTAACAAGTTAAATTAGATATAAATTTTTCCAAATCAACAGAATTTTGAGATAATTTTCTTGATTTAACTAAAATTTCTAACAAACAAAATAATATTTAAGGGTTAAATTATACTGGTAGATAAAACTATAACATTTTAGTGCATACTTTAAGGGATATTTTTTAAAGTCTACCATTAGGTGTTCAACATGTTTACACATATTACCAGTATGTTAAATCCCCTAAATTAAATTTTAAATTATTATTTTAAAAAACCACCCAATTGTTAAACAATCATTAGTGAACGTTAGTTTATAAATTGTATAAATATTTAATTTAAATATTATTCCCTTTTGAAAACAGCTAACAACATAATATTAAATTATGTAACGCAGTGCGACAAAAAATTCCAACCTCAATAATTCCAAACACAAAATGAAAATAGATAAATACACAAAAAAATTTCAATGATTCAGACGCGAAATGAAAATAGATAAATACACAAACAAATTCCCTAAAGGATTTTTCAAAGTTAACTCGGACTTTTATTTAAAGCCCTTCTGAAATGTCGGTCTAATGTAACGCCGATCCAGACCCGTAGACCCAATGAAGGTTTTCCATTTTTAACCAGATTATATATTATTCCCCCAAGCGTATTTTTACTACTAACTTTTCAACCGCTGAACCGATTTTGAACATTTTCAACACAAAGCTAATTGGGGAAAAAAAGTTATCTGGCTCTCTTGCATTTTCGATACAAGAGGCTATTCAAAAAATCCAAGTAATGGTCTACCTTTGTATTGCGTACCATTAAGGTTGTCATCATCGCTGCCCAAATTTGTTGTACAGTGTAATTAACACACTAGAGATTAATATAAAACTGAGTAATATTTTATTGATAACATAACAAATTAATTAATTAGATTCTGTTCATGACAATTTAAAAAGTGTAAAATAAAATATCAGTTGTAAAAACTATAATGAAAAACAAGTACAAAAAGTCTTAATTCTTTGAATACCCTCCACCAATACAAATAATGTAAAAAACTATACAAGTGAAATTATGGAGCTGAAAAAAATTTTTTGCATTGAAAAACTTTTTTTTTGCATTTGAAAACAAAATTTGTGGTTGGAAAAAAATTTTGAGGTGAAAAAATTCTGAAGTGAAAAAAATTTTTGAAGTGAAAAAAAATTTTTTTGAGGTAAATATAAAATATTATTCAATTCTAAGGGGTTGGTTTAAGAAAAAGAGAAAATATTTTACTTGCCAGTCGTTACTTTGAAATTGTAATAAAATACACAAATTTATATGGAAAATTTAAAGGTACCTTTACATTTTCACTCATAACTTTTTAATATAAAAATATAAATAGTAAAAAGGAGTTGGCAACCCTTGCGAACTAAAGTTTAGTTTTTTGATGTGTTTAATTTCGTCAATTTTAAAATACAATTTATTATTGATTTAATCATTTATAAAGATAATAAATATTGCATTTATAAAAACTAAATTTGAAATAGTGAATATAGTGAAGAATGCCTGGAGCAGGTCGTAGAAGTCTAAAAAATAAAAAAATAATTTGCGATCAATGTAAAATGCAAATAAAAGAAGAAGATGATTTTATTGAGTGCGACAAGTGCGCCAAAAAATTACACTCTCAATGTACTCGCTTAGATAAAAGAGAGTTTGAGTTTTTTCTTAACAATGAGAGTGAGACTTTTACTTGTCATTTATGTGAAGGTGGAGAAGAAGGAATAAGAAGTGAACTGCATGCAATAAAAACAAAACTAAATAAGTTGGATCAGCTGACTGAGATACAAGAAACAATACATTTCATGTCAAAGCAGTATGATGATATTTTAAAGGGTGTAGCCGAAAACAAAAGGAGATTGAATGATGTTGAAAAAGAAAATCGCTCATTAAAAAAAGAAATAAAAGATTTAAAATCATCAGTAAAGCTTTTAAACGAAGTTCGTGTAAAGAATGATTGTATCGTTAGTGGATTAAAGGTTGCTGATAGTGTAACAGCTGTTGATTCAGTTCTGGAGCTAGCCAAGAGTGTTGGTGTCAATATGGTACCTGAAAATATTAATGATGCATACTTTCTTAGCAAAAAAAAGGGCACAGATGATAAGAAAAGTGTTGTTGTTAAGTTTTCTAACAAATCGTCAAAAGACAAACTCATGTCCGCTAAACCTAAGTTGAAAGAAAACAAGGATTCAAGAGAAGTATTTGTCAACGACTTTTTGAGTAAGGAAACCTTGAATCTTCTTAATTACGCTAGAGCTTTAAAAAACGTTGGTTACTCGTATGTGTTTGCAAGAGGTGGAAGAGTTTTGTACAAGAGGAGTGAAATTTCCAAGGCGCAAGTAATTAATTCTGAAGACGACGTTGATAAATTGCTCCTGAATGCAACAACTGGCCAACCCTGGAAACGTAGATCGATGCGCAACAATAATGATGCTGCTCCAGATGATGATGGCACTGATAATGATAAAGAATCGTATGTTTCTCCATCTTAAACTGTATATTTTGTTCTTTTTAATTATGATTTAGTTATTTTTTTCTTATTTTTATGATGTATAATCAATATTTTAATAATTTTTCTAAATACAATAATTATATATACAATTTAAATAGCACATTTCTAAATATTATTTGTGTAAACATTAGAAGCGTTTCGTCAGTTACAAAATTTAATAAATTTAAGTCAGTTGTTGCGAGTTTTTCGAAGTTGCCGGATGTTATTGCTATTCAAGAGACTTGGTTCGATGAAAAGATATTACAGATATTTTCGATTCCTGGATATTCTAACATTCATTGTTGTAGGAATGATGGATATGGTGGAACATCGTTGTATATAAACAAAAAACTACAATTTACTGTAGATCGATGCAAAAGTGAAAATTTTGTTGATTTTATTTCAGTTTCTTTACACAACTTTCGGATTTCTAATAAACCTTTAAAGATAGTGTCTCTTTATCGTTCGCAAAAGTGTATGGTTGATCAGTTTTTAGTTATGATTGAAGAATTTATGGAAGCTCATGCTCAAAATCCACTCATTATGATTGGGGATACGAATATTGACACATATCAAAACCCACAATATCCTGACTTATTAAACTTATTTCTTAATTATGATTGTCACAGTTGTCATTCTCTTGTGACAAGACCGATCAGTCGTACTTGTATAGATCATGTGTTTAGTAATATTTATGGGAGAATATCTGTGGATTCAGTTGAGTGTACATTGACAGATCATAATATTATATGTTGCAAGTTGCAAAGTGACTTTGTTCTAAATAAAAATATTGAAGTTGAAAAAATTCAGTGTGATTACAATAAAGTCATGGAGTATGTGAAATGCAAATTAAATGAAATTAATACAAGTTCTAATTCATCGGACTTAACTGAGGATCTAATACGTTTTATTAGTGATGCTGTTACTAATTCAACAAGTTATTCTAAAATTAAAAAACAACTTCGATTTGAGCTTTGTCCATGGATAAGCAAAAACTTACAAAATTTAATATTATATAAACGTAAGCTGTTAATTAAGAGACGAAAATCCAAAGAGTTCAAATATGAAGATTTGCTTAAAAGAATAAGTAAAATCATAAAGATTGCCTGTAAACTGGCAAGAAATAATTATTATTATGATAATTTGTGTAGAGTTGATGGAGATCCGAAAAAATGCTGGGCGTTTTTGAATAACATACTGGGCAGAGAGCCAAAAAGAACCGTTAATCTAACAACATCTGAGGGTGTACCTATTTTTGATGACTTAGTAAAGGCTAATAAAATAAATCAGTATTTTGTACAGTCAGTTAAACAATTGAGGGCACAGATACAAACATATCCTGGTGATAATTGTAATCAACTTAGAACATTATCTCGAAGTACCGATCGTTTTTCTTTTCAACCAGTTACTAATTTAGATTTAGAAGTTATTATAGATGATTTGAATATAAAAAAGTCAACTGGATATGATGGAATTTCGCCTAAATTAATGGTTAACTGTAAAGAAGTTATTTTACCAATATTAGTTCATATTTTTAATAAAATGATAAGCTCGTCTGTTTTCCCAGATTGCTTGAAAATCAGCAAAGTTATACCTATTCCAAAGGTTTCAAATGCTTCTGCGGTAAATAAATTTCGTCCAGTCGCAGTTCTTTCCACTATTGACAAAATTTTTGAAAAATTAATCCATCAAAAGCTTTTGTTGTACGTTGAAAACAATAATTATCTTTACAAATACCAGTTTGGTTTTAAAAAAGGTTGTGGAACAGAAGAAGCAGTTATAAATGTTGTTAATTATATATGTAATGGTTTGGATACAGGTTCAAATGGAGTTGCTGGGCTTTTTCTAGACTTTAGTAAAGCTTTTGATTTAGTTGATCATGATATAATGCTAGAAAAATTGAAATACTATGGTGTGGATGGAAGAGAGTTGATGGTGTTTGAGAGTTATTTTAAAAATCGGAAGCAATATGTGCAAATTAATAACATTAAAAGCGATATGTTAAATGTTGAGTGTGGCGTGCCACAGGGTAGTTGTTTAGGTCCTCTACTATTCTCCATTTATTTAAATGATATATGTAATTTGAACTTGACTGGCCGTTTGTATATGTTTGCAGATGATGTTTGCCTCTTTTATCCATATAAATATGATTTGGCTTTAAAAACAAATATGGAACGAGATGTATCTCTGATTTTTGAGTTTGCTCGTCTAAATAAATTAGTATTAAATGCTGATAAAACAAAGTTAGTTAGATTTAGACCGCATGCTGTAAGCGAAAATTTTAACATTTATGTTGATGGTAATATGATTTATGAGACAAATTCAGTAAAGTATTTAGGCATAACACTCCAAAATAATCTTGCTTGGGATTTGCATATACGAGAAATAAAATCAAAAATAGCTCCAGCTATTGGTATATTGTATAAAATGAAATATAAACTTAATGAAAAAACCAAGCTTTTGTTATATCATGCACTAATACAAAGCCATTTAAATTATATGGCTATAATATACGGCTTTAAAAATACAACAACTTTAAAAACTCTACAAGGTATGCAAAATAAGTCGTTAAAAGTAATTTATAATCTGCCTGTTTTATTCCCAACCCTAATTCTTTACCGTGATATTTGTAACCCGATTTTGCCAATTCATGGTTTGTATAAATATAAAGTTCTGTTGTACATATTTAAATCATTGAACAATATTGGTTATCATACTGTCAAATTTGTTCAAAACCAATCACTTTTTAACACACGCAATCAGCAGAATCTTAGAGCACCGAGATGCAGATTAGAAACTACGAAGCAGCGTGTTGAATATATGGGTGTTGTTGAATACAATAATATGCCTGTAACTTTGAAAACACCCAACAAAATTTCAGTTTTTAAATCAAATCTTAAAGACTATTTGTCACAAAATCTTGGAACGCTTCTACTGTAAATATATCTTTCCAATACTAATATGATTATTAATGTAAATATGTATATAAATTATTATGTAAATCATTTTGTACACGAATCTATTTTTGCCAACTTGTCTCAATAATGCCTACATGGTGCTGAGACCAACATAATTTCGAAATTATTTGTACATGAAATGTAAATAAAATTAAAAAAAAAAAAAAAAAAAAAAATTATAATGAAAAACAAGTTTAAAAAAAGGTTTAAATTCGGCTATGCCGAATCTTTGAATACCCTCCACCAATACAAATATTGTAAAAAACTATAGAAGTGAAAATAAGAAAGGTGAAAAAAAATTTTTTGAAGTGAAAAACTTTTTTTTACATGTGAAAACAAAATTTGTGGTTAAAAAAATATTTTGGAGGTAAAAAAAAATGTTTGAGGTGCAAAACAATTTTAGTGGTGAAAAAAATTTTTTGAGGTGAAATTATTTGAGGTGAATATAAAATATTATTCCATTCTAAGGGGCTGGTTAAAAACAAGAAAAAATATTTTACTTGCCAGTCGTTACTTTCAAATTGTACTAAATTACACAAATTTATATGGAAAATTGAGCACCCCGGTAGGCTAGTTGGTAGCGTGCTAGCTTATCAGTGCGGGGGTCATGGGTTCGATTCCCACCAGAGGCTCTGGTCTGTTTTCGCTACAACGAGCCGAAGGCCTTCGTTGCTAGTGCTCGGTTAGGAAATTAAAATATAATTTGTAATTATATGTTTAAAAAAATAAATAAATAAATAAATAAATAAATAAATAAATAAATAGATAAATATATGGAAAATTTACATTCATAACTTTTTAACCGCTAGTCTGATTTTGCTCATTTTTAATACCAAAGTGCTACATTAATCTAGCTAAAAACAAGCACCCCGCTCTTTGTACCGTGATCGGCAATTCAAGACAGACAGACAGACATCGCTAGATCGGCTTAAGGATCACGAATATATATACTTGATGGGGTATCAAGCCTATATTTCGACATGTTACAAACGGTATGACACCATATATGGTGGAGGGTATAACAATTTAATTATGCCCGATACAGAATGTCCAGTTAAATTTAAATTTTATAACAGAAACAACAACAAATATGTCAGTTAAAGCCCTAATTAGCAGCTAAAGGGGTATTGTAAAAATGAGGCTAAAACAAATAAATTTATTATATAAAACTACTTTTATTTAAAATAAAATGATTTACTACAAATTTTATATAAATTTAAATCGTTAGTCGACACTTTGTTATTTAAGGTCAGTGATTTTTCGTTTTCGAAATGTTTGTTATTAACAAAAATACAGACAAACTGTAATTATTATAAACAAATACTATAACATATGTAAATGTCAAAATATATAAATAATAATAAAAAAAATTCAAGTATCTCAAAGCTATTGATTATTTTTTTTCACAAAGTTTGTGAAACTTGATATTTTAAATACTTCTCAAAAAAAAAAAAAAAAAAGTATACTGTTAAACACTTTAGCAATGTATGGTAAAGTGATTATGTTTTTAAAAAAATGTGAGTAGTAGTTACTCATGAGTAACTACAAATGATTAAAAGGTGAATGTTCGTTAGGGTTATTCCATGCATGCGTGTGCCTGCCAACATGGTTACATTTCCGTAATTACATTCTGCACGTTTTTTGTAACATCAATACTTGTTGGTAAATATTTAACACAATGTTTAACAATGCAACAAAAAACAAATTACATAGATTTCAGCAAAAAAAAATAAAAAATTTAACATAGCACTTAAAAAAAAAAATTGTGTGCTCGTATTAAATAACTAAAAAAAATGTAAAAACCAAACTACAAATGAAATTATGGTCAACAAGAGTTTTTCTGTAATTGGTTTAATAGAAATTATATTTGTATTTAATGGTTAAATTCTATAGAAAAGTCATTGAAAAACTTTCAAATTAACTACTTGTTGCTATTGTGGGGGGGGAGGGAACGCCTAAAAGTAGGCAATGCATAATTTTTTTATTTATAATTGCAATTACTTATTTAATCGTTTAAAATTTGCTTAAGATCTTTTTATAAAAAAATTATTATAATAATTTATTTATGCCAATATTTCATCACCACATTGGTGAACTTCTTTTGGGGAAATTTTTACATAAATTATTAAATGAAAATTATAAATCTTAGAAAATAGTTTTCTTAACAGTTAATGTTATCTTAAGTTTATTTTAAAGGAAGAAGTTTGAAGAAAACTAACAAAAATAATTATTTATAATTATCAGGATACACTCAGAAAAAAAGTTAGTAGAAAAATTTGTAAACAGTTTTCAATCCCTCTTTACTATTTTTGTACTAATATTTAGTAAAAAAAATATTATTTAGTAAATTTTTTTGCTATTTACATTTTACAAATTACAGAATTTTTGCAGAATATTTACAAATTTTTGTTATTTATTTCAAAATTACAAATTTTTGAAAACCGATTTGCTAAAATTAGCAAAAAAAAATTACTAATTTTAAAAAAGTGGATATTGAAGGAAACGTTATTTCTAATTAAAACTTACACCTACAAACTTAAATTGCCTTAAAATTTTACATAGATTTAAAAAAAGAATCGAAAGTGAAGATACCGACTCATGTCTGAAAATAGGACATCCACTTAAAATAGCACTAAAAAGTTTTTTTGGTTCTAAAAATCATCAGCCCCAAAAACAATTAAAATTTGACCTTAAAAGTAAAAAAAAAAATTGCTAAAATATTTTTCAAAAAAGAAATGAAAACAAAATGATATATTCGTTTGTTTTTACAATTTTTAAGCCTTTGTTTTTTTTTTTTTTGTTAATTTTGTCTAAAATATTTTTTGAAAAAAATAAATAAAAAAATTTTGATGTTCGATAAAAAAAAAATAAATTTAAAATTTTGTACTAATAATAATAATATTTGTTAAATTTTTTTTTCTGATTTAAGCAAACAGATTTTAAATTTCACTTTACAAAAAGTTTACTTAAATTTAGTAACAGCAGCTAATTTTGCTGCAAATTGCATTGTACTACACGTCAGCAGACATGTGTTGCTAGGGTTAGCAAAAAATACCGCTGGGTTCAAATAAGTAAAATTTCCCGTAATAAAAGCAAAATTTTCAGTTACCATTACAGACTTTTTTTGGTAAAAATCGAAAACACTCTAAATTTTCCATTTAGTATTTTAGTACAATTTCATAGTAGCGACTTGGACATAATATATTTTCTTATATTTTTTCACCAATCGCTTAGAAATGAATACTATTTTGTATTCACCTCAAAAAATTTTTTTTACCACAAGCAATTTTTTTTTTACCACAAAAAAATTTTTTTTACCTCAAATTTTTTTTTCCATCAGAAAATTCGTTTTCCCATCCAACAAAGTTTTTACCTCAAAAATTTTTTTTCGCCTCCATAATTTTACTTCTTAAGTTTTCTACATTATTTGTACAATTAAAAGGTTTGTAAGCAAAAATAACTGAAAATATCATTTAAAAGAAATGATATTTCATTTAAAAACCGGTCTACTTAATTTTCATTTAAATTAAATGCCATTTATTTATTTTTAAATGTTGATTAATCAACTGACACATACGTAAGAAACAAATGTAATAATCAGTTAAAATAAATGTCAAAATTTTACCTACCAATCCTTTGAAAATAAATGTTTTTTTCATTTATTTGAAATTATTTCCGTTTTTGTATTTTTTTTTTTTTTTTTTTTTAATATACTCGTACAATACAAAATGTATGTATGCATATGAAGCTATAAACACTTTTTGTATGAATGTGTTTGTGTATGTATGTGTGTTTATGAAGTTCTTGTAATTTGTATTGAAAAATGTTGTATGTATACAACCAATTTAAATAAAAAAAAACAAATTGAAATTTTTTGAATATTTTTTTTTTTTTGAAACATACAGCAAAAAAAATTTAAATTTGTAATAACTGTTACGGACACAAATAAACCACAAGTTTCCGTTTTGTGGGTAAATTTTTATTAAATTTTGAAACAAATGAAAAAAATAAATGAAACTGAAAAAAAATGGTAAATGATTGTAAATTATTTCGAATAAATGTATAAAAATGTTAATATAGATATTTCTTTGAAAAATAAATGTATGTTCCTTCATTTTTAAATGGAACGGAAAACTTTTTTATTAAACTACAAACAGTTAACTACATAATATTCTGAGTGTATCAAAAATAGTATAGAACATTTTTTAGGATATTAGTGGAGGCTATTCGAAGATTCGGCATAGCCGAATTAAAGCCTGTTTTACTTGTTTTTTAATGAAATCCTATATAATTGTCTAAATATATGCTAACAAAGTGATACTTCTTTTAGTATTAAAAAAAAAGATTAGATCTGTTTAAATATACAATTAGATATGATTGTATATAATTATAAGTTGTATTTGATAATGCAAGTTTTTGCTGGGTAGTTGCAAGTTGTAGTTTATACACCACCACTATGCGTATGAGCAATATTAATTTAATAGTTGATATCAATCATACCACCACATGTTGTCTATTGAAAATAATTCCAAACATTCTATTTAAAAAGTAGGTACATATATAATTTTTTTTATAATTTTTCGTTTTCCATTCTAACTAAAAAGTAATTATGCTAAATTCTTTGTTAAACTATTTAAAAAAAAGCTTACAGGCTTAAAACGTATATGCTCTAGTCCATTCTTTTTAAATATAAAAAGTATTTTTTTTTTTAGCTAAAAATAACTCATCAGTCATTTTGAGGCCTGCTATATATAAACTATGTATTCTTTTTCATCTGCCGCCATAGACCATGGACCATGATTATGTTTTAAAATGCTGACTTAAAAAAGAACAAAAAAAAAGGCAAACAATAAACGACTATGAGTGATGATAAATCATTTTATTGAACTTATGTGACAGACAGTATTGACTAACATTTCATAACGTCCTCCTTAGATGACTAAATACTACAAAAGTCTACTGTTTTTTTTTTTTTTAAAAACTCATGGCCAGCATAATTTCTATTTGAGTTTATGGTATGAGATTGTCCTCGAAAAAAAAAACAAATAGCAAAGTTTGTTTTTTAAAGTGTAAACATTTGGATAAAACTTTTTTGCTCTAAGAATTCCAGATAATTCACTTTGTTGATCATCCAGCCAAAGCTTAGTTATGGTTTTATTGATAGCAACAACTTAACAACTGTTAAGTCGTGCAGTTAAAACTTTTACTGATTTTAAGTAATTAATTGTTTGATTCTTTTTTTAGCAGCAACAAAAAAAAAGGTGGATATTTTAAAAATAATTGTTAGATATTAATTAGCAAAAAATGTTTAAAGAATTTTAAATAGTCTACAAATAAAATATATTCGTGTGTTAAATTTTGAAACTATTTTGTTTAATAATAAATTTTGATAAAATATCCAAAAGTCATTAAGTTGCAACCAACAGGTTGCACAAACGGAACAATTTATTGCTTTATAAAATTGGCAATTTTATAAATAATTAGGTTGTTCACAAGGCGTCTGCTAAGTGTTGTAGAGGACTATTAGAAAAAATAGTTGTTAAAAATTAATTTCAAAAATACAACAATAGTACAGACTTGACTCTATAAAAATAACTCCATTGAGACTAGGACACACAAAACCCACACATGGCTGCATTCTTAAGACATCAGTTGCATACCCATGCAACTGCGATATCGCTTGTGTAATCGTACTTGATTGTAATTTTTGGTTCGAAATCGTACGTGAACGTGAGTCTTAAATCTCTCACGTGCCCATCTCTACTAATAAGCTTAAAAAAATTCAATAAGAAATGCATATTTTTGAAATATTTAATGCAAATTTTTCGATATTTGGTACATAAAACACGCTTGCATGAATATCTTAGCCCTATTTATAAAAAAGGGACAATCGATTAAAAATATGAAAACTGCTCTTTTTCTGGAAAACGGTTTATTGAAAATGTTTTTTCGCCAGAAAGTTTATTATAAAATATATAGTGCAACATGAGGTTTTTAGGGCTGTTGTATAGTGTTCTATGTAAAGGGTGGTTAAATTTTAAGGGCCGATGTTGAATGTGAACCACACCTAAACGTCAAGTTTTTTTCTGCATTTCATTTGACATTTCTCAATTTCAAACTAACGCAATTAGAACCATGGAAAGATACACAATCGAGCAACACGTTAAAGTTATTCAGGCTTATTATTAAAATGGGCGTTCACAACAAAATGCATTTCGTGCACTTCGTGATTTTTTTGGTCAGCATAATCGACCAAATGTGTTGTCCACAATCGGGAGAATTGTGAGAATTTCAGCAAACTGGGTCTGTGAAAACACCTGTGCATGCTCGCCCAGTTCGTTCTGCGCAAAACATTGCTGTTGTTCGCGATAGTGTGTGGTGATAGTGAATGGTGTTCGATATTGCGAGATGATAACGAACTTATTGTGGTCAGGAATTGAGGATATGACCCTGGACGATATGTGGTTTGAAAAGGACGGCGCCACTTGCCACACAGCTAACGAAACAATGGCTCTTTTGCGCGACAAGTTCAATGGCCGTGTTATCTTACGTGGTGGCGATGTCAATTGGCCGCCAAGATCATGTTTTTTTTTTTTTTTTTTACGTTAGACTAATAACACTCAGGGGATGTCCCCTACTAATGCAGTGCATTGTGTTAGAATTAGGAAAATATGTTATGAGAGGGAGGAAAGAGGGAGTAGTGTTGAAGAGTACAGACAATATACAATATATCTGCAATAGTACAACAAACCGGGTACAAACTTTGTTGCTGAATTGGTTACTCAGTGATCAGTGCTATGCCTTCATCACTAATTGGCCCAACAACAAAAAGAATACAAGGCGGTTGCAAAATAGAGAAAAAAAAATAAAAAAAAAATTAATTAATTTATTGTAATTATTATTTTATCAACACTGGACATAAAAACGGCGCGTTTAAATTCGATTTAACGACACTAAAAACATAAACGATGTATGCGGACAAAATGCGTGTTGACAATTTAAAAGACAGAACACTACTCTCATATAATAAACCTATTAAAAACTAAACCTATTACAAAACTTTTTTATAACTGATGTTGCGACCGTTGGACTTCTTTCTTTGGGGTTATTTGAAAGAAAAGGTGTAAGTCGATAAGCCAGCAATAATTCAAGAGCTAAAGAATGAGATAATTCGGCACATTAACTGCATAAAACCTCAATTATGCCTCAGCGTCATCGACAATTTGGACCATCGGATGGAGATTTGGCCGATATTTTGTTCCATACATAATTGAACCATACCATATTATCATAATAAAAATAAATGACAATAATTTCCTAAATAATTTGTGTTTTATTCAAAATCAACATCGGCCCTTAAAATTTAACCACCCTTTATAAATATGTATATTTTAAAAGGAATTTTACCATTTTTTTTAATTCAGTTTTGTCTTAATATGGTAAACAAATCTTTTTAAAAAAAAATCGAAAACTTTCTGCTAAGTGTTATTCTTAAAAACTTATTCTCCAAACCAAAAAGTTTTTTTTTTTTATTTTGTTAATAAACAGAATCAAATTTGAAATGCCACTTTCTTGCAAATAACACCATCCACTATTATGTGATTGTTTTTAAAAACAAACAAATTTTGTTTTTCTTTCGACTTTATTTATATTTTTTTTTACATTATTCAAATACTGAAATAAACTTCCGGTTCAAAAACTTTGCTCTAAGAACTTTAACATGTTTTATCTTGAAATTTTATGTTATGATCTCTTAACACCATACAAAAAAGAGTGGAACCAAGCAACAACATAACATACTACCAGTGAATACAATTGCCATAAAAAGAATACCATACAAATTTGCAAAAAAAAAAAAAAAAAAAGTGTTCTATAAAATGTATGATTTCCATTTGGAGTGTCATACAGTATGTGTAATTCTCTCTGCTGGTGGCAGAATAAAAAATAAACTGAAGTTAACAGAACAATTGTAATACACTTATGCATTGATGGTGATTGGGTTGAAGCTGTTTTGGGGTATAAAAAAATCCCATCAAAAGGAGCCATATGTTAACAAGCTAAAGCGTGTTTAAGAGCAAATATTACTAAATAAAAAAATGAATTTAAAAGTGTTTGTGTAAATTTTATTTTTTACAATTGCATAATATAAAATAAAATGTAGTGTTTTTTTTGCATCTTAAGGAAATACATCAATTTTATTGATAATATTATGCAAGGTTTCAATAATTTATAACATTTTGTTTTATTTAAAGACTTGTGGAATTCTTTTGTCTTTTCTTCTATTTTATATGTCTTACAAATAAAACACATATCATGATTTAACTAATAATTTATTCATAAATTACTAAAGACGTACTTATGTACATGCTTCATAAGATGTACTTTTTATTTTGACTAAAAAGATTTTCTATTACATACAGTACCGTACCAAGAACATTATAAAAAGGTAAAATGTATTTTTTTAGTAACATTTTAATTAAGAACATTTAAAAAATGTGCAAAATCGACAAATAGGCTG
Source organism: Eustalomyia histrio (assembly GCA_949748255.1). Classification (NCBI taxonomy): domain Eukaryota; kingdom Metazoa; phylum Arthropoda; class Insecta; order Diptera; family Anthomyiidae; genus Eustalomyia; species Eustalomyia histrio. Next base: position 148,444,917 of record OX456526.1, read on the forward strand.
AATTTCTACAAAAAAAAAATATTATATTTTAAGAAAATCCATGGATAACTTGGATACAACAAAATTAAATTTACATTTTTTACTAAATGAACGCCAAAGTTATAAAATAACAAGTAAAAAAAGGCTTAAATTCGGCTGAGCCGAATCTTTAAATACCCTCCACCAATATCCTAAAAAAATGTTCTCTATTGTTTTTGATACAAATAATGTAATAAACTTTAGAAGTAAAATTAAGGTGAATAAAATTTTTCGCGGTGAAAGTATTTTTTGGATGCGAAAACAAATTATAAGGTGGGAAAAAAATTTTGAAGTGAAAAAAAAATTTTTGAGGTGAAAAAAAAATTTTGTGGTGAAAAAATTTTTTGTGGTGAATAAATATAAAAAAATTTATTATGTACCAGTCGCTACTATGAAAATGTACTAAAATACTCCAATTTTTATGGAAAGTTTAGAGGTATCTTCACATTTTCACTCATAACTTTTTAACCGCTATACCGATTTTGCTCATTTTTAATACCAAACTGGTCGGGGGATGGCCAATAATTTGGGTAAACATAGGCACCCCCGCTTGCGTCTTCTCATCGTGATCGCCATTTCAACAGACAGACTGACATCGCTATATTGTCTTAAAATTGCATAAGGATCACGAATATACAGTCAAAGCCCGGTATAACGAATTATATATTGTCAGGGCCATTCGTTATACTGAAATATTCGTTATATCGCAACACATTTTTGTATGAATTTTACTTTAACTTTAGCATTTTTAAAATTTTTAAGATTACTCAAAATTTTAAAAAAGACTCCTGCTTACACTGGAAGGTTTTAAAACAAAAATTTCTCAAATTATTTTTATTTTATTTTCTAAACTTTTATATATATATATTTTTTCCAATCGTTCGTTATATCGAGTATAAATTTTCAGATATATTCGTTATATAAGATAGTTAATGCAAACAATTAGATGGTACGTTACATCGCGTTTTCCTTATTCCGAGTATTCGTTATACCGGGCTTGGACTGTATATACTTTATGTGGTCTTAGACCTATATTTCTACATTCATGACAAACTGTTATATACCCTCACCATATATGGTGGAGGGTATAAAAATTATTAGCATTAACTAGGGCTAAAAAATCGCATTTTATGTACATAAACTATTTAACTGTACACTCAGAAAAAAAAGTTAGTAGAAAAATTTGTTAACAGTTTTCAATCCCACTTTACTATTTTTGTACTGATTTTTAGTAAAAAAAATATTATTTAGCAAATCTTTTTGCTATTTACATTTTACAAATTACAGAGTTTTTACAGAATATTTACAAATTTTTGTTGCTAATTTCAGAAATCATTTTACAAACTTTTGAAAACCGATTTGCTAAAATTAGCAAAAAAAATTACTAATTTTAAAAAAGTGGATATTGTAGGAAATATTATTTCTTATTAAATTTTACACCTACAAACTTGAATTGCCTTAAAATGTTACATAGATTAAAAAAGGGATCGGAAGTGAATATACCGACTCATGTCTGAAAATAGGACATTCACTTAAAATAGTACTAAATCAGTTTTTTTAGTTCTAAAAATCAGCCCTAAAAACAATTAAAATTTTACCTTAAAAGTAAAATAAATATTGACTAAAAAAATCTTTTAAAACAGAAATTAGGTTTGTATAAAATAAAATTTTGTATAAAATATTTTTTAAAAAAAAAATTGATGCTCGATAAAAAAATAAATTTAAAATTTTGTACTAATACTCACAATTTTTAGTAAACTTTTTTTGCTGATTTTAGCAAACCGGTTTTAAATTCCGCTTTACAAAAAGTTTACTAAAATTTAGTAGTGGCTACTAATTTTTCTACTAATTTCATTGTACTACACGTCATCGTGCACCTTCGAATATAAAATATTATTGCAAGGCAATTTCGAAAAAAAAATTGCCAATCATCTTTACAATTCAAAAATTTCGGTCTTATCTTAAATTAGGCTTTATCGATGTTTTTGCCACGATCAAACCAATGTTTTGCTATAAGGGACGAAGACATGAAAAGAAAAGTTCCTAAACTTCACGGTTAAAACTTTTAAGGATATTTATTTGCAGTTTTTTTTTTAAATTATAAAGAATTTCCCATGGAATTTTATAATTTCCAAAACCATATTTTTTTACCGCAAAAATATCATATTAAAAACCCAGCTTATATAATATAATTTAAAAAGAATTTGAAATAAGAGTCTATACTCAGAATACTGATTCGTGCTGACAACAGAATTTGTTGCCAATCGAATGGTTCAGTTGCAGCAACCGAATCGTTCGGTTTTGAATACCGAATTGCTATTGAGCCAACCGAAATACTGTTGTCACAGAAAATTCGGTTACCACAACCGAACCATTTCATTGGCTGCAAATTCGGTTGTCAGCACGAATATGTTTTCTCTGTGTACGTATATTTTTTGTATGCACATAGAAAAAAAAATTAATTGTGGTAACCAAACTTTTTGCCAACCGCATGGTTTGGTTGTGCTCATCGATATTTTTGTTTGTGGCAACAGAAATTCGGTTAATACAACCTAATTTTGGTTAGGCAATAATTTTCCAATGGACCAAGAAATACATTTGGTTGTGACAACCAAGGAATACATTTGGTTGTGACAACCAAATAATTCGGTTGCTGCAACCAACAAGAAATTCGGTTGTCGCAATGAATGTATTTCCTCGGTGTGAGGCAAAGCTCCTATGACTAATAAAACCATATTTACAGACATTTTAGCACAATTTTTGTAAAAAGTTGTCAAATAAGGGTGTGAAAACAAAGCACTTTAATGTTAAAAAAAAAAACTTCCCAGCAAAATTTTTTTAGAGCAGGTTTCCTTTGTATCTATTCTAAAACAGGTTATTTTACCACAGGTTCCAGGAACATGTTCCTGAACTGATTTTTGCGGGTCAAAATGTTAGGTTGTAGAACATAAATTACAACCTAAGCTAAAGCGATATAAATTGTTGTGCAACCTGTTCTTTGGATTTTTACTTTACTGAGTTAGTTCCTAATGTAAGACAATTATATTTGTTTGTTTTAGTAACGAGACTACGTATTTATTTTAAGCTCAACATATAAATTAAAAATAAATGAATTCGTCAAAAAAAAAAAGTAGAACAAATAAAAACTGTTTTAAAATTATTTTTAAATTTGTAAAGACCAAGATTTTATTAAAAAAATATTGTATAGAGAGAAAAAGTTTATTAAAATTTGTTGAAATGTAAGAAAAACGCGGGAAATTTCTATTTACTTTTATAAAAATATTTTGTCAAATTCATTAAAAACTAGCACACACGAAAAACACTAACTAACAAAGTTTGTTGGCATAAATTATTCGAATGTTAATAAATAAAAATCTAAAAAAAAACTTATTAAAATGATACTACTTATGATAAGTTTATTCAATATACAACTTTATCTAATTCAACTTTTTTTTTTCCTTTTATTTTTAGATTTTTCTTTCAAATTAAATAAACTTATGATGCATTTCCGAAGTCAATTGTTTTATAAGCTTACTTTGGGAACATTTTTAATATTATGGGCTCAAACCACAGCTGAAGTGTTAAGAGATGAAAGTAAGTGAAATTATTTAAATTAAATTTGCATGAAAAGCGTTTAGGCCTAATTAGCTTAAAACAAAATCTGAATAAATAATTTTGAAAAATTTGGTAAAAAAAATAAATTTGGTTTTCTTTTGGTTTAATTAAAATTTATATATTTTAATTTCTTATGCAAATAGATTCTCTTAGCTCCTTGTACAACAATCTATTACAACGTGAATATGCTGGACCAGTTGTATTTCCCAATCATCAGGTCGAGCGTAAGGCACAAAGATCACCCTCACTGAGATTACGTTTTGGTCGTCGCAGTGATCCTGATCTGTTATCTCAAGCCCCCGAAAAACGTTGGTTTGGTGATGTCAATCAAAAACCTATACGCTCGCCTTCATTACGTTTACGTTTTGGTCGACGCAGTGATCCCTCAATGCCAATGCACAGTCCTTTCGATATGTTAATGAATTCTCAGCAGTCAACCGATAATAATGATGATTATAATGATATATATGGTGGTTTGTATGATCGCGTCGTTAGAAAACCACAACGTTTAAGGTTTGGTCGTAGTCTACCGTTTCCCGCATTAACCAATACAAATAATAATAATAATAATAATCTAGAGACACTTAATGGTGACGCTGATGGTGATGATGATGATGTTAATAATGTTGCTTTATCTAATTCAGAAGATGATTTTTATAATTCTCTTATGCATTCACAAAAATTACGAAATTTATTAATGTCTTTGAAACAATATGGTAATCAAGATAATGAGGGACTTTCGACATCGTCATTGGAAGATGATATGGATGAGTTTGAGCGAGCCATACGTAAACCAGGACCATTACGTTTACGATGGGGTCGTAGCACTGGTGGACGAAGTTCTCTGGTGAATACTGCAGAGAAGCCAACAAATGAATTAGAACAAAAGGTAAGTTTTGAAGATGTCTAAAAAGGACATAACAAGCTTTTTTTACCAGTTTCAATTTTTCTCATTATCAGGGATATTACACACAGAAAAATATTTTTTAAAATCAAACAGACACAACATTTAATTATATAGAAACTGATTCAAATTGAAAGTAAAGTTTTTTAATAGAGGCTCATTTTGAGCTCAAGATAGATTAATTATGAGGCATGTGTAATTCAATCAAGCCTAAATTAGGCTTATTCTTTGAGCTGTCCTCAAAAGAACGGGAAGACAAAGAGAGACGTTTCTTTTTGGAATGAGAAACACAGAAGCCTTTCAATACTAACAAGGAAACAGAAATTTCGGCAACTTAACATACAAGACGCCACTTATTCAAAACAAGGAACAACGCAAATCCGTGGCGCAGCTATTGAGAAGACTTCCGATCTTCTAGAAGCTATGCCACTTCAAAAGGTCCTCTCACAAGATTATACAAACGGTCTTTGTATTCTCATGAGGCCGGGCTGTTCCTAGACTGAATTACCCGAGGAAGCCTACAATTTCCTGCTTAACATGTACATCAGGGGCTGCGTAATTTCCTGCGGGTCTGTTGTAATTTAAAGAATCACGTCTGTGGGGTAGTGTCCATATGGGATATATCAGTGTTTACAGCAGAGTGAAATGGACACAATTGTTTCGCAACTAATTATGATATTTGGATTTAGCTTTCTGCTTGTTCATGGGCCAATGCCTTGAAGGGGGGCTATATTTATGAAGTTAGGAAATCTGAACAGCTGCCTAAATCATACAATTCTATTGGACCGCTACATAGGAAAAAATTACCTTGGACAAAAATAGATACTCGAGATTCAGTTAGCTTACACCCAGAAAACAGATTCATGCTGACAACCGAATTTGTAGCCAATCGAATGGTTCGGTTGTGAGAACCGAATTTTTTGGTTGTGGGAACCGAATTTTTCGGTTGTGACTACCGAATTGCTATTGAGGCAACCGAAATACAGTTGTCTCAATCAAATTTCTCATATCGCAATTGGTTTTCTGTTGTCACAATCGATAAATTCGGTTACCACAACCGAACCATTCGATTGGCTACAAATTCGGTTGTCAGCACAAATCTGTTTTCTCTGTAAATTAACTGGGTAAGTCTACGAAGACCACGGTCTCTCATATTACTACGATTTAGAGGGCACTACAGGCATTTTCTGATTTTATTGATATACCAGGCGTCTTTGACAACACTTCCTCAATGTATTCAAAATGTCCATAACCATAAAATTTATGAAAAAAAAAACTTTTGAGAACATTTTAGTAATTGTGTAATTTAATTACATTTTTAATTGATGCAACAATTCAATTAATTTAGTAATTAACTTCATTACAAATTTATTTAAATTAATTTAATTTGACTTTTATTTAATTAATTTTTTTATTTTTCAAATTTATTTTTAGAAAAAAGTAACAGAAATTTCCAATGATGTTGATAAATCTATTAATCAGCAGAACAAAGACTAAATTGTGAAGTCGAGGTATGGATTTTGAGTGTAATGACTTCAATTAAAAGCAGAGAAAATAAATAAAATTTAAAATTAGATTTTTTGGAAAAATTTTCATTCTTATTAAACTAAACAACAAAATTAAATAAATTATTTTAAACTGAAATTAAGTCCATAAATTTTAACAACAACAACAACAAAAAATAACAAATCGAAATATTATTTATTAATGTTTAGGCAAAATTGTAATGATGTGTTTAAGTTATATTTTTTATTCTAAATTCTTAAGTTCAAATAATATGTAAATAAAAACCAAAAAAAAATTTAGTTAATAAAAAAAAAATATTTTAAAATGAACAGTAAATAAAAAATTTGGCCCCCTCTATTAAGTGAAAAGCATGAAAATTAAGAAAATTATTTTAAATATATATTAACCGATCTCTAACCCAAAATTAATTTTCTTCATTTCCCTATTTTTTTTTAAGCTGCTCATTGTTATTAAAAATCAATTATTAAATTATCTATACTTAAAACATTCTTAAATTTTACATTAATTTTTATTATTACAAATAATTTAATCAAATTTAATCAAAAATTTCTTTTAAAAATATATTTCTATTATTTTAATTTTTTTTTTAATTTACACCATCATTAAAGTAACAAAAAACCAAAACAAAAAGTATTTAAATATTTGTATGTTCTATCTTATCGTGTCAATTTCTCTGTTATTGAAATCTAGGTAATAATTAAAAAAAAATATATTCGTTATTATTAATATTTTGAAAAATTATATATTATGAATATTTATAAAACAACAACAAATAAAACTATTTTAAATATTATAAAACAAATATACTTATTTATTGTATATGTAAATAGAAGAAATATTAAAGAAAAAAAATTATAAAATCTTATATGTATAAACAAAAGAAAAACCAAAAAAAAGTATATATTGAATGAATTGAATATTATAAATTATGGAGAATTTAAAAATTTAATTTTAAAAAACTCAAATAAAATATTTAAAAAACAAACACTAAAATTTATTGTTTTTTTTTTTGTATATTAAAGGCAAATAGAGTAAGTGTGTGTAATTTGTTTTACTTTACAGACCTTAGCTTAATAAATCACTTCATTTAAAAAAATTAATTTTATAAAATTTTGCTTTTTTGTTATTATTTCAAATTAATCTCCTGTTCGCCCTACAAATGAATGATTTCATATTAAGCTTCTTTTCGGTCTATGAGTGTAATAAATCTATTTAAACATTTTTAATATAATTTAATATAAAAATATATTTTTGATTAAAAATTTAAACAATTTTAATAAAATTTCACATAAAATTCCATACATGTGTCGAAAATTGAAATGTTTTTAAACAATGATTTTCATCAATTCTAATTGAATTATTATTGAAGAAAGTGAGACAGGATTTAGTAAAATTTATTTGATTCAATTTTGATTCGATTGAATAATTTGATTTAATACCAACCATTTTAGGTTTAATTTTAAACTTAACAATTCTTTTGATTCTATTTCAATTTAATCAATAAAAATAATTTTGAGAATCAATTTGTTTTCGATACTATTAAAGGTATGAGTATGATCAGAGATGCAAACCGGCGGCGACGGCTTAGTCGGCTTGAGCCGCAAGGATTTTTCAGAACATTGGCTCTTCTATTAACCAAATTTATTTAAGCGTTAAATCAAGGGTGCTCAAGCCCTATGCGCTTGGTGCTCATTTGTTTTTGTAAAAGCACTTAACTATATGCAGTGTGTTTTAATACACACAGAGAGCACTTAGGACTAGCAATACGAAATACACAAACAACTTTGTCTCATTAGTTTTTTTTGTCGTTCTTCACTGCCCAACATACTAAATGACTTGATAAAAATATTATTAAAAGCTTACAAACACAAGCCTTAAACTTGAAAAAGACTTGAGAATATATTGAAAAAGGCTATCGTAACAATTGTAGAAAAATCAAAACGGAACCCTCGTGAAAATATTATGTGTGTATGATTACTATAAGCTTATTCTTGCAATTGTAGAATAAGCTTACAAAAATAATATTGTATTAACTTGCGTATAGAAAGTTTATTTGACTCAATATATTTTTTACATAATTGTAGAATAAGCTTCACAAAAAATATATTATTTAGTGTTGAAAAAGAGAAATCATAATAATTTTCTGTAATTTCATTTTTTTATTTTAATTTTAAATATAAATAATAATAATTAATTTTAACCATAAATAAAAATTATTATGAAAATAATTAAATTTAATATGCAATTGCAGGTTCACTTTATAAAATTTACAACCAAATCTACACGTTGTATGCATTATAAGCGTAGAACAAAGACAACAAGACTAGAATGGATTGAAAATATTTCTATTTCAATCGTCATATTGCTTTGTTTAATATGTGTATGTAGTTTTTAAGCATACTTTAGAAAAAGTTATGTATAATAATCTTTTCTCAAGCACTGTTAAATACTTCTTATGAATTCAAATTTTATAAACATTATAATAAACGAAATTAAGAAAAGCTTTAAACACACTATTTATATAAGCTTATTCTCAAGTTGTATTGTAGTTTAATTGTTATATGGTATATTGGGTGTATACACGCAAGTGCAAAGCAACAACACTTTCGTATGCTTTGCTGGTAAACATTGACGACAGCGACCATCAATGTAGATTTTGTTTTTGTTTAACGAATGATATGAAATATTTTTTTTCTTTTTTTTTTGTATGTATTGGTTTTTACAATAAAAAATATTGAATCAAAATTAGTTATTCTTTAAATGTATTGGTGTTTTCTCTTCCATAAGGAACTTTTGGGCACCCCTGCTTTAAATCATAAATTTAAAAAATAATTTTTAACAAAATTTTAATTATTTTCTGATTGCATTTTATTAAACGGCTCAGCCGATTTTATTAAGCGGCTCAGACGTTTTAAGGCAATATGATAGGCTGCTGAGACTAGGTCGGTTTGAGCTGAAAGGTTTATCCAGAATGGCAGCTTTTTTACTAACCAATTTATTTAAGACTTAAGAAATAAATTTGTGAAAAAGTTTCTTAAAAAAATCTAATTTTTTGTCTGTTTTTATATGTCAAACTACTCACTCAGCCGCCAGCAGGTTAATGCCGATAGCATTAGTGGTGGATAGGCGAAGCTATGCAAAGCTCCCATTTAAAATTTGTAATAAAACAGGTCGGAAATATAAAGACTTTTAGATGATATTTGGCACATAAGCTGCTCTTGGGCCAATGACGAAGCCTATTTAAAATTAGTTACAATCGGTCAGTACCCAGACGTACCTCCCATATTCAGGTCATATCTGATTTGGATAAAAATGGTATTTAGCCACATAAAACTATCTTTATCTAGTTGTTATTTTGACTGTAAAATTTATATAGAAAAGTCACACACACACATGAACGTATTATGATACAATTAGATTGTTTACAAGGGGTGTGCTAAGTGTTGTATATACAACACTAGACAATAGGACGATTCAACATTTGTAATTATGTTAAGTGTGCTAACAAAAATTAAAACAAATCGTTATAGTGAGAACAAAATTTTAACAACTCTGTTTTATATACTATGATACAACAATACAATACTTAGTGCACCTTGTGAACTTCTTTTATGATTTTGACTGAGGTGAGTATATATTATAAACATTTACTTAAATCCACCATTTTATATGGAAAATTAACCTTTAACTTTTAATAAACAGATTATTAGCTTTAAACTGAATGCTGGTAGCACAGACTACACAGACAGGTTGCCAATGACATATGACAAACAAGAATTCTCGAACCATATGGTTATTTTGACAACTAAATATAAATTGAAAATTAGAAAAAAAAATATGTACCATATATTTTTTTCTATATCTATCCCTTTCTGTGTATCACCGAAATTTTGACATTTCCTTTTGCTCATTTTCTAGTCGCCATTTTGATTCAATCAGCTGTTTTCTGTCTGTGTAGTATGTGGCTGGTAGTTTTAACACATAACATTTTTGTATTATAATTTTTTTTTAAACTAAAGAAATTTACCCTTTTGAAATAAATTAATAAAAAACCACTAACTACCCATAAAAATAACGGTAGCTGTAACGGTATTATAATAATAACGTTAACCATACTTGCTCTGTTTTCATTCTATAAATTTTATTTTAAAACGTTTCTTTTATTTTTGAAGTGAAAAATGCATTTAAAATTATATTGAGTGAAAATTCATGTAATTAACTTTATCCCATTTGTAGAACATTACAAAAATGCTTAAAAGCTCAAATAAATACACTCATAAAAAGCTCGTACAAATTTTTCTAAAAAATAGTTTAATTCTAAAGAAAAAGGAAAAATAACAAGGTTGACAACCGAAACCAATACCGAACCTCTTGATTTCAAAAATACCGTTACTCCATAACTGTTTTTCTAAATACCGGTTCGTACTGGTATTGAATCCGATTTTAAAAAAAAATTTGTTTTTTTTTATGTTTTTGGAAAAAAATTAATACAAAATATACAAAATTGTAAATTAATTTAACTTTTCCCATGTTTTGTTAATGCATAGAGCAAGGTTGACAACCGAACCGAATAAACGTATTTTTATAGATTTTTTGTTTATTTGTTTTGGTACTGTTATTTTAATCATATCGGTTATGGCACTTTGTACCAGTATTATTAAAAAGTTGCATTTTCACAATAAATTATGTTTTAAATACATAATATTGCAAACTAGAATTAAAAATTATAATTGTACGTCAAATTTACAATACCAGTTTTGAATTTATTTTTTAATTAATTTACACTTTTGGATATTTTTTATCACGAAATAAAAAAAATTGAAAAATTTTTAAAACCTTATTTATACTAATACGATACCGGTTTTAAGGAAAAAATTTTTGGAAATACTGGTATTTTTAAAAGCAATAATTTCGGTATTGGTATCGGTTATTAATTTGAAAGGGTTTTGAAACGGATAACGGTATTGAAAAGGTATCGGTTACCAACCTTGCAAATTAGTATTGCTAACTTGAAGTTCGGTTATCATTTTTTTTTTTTGCAATTGAAATATCATTACCGATATCAATTCTAATTAGATTAGTTATTCGTTTCGGTTGCCAATAACATAAAAATTTGTTCTTTTGTATTAACTTTTTTTATGAGTGTACAATCTAAACATGCAAAACGACTACATATGTTTTTGTATTTATGAGTGTAAGTGTATAACGAAACGAAAAACAAGCTACTTATACACTAAGAAAAATGTCTGTAAAAATGTTTTGCTAAAATTTCTAAAAATTTGTTAAAAAGCGCCCCACAGAAAAACTGCTGAAATAAGCTGTTTTTGTTTATTGCTAAATAATAAAATAAGAATATTAGTAAATTAAAATATTAGTTTTAATATTAGTAAAATTAAGTATTATGCATTAAACACATACACAACGACGGCTACACGACCACAGCCTGTCAAAAATAAAATACACACGATTAAAAAACGATTATTTTGATACCAACACAGCTACACGGCCACACGACGATTTTTGCCGCTGTAGCCAACTTAGGAAATTTCTATTTTGTTGGCTACAAAACAAAAAGTGTTGACAATATAACAATATATGTAAAACAAATTAGTGCTATAAAATATTTTTTGTTAAACGGAAAAAAAGAAAACATCGAAAAAGTAAATGCTTTAATTGCATTGATAATCAAGAGGGGTTAGATTTATTTAATAATTTATTTTTACGTTATTAAAATGTATTACAAATAAGTAATTGTATTTTAAAGTTAAGTTTGTATACGAGTCTATAATCATGCTTGTTGCTCTATTTTGTTTTGAAATAAAAATGCATTTGTATTAGAAACAGTTGTTCAGCTGACTACACGACTACAATTGCAGTCAGCAGCATGTGTAATCATGTAGTCGTGCAACCGCAGTCGTATATGTGTTTAATGTATTAGTTTTATTTAAGTTAAATTTTAGTTATTTGAATGAGAATTTAACTCGATAAAGTTATAGTAGTCGAATAATAATAGACAAAAACTGTAAATATTTTTTTTTAAATGTAGCATTCTATAAAATTTAATTTAAAGATTTAAAATTTTTTATTTTTATTTCAAATTTTGTAAATTAAACAGCTATTTCGTTTGCTAATATTTAACAAAGTTTTTTGTTGACTTTAGCAGAGGAAATTGTAATTTTCAATTAACTCAAATTTAACACAAATATAACCAAAATTTTATTTTTGCTATTCTTAACTTTAATAATAAAAAAAAGAATCTGTTAACTGCAAATTTTTTTTTTAAAACCTTTTTCAACTAGTTTTTAGTAGCCTTTTTTTTTTGCTATTTTTACATGTTCTTTTTTCTATCAGTGTATCAAAATAAACAAACATAATGTTAAATATGGAATATTAAAAGAATAACAACAACACAACAGTAACAGGAAACATATAATGGCCGAAAAATACAAACAACAAGTAACAGGTGGAGAAAATAGTAAAAAAAAGTTAACACAATTTGTACATCTGGTAGATTTTAACGAGGCCATTATAAAGTTAATTATAAGCGACAACAAAAGCTTTTGTTGGATTATTTAAAAAAAAAAGAAACAAACCCATACATAGATAGATATAAAACCAGTTAACACACCATCATAAATGCAAATACATGGTTTCTATAAGCAGAAGCACATTTGATAGTTAACACACACATGGTAATAAAAATAAATATGTTTTGTAAAAATAGGACAAGACCAACAGAATTAGGGGGCCTGATATCGTATAATTAATAATTCCAGGAAAAAAATAAGATTTTTAAGAAATTTTCTTAAAATGAATCTTTGTATTATAAGACTACAAAATTCTGATATTCAAAAAAAATCCTACATGTAATCCCATGTTTGGAATGCACACTGAAAAGAATTACATCAAGCAGAAACCACATTAAAACGATTTATAAAAAAAACTCTGATATTCAAAACACCTATATTCCCATGGTTCTATGCACACAGAAAAAATATTAAATCATTAAATTACATAGAAACAAATTTTAAAATCAAACTAAGTTTATTAATTTAAATATGTTTGCATAATTTTTAAAAAACTAAAACAATATCTAAAATATTGAAATATTAATTTAAATAATTTAAATACGAAAATTTTTATTTGAACTAGAATCATATTTATTTGAATAAGATTCATACTTAATTTAAAAATGTTTGTAAATAAAAAATGAAATGTTAATTCAAATGTAATATAATAATGATTTTTTTTCTCTGTGTATATATTTTCCATTTTTATTGTAGTTTCATAAAAAGTCCAAACAAACTATGGTGTTGAGATTATGGTTACAAAATTCAGGTGCTATTGCATTTTATATACAATTATTGTGGTTTTTAATAGTACTTGAAACAGTTTGTTGAAACTAATTTTTAGCAGTAAAAAATAAAGCTAAATATTTTTTCTAAGCCAAAGTTTTTACATGGCTTCTGCAGGTATTAAAAAAAGTCATATTAACTTAAAATTGCTTGTTGGCGTAGAAAATAAACTTTATCATTTAATTACTTTATAAACTCTTGTTAAAAACTCGTTATCTATTTATTTGTATAAAATGTTGTTTACTAATTTGGTATTTAACTTTTGTAGGAGGTAAATGTATGTACAAATATGTGATTTAAAAACTTTTCAACACTTCTCTATATTTATAACGTCTTTTACAATAAACATCCTAATACACACTCAAACCTCATTTTATGCTATTGATTCGTTTCGCAAAAATCTGCAAAAAACGAGTTCGTATAAAACGATACAAAACTACGTTCCTGAATTTAAAAACATAGTTCCTAGCATTATTGATTTTAATAGTTAACAGTTCAAATAAATTTAAATATACACAAACTTAATATTAAAGCTATTCCAGCTGATCGCCAGACACCCTTGACCGCTCTCGACCGCTGGGATAATTAGCGCACTAAATGTATACAAGGTGCCATTTTCCGGGAAAATCTCATGCAAAACAAGTAAAAAAGGGATAAATTCGGCTGTGCCGAATCTTTGAATACCCTCCACCAAAGGGGATGAAGATGATATACGTATGTACTAAATTTTGCATGAACTGTAATATGAATATGTTTTGTCAATTTATGTAACGAACTTTTGTTATTTAGTTTTAGCAATGTTATTTACAGAGGTCTGCTCTGTTAGCGACTTTAACATTGTTCATTTTTACGTTAACTTAGTTATCATAGTATGTAAGACAATAAATGTAATCGAACAATAAGAAGACTTAATAACATTTTTACTTACTTAACAGAAAAAAAAAATAGATACAGAAAAATTGTACAAATTTGTATGGAAAATTTAGAGGTACCATCACATTTTCACTCATAACTTTTGAACCGCTTGACCGATTTTGCTCATTTTAAATACCAAACTGCTCGGGAGGATGTTCAATAATCTGGGTAAAAATAGGCACCCCCGCTTGCGTCTTCGCGTCGTGATCGTGATTTCAACAAACAGACAGACAGACGGACATCGCTAAATCGACTTAAAATTGCATAAGGATCACGAATATATATACTTTATGGGGTCTTCAACCTATATTTCGACATATTACAAACGGAATGACAAACTGATATATACCCTCACCATATATGGTGGAGGGTATAACAAGCATCTAGTATTAATTTACGATAGTATAAACTTCTTAAATTTTTTGAGCTTAAGGTTGGTTTTTTTTATAACTAAAAATACCCAGTAGCAAATGGCCGAACTAGTTTTAAAATGTACTAGTTTTTATACTAGTAATTACAAAACTAGTTCTCAAAGTGATCATCTTGAACCAGTTGTGTACTAGTTTAGTAGTATCGATGTAGGGCCTGTAAAAAAATTGCCCAAAATGAAATACAAGTTTTGAAATTCTCATTTTGTTTACATTTGCTTTTAATAATAAAATCTGATTTTGGAAATATTTTGTAAATTAACTGGTACATAACTGGTGGCAAAGAGTCACTCCTGAACTAATTTCGTAAATATTTCATTAGTACCAATTTAGTCGTCTGATTTAAAAAATATGCATAATTCCTGTTGCAGACACCATGCAATATACATTGACTAGAGTATTCAAAAAACCGGCATTTTGAAAAAACCGGTTTCGGTTTTCTTCGAAAAATAGAATTTTAAAAAAACCGGTTTCGGATTCGGTTTTTGCAGAAAAAACCGGTCAACCGGTTTTTTTCGGTTTTTTTAAAATTGATTTATTACAAAAAAAAACAAATTTAATATATAAAGTAATAAAAATAAAAAAATACATTCTTTGAATAATATATATATTCATTTAAATTTAATTTTTTTATTGTATTTCATTTCAACAAAAAATTAACTGAAAACCAATATTTTTTGTTTTATTATAAAACTATATTTGTATCAAATGAATAGAGAACGTTAAGTTTGTAAATTGGTAAAATTAGGTACGTTAGTAATTTGAACGTTTAAAACGTTTGGCATTAAATAAGTTTTTTTAATATTACATTTTAAATATGTAAAAAGAAAATCTATTTTTCACTTCTAAAATAATATTTTAGAAATAATATGCAATTTAAATGTTTCGTTTTAAGACGATTTTTTTATTGCTTTTGATAAAGCTAGAAGTGGAAATACTCTTTCACTAATAGTAGATGTTGGTCAAATAGTCAAAGGACAATTATATAAATTGTCCAACTTTTCAGGATTTTGGTACCTAAAAGTGTGTAGAATAAGATGAAATGAATTAGATTTCTGATAAAAATTTATTTACCCCATAAAAACGTACAAATCGAACTTGGGAAAATCGATAAAAACGAGAAACATTTTTCGATTTTTTGGTTTTAAATTGTCACTCTAAAGGCGAAAAAATAAGTCACCACATAGGCATGACGTCACCAAAGTCGGCACCCAATCATAACAAACCATATCAAATCGCATCTCCCAACTGAAGGTGTGTTCACAGTGATAATGCGTTATGAAACTTTAAATGCGTTTTTCTCAAAACTTCATTTTCACACACTAGAACCCTTTTCTCGGCGAAGGTCACATATAATGATGAATGATTTTGTACAGTCTTTTTTTTAGGATTTTGAATACTTTTTATTGTGTTATTTAGATCACAAATTAAACTATTTGAATTTGGAATATCCAAAGTTAAGTCTTCATCGGAATCTATCAGACTTACATCTAAATCTTCATAACCAAACAAAAGATTATGTGTTAGGAAAAAATTAAAGAGACCAAGTAACCCAGTTGGTGATGTAATTAAAAAAACCGGTTAACCGAACAAAAAAGACCGGTTTTCGGTTTTCTTCGAATTTACAAAATATTCGAAACCGATCGGTTTTTAAAAATAAAGAAACCGGTTGACCGGTTTTCGGTTTCGGTTTTTGAATACTCTAACATTGACTTTTCTTTAATACTATTTGAATTAATTTTTTAACGTATTTTATATAAACTCATTAATTTTACTTAATTATAACATGTTATTTTTTCGTTTCTAAATTTGTTTTAATTTAATATTACTTTAAATATAAGTTTATACTTATATTAAAATATAAAAACTATTTTATTTCATCAGATTTTAGAACCGGACTAGTGTGATTTTAGCAATTGTCCAATAAAATTTCCTTAATCTCTATTAAAAACTACTGATATAGTACCATAAATTCTCATTCTCTTAGTAAATAGTACCGAACTAGTTCAAAATCGTCAGTGGAGTACCATATTCTTTGTCCCACCAAATTGTTTGTCCTGCTGCTAGTAATGCTAAACTAATATTGCAACTGATAATGTTAAACTAGTTATTTAACTATTTCAAAGTGGTAGTTTGGAGACAATTGCTCCCAGCCCTATGACATCTCCATGTTAAATACTACAGTTGTTTGTATGAATAGGCGGTAGAACTCGTACTAGTTGTCTGGTTCAAATAAACTAGAACATAACTGGTTCTGTACTAGAATTTTTTGCTACTGGGTATTATTATTTATTTTTCAATATTTTGCTACTCCATTGTGTAGCAAAATATTGAAAAATAAATAATAATATTTTTAGATATAAAAAAACCAACCTTAAGCTCAAAAAAAATAGGAAGTTTAAAATTAAAAAAAGGTTAAATAAAAGTTAAAAATAATTAATTTAGTATAAAAAAAAATAAAAAAGATTAATATGGGATTTCCACAAGACGTACGTCGCTAGACGAACGAGTGACTACATGTATTTTGTTTTTATATTGCATGTATTTTGTTATTGCATTTTCGTTGGTGTGAAGCAAAACGTAATCTAGAAACACCACCTAAACATTAAATTTAATTAATTTTTTACAAGATTTTATATATCAGAATCACTTAATAACTTTATGCATCGTTTCTGAATTGCTTCTATATCGCTTTCATTACTACAGGGAACAATTACATCATTTGGTAAATCATTACTTGAAAATTCTCAAAATAATTAACAGGAACGGACGAGGATTCTTCAAGAGCTCTTTGCTTTCTTCTCATACAAAATAATTTGTCAATAGACTTTGTGATGTTGATTCTTTTGATATCCTGAAAATGTTATTGCTCGTTCCGTATATTATGGATCCACATTTAAAATTTTGTTTTGCAAATCATTCACCGTGTTAACAATTTCACCATTATTATTTTTTCTTTTTTAAATAAGAGTTTCAACAATTGCCTCGCAATGGCTTTCGCAATGATTGTCTTGGATACTATTTGTAGTTACACTACACTTAAATTTGACGAGCCAGGGCAAGTCTTAAAAAAATATAAACGAAAATTTTAAAACTGCATAAATTTTAATTTGCATAAAACGAGGCTAGAGTGTATGTATATTTTTTTGTTATTGTAATCTTATCATGCCCTACTATACTGACAATGGTTAAACAGATATGTACATATACGACTATATTTACCTTACACATATACATATGTACCTACATACATATATCCTTGTGTAATTTTTTGTAAGAACATTTTTACAAACACTATACCGCAATATGCATAGACCTTTTGTTAATTTTTATAACACACTTATAAATCAACAAATTTTCCTTAGAAATCTTTTAGAAGAACCAACTAATTGCCTATGCATACGGCTGTTACTTAAATATATTCAAACATACAAAGATTTGCATGAATGTATGTGTATGTACACAATTTTCTAATTCATAAAAATCTTATAAGACTTAGAATTTCCTTATTTGCTTTAGTTTTTCTAGTATACAACACTTTTTATATTTTTTCACTTCTATTTCAAAAGGAGAAAAATCCCTAGCTACACACCAGAGAACTGCAACTGCTGATTGCAAAACGCAATCAACACAAGAATAAATATGTGTTTGCGTTCAAGCGCTGAATATACTCCAACACACATATTTGTTGATGATTTTAAATCAATCAAACGACGTGCCAATTGTTTTGACTGATTTATAATCATCGGTCGTTGTTAAACCATTGATTTTATTCTGTTCATTCGAGTCAACAATAATTATTTTGATGTAGAATAAATCAGAAAAAACAACAAACAACGTGTATGAGTGTAATCATAATTAAAACAAAATAGTTTCTTATCTATAAAAAGTAGTGGTTTTGTAGAAACACATTTCATAAATGTTATATGTATATTAGGGTGGGTCTAAAATACGTTTTTTTAGAATTTTTATTAGGAATACCAAAAATATTGTTCTTTGTGAAATTTTTTTTTTAAATTTAGGTCGATATCTCAGGCTCGCCCAATCAAAGTAGATGAAAAAAAATTTAGACAATATTTAAATTTTTCCGGATTAGGCAAGCCTGAGATATCGACCTAAATTTTTTTCCAAAAAATATTTATACTTCACAAAGAAGAATATTTTTATTACTAATAAAAATTCTAAAAAAGCGGATTTAAGTCCCACCCTAATGTAAAAAATATCATTTATGAAATGCGTTTCTATTTTGTTTTAATTATGCATAAACTCATACGCGTTGTTTGTTGTTTTTTCTGATTTATTTAACGCTTACTTTTTGTTGAGTGATTAAATTTGCAGTAAACATAATGACATATGATTCAAACTGATCCGAATTTCGCGTTCCGTAACATGATGCTGATTTTATTCTACAGTGAATTTTCTTGAATTATTAAATGTGAACAAGAATTTTTGTGTATGATTAAATCAAGAAAAAAGTTGATTTTGCAGTTCTCTGCTACACACACAAAAAATATTTTAAAATCGACTAGCATCAACATTAAATTAAATAGAAATAGCTTTGACATAAAATAAGTTTGTTTTCTTTTTAATTTAAATATGTTTCTACAAAAGAGTTAAATTACTTAAAAATCCTATGAAAGGTTATCAATAAAATAATATAAAATTTAACTGTGCTGGGATATGACTTAAACTTGGTTTAGTTAAATCGAAATAGAATTTTGTCATCCATTTCCATAAATTTGTCGGAACAACTTAGAAGTTTGGTCTTCGTCGAAATAAAATAACACAAACGAAATTTCAAAAGCAGTTTTCCAGTTACAAACTGTCATAAACTGAGTTTAAAGATAATCTACATCCCAAAAACTTGGCCTAAGGGTTGAATATAAATCTACCGCCCTTGAGGTCCTTATGGCTAGTAAATTTGTCCACAAAAAGGATTTCGTCTTATTATATATGAGCACTTTATCAAAAACTTTAGTAATTAATTCTAATATTATTTACGATTTTATAAAAAAAAAAATATAATAATTAAAACCTTGAAGCTGTGGACCAGATTCTAGATTTTTAATAAAAGTACTTTGACAACTAAAATTATAATATTGCAAGAGTAAAGTAATCAGTGTAAATATATATAAACATACGATATATATTCATAAAGTAGAAAATAAAAATTGGTTTACACTCGCCTTACTTTATTATTTTCTAGCTATTTTAAAAAGCTTATAATGAAATTTAAAATGTTTTTAAGATACTAAAAAAAAGAAATTTAAATAAAGAATAGGGTTTTTTAATTTTTAATGACAGTTCACATGTTCCTTTTAAAGCTAATTACACTTCGACTACTATTTCCCAGTATTCGTTATACGAATTATCAATTTTTTTATAAATTTTCACTTAAAAGTTTGCATTTCATATCCCCAGTACTAGGAAATAGTAGACAGGGATGATTAACGTATGCATTAACCTTTATAATGTTGCTCCTACTAAATCATTTTTAAAGTAAGATATTATTTTTTAAGAACATTATTGCATTAAGTAAGAATCTTATAAAGACAAATATGATTCTGGTTAAAATCAACTTTTTCGTAATTAAATTAATATGTCAAAACTTTAGATTTTGTTTCGCATTTTAAAAATAATTTAAGGAAGGCTTACTTATCTGAAAGTATGATCAGTTTAACAATATTTTCATGAAAATTTCATTAAAGGTTAAGATTAAAGACCAACTGCGTTTCCTCAACAAAGAGTAAAATTTGCATTTAAATAAGCTTACTTTTAGATAAGTTAGCCCACTTTGAAGTAGTAAAAATTTAATTATATTGTTATTATAAATTGTGTGTATACAATTATTTAAATATTTTGGTGATAATATTTAAACAAAATAAGTTTCTATATTTTTCACAGTATTTATTTGTTTTACAGTGAATTTATTTGTACCTACATTGTAATTTTCTAAATTAATTGTACTCATCGGCGATGATATAAAATATTTTTAAAGTATTTTGGAATCTGAAAACAAAAATTCGACTCGGCTTCCCGAATTGTGAACTCCCAATATACCAAACCATATCACCTAGGTTAAATTCGTTATCATACTCGTATATAATAATCAATTCTAGTTGTAAAATTCACCCTTGCAAATGATATTGTTATAACATTTAATTATGATACCGACAGTAAAACCACAAAACTTCAGTATGATACCGAAACACTATCATTATTCCAGGAAATTTCGAAACGATATCGTATATGATATCGAAATTGGCTTCGCGACATTTTAGCCTTATGTAATAACAATGTAGTTTCATTAATTCTTAATTATTTTATAATGTTTAGAATGAATTTTAAAAATAGATTTAAGAAATTTAATCCTCCACCACGGTTTTAGCTGCTCCAATTAATTGAAGTTGTATCCCTTAACATTTCGATATGGCATCGGTTTAAAGTAAACTAAGCAAAAACGACTAAGCTCTCAAACAATTTATTTGTTTAAAAACTTTTTAATCTTTCAAAACTGAAAAAAATATATTATAAAACTACTTGGGTTCGATATCGTTTTGGAATATTAAAGGTGATTGTGATTTCTCTATCGTATCATTCTATGGTTTTGGTACATTATAATTTTGTAACCCTCGGGAAATAATTCTCTTTGGATCAATACTGCGAAGAAGAATTTTAAAATCTTTTTAATTTTTTATGGATGCGATTTCAACATAAAATTAGTATAACCATTTCAGCAAATTGCCAAATGTATTCAAGGACCCCGTAGCGAGTATATTTTTTTGAAATTGTCCTTAGAACATTAAGTTTGCTAAAAAATTTGGGCACATTAAAAGCGTATTTGTTGTACCTAATAGAAAGTATAGAAAGTCCTTTATTTCGGAAAGAAGATTTAAAATAAGTTTTTAATTCAGATTCGTTTGTAGGAGACTTAAGTACCTTTACGGTTGGTCTTACGTTACAGGGTTAATTTTAACTGAACTATTGAACAAAAGCAAATGTCAAAAACATACATAACGAAATGGCTAAAAATTAATAAAACTTTGTGTTAAAATGACCACGTTGAGTTGGATAGTGTAATATCTTATTTCTGAAGTCCTCCTTTCAAGTGGTCAGCCATTCGAAGATCAGAAGAAGCTTAAATAAGCAAAGCCGGTGTTAAACATAACCCAAACGAGAAACCCCCAAGCCCGGCCAAAGACCGGCTACGCGAAAAAGCTTAGCTCAGCAAATCAGGCATCCTTCCGACTATATACAGAGTACTAAACCTCGGTGAAAAACTTGTTTGCAGTATATTCTAAACCGCGCCCAATTGACCGACAGAAAAATTGTATTATTAAACTCTACGTGGCCACTTTTGTCGATGCACAAAGATTTGTCAATTTTGGAAATATTTCGGTAAACCTTATTTGTTCCAAATTTTACTATAATTATGTGCAAAAACCTGTCTATAGCTTTACACAATTTGAAGTTGTGTTTACCTTTGTGGCGCCCTTTCAATGCTGACCAACTTGGCCGAAATATGGATTCAGAACGATACGAAGAGGGACAGCTTTGTTTTGTGCGAAAATTGTATACCTTTGTACTTTGGCTGGCCCAAATGGACATCTTTGTCAAGCTAGTGGAACCCTAAAACTTGATTGTGTGTTTTGTCTTCTATTCTTTCTTAACCTTTGTGGCCCCTTTAATATAGATCAATTTGGCCAAAATTTAGATTCAGCACTATTCGAAGAGGGGCAGTTTTGTTTTGTGGAAAAATTTTATACTTTTGGATTGAGCACTATTCGAAGACGAGCAGCTTTATTTTGTACGAAAATTATATACTTTTGTAATTTGGCTGACCCAAATACGCATCTTTGACAAGCTAGTGGAACCATAAGACTTGTTTATATGTTTTGTCTTGCATTCTCAAAAATATATGGCTAGACACAAAGCAAGAAAAACTACTTACCATTTTATAACTTTCTTTTCCACGTTGTTTTTCTTCAATATTTTGTGCAGAGCACTTTTTATTTATCATATTTTGATCATTTAAAGCACTTTATTAATTTTAATTTTCATTATCACACATTTATCAATTGCACCCAACAGCAGGGAAAAAATACACCGACACACACACGCGTATTTACTTATGAAATTTTCAATTATATACATAAGACAATTATAATAATTTCTTTAAAAAAACTAATTTGTAGCACTTTTACTTTAATTTAATAGACAATTATTGCATTTCAATGCAATATTTTAAAACAAAATATAATTTTTTTAAGAAAAATTTTTGACAGAACAACCGATCCGTTAGAAAAATGCGCGATAATTAAAAAAAGAAGCTTTACTAGATTGTAGTGTTGCCAGAAATATTTTAGTTCATGTACCCGTTCTGTAATTTCAAATCCACAAAAATACAGCAAATAAATGTTAAAACTCCAGATTTGTTCCCAAAGAGTGTACACCAACAAAAGAAATCAAAATAGTAACAAAATGCTATATCTTACTGTCTCATACTTTTTCTCAATGTATTTTATATGTAAAGGGTGGTGACACTTTTAGTGGGCAACACTCCCACATTAGCGACTTTTATATAGTTCTTGGTGTTTGCAAAATTGTAAAAATTATTCTTATAATTGATGCCATCGTAAAATTGTTTCACTACAACTAGCGCTAAAAAAATTATATATGTTCTGTACAGAATTTACAAGTGGTAATATCAAATCATGATACTAAGCCGCCAACTACTTTTTTGTGTCAAGTAGCTGCCGAAGTGACTCGTTTTGACTTATTTTTGTTAACTTGCCAAACCATCTGGCGGGTCTATCTAGTTAAATGGGGTGAATTTTTCCAAATCTGGCATCACCTTGTAAAAAAAGGTAAACAAATAATAAGTTTGAAGTATTTCAAGGCGAATACAATTTATAGAGGTAAATTCGCCTTAAAGTAATAAGAAAATAAAATTTCCTTTTTTTGTCACCGACGATGAAAATCTTTGCAAATTATCCTTCAACATAAGCAAGTTTTAGCTTCACCACACTGAAAACCATAATTTATTCGTGTTGGAGAGCGAAAAATTTGCCTTCAGAGGAAATTTCATATTTTCAACATATAAGTTGAATACTTTTCAACATATAAGTTGAATACTTTTTGTCAGGATAACGATCCTGAATTATAGAAACCGTCACTTATATGAGTGAAGTGTAATTTTGCATCGCTACACTTTTTCGCAAATCATATTAAAGTATAGTTAAAAGTTTTTTAGTAGGTCTGTGCTAAAACCTTGGCAAGTAGTGTAATTATTTAGTTTAAAAAAATTTGATTTTACTATTATTTATTTGCAATACAATTTACGAATTTATTACTGTAAAATCATAATGGTAGTCATAATTTTATGCCCTAAAATAAAACATTTTTTTCAATTTCTCATACTTTTATTAAACAAAAAGTTTTTTTTTTTTAATTTTACAAAAAGGTTGTACCGTAAGCTCATAACTTAATGATGTGGTCTTAAAGCCACAATTGAATATGAACGATATAATAAAATTAATACACATATATACTTGTATTTAATTTAAAAATGTAAGTATTGTGAGTAAATACTGTTTAAAATTTTTAAAGAACTCAAAAATAAATTTACTTAACGACCGTAAAAGTTTTCTGTACAATATTAATCTCAAATAAATTTAATCAGAAATATAAAACATTAGATCTTTTAAAAGCGATATGTTTTTCTTGTATACAAGTCATGGGTGAGAACAATTTTTGGTTTCATTAAGGAATTTAAAGTAAAAAAGAATTGGGAGATTACAAAAAAAAAAAATACGATATAGCCTTAACACAACTTCGGTACAAGGACAAAAATAACAAAAATTCTGATATAAAATCTATGCAGTTTTAAATTTCGCCATTTCCACAATTTAAAAAAAAATCAAATAATTTAAAAAATGATTTTGGCATATTTTAATTGAAAAAATGTCTACCTGAATTTAAAATCCATTTTATTTTAAAGGTTGTTCATTGTCTCTATTTGCTATAAAAGTTAGTGTAACTGTGATATAACAGTTACTGTTTCAAATTCCTTTTATTTACAGTTAAAAATTTCCTTTGTGAAATTAGAATAACAAACTGAATAATAAAAATTTTTCAAGTGCAATAAACTTAATATTAAAAGTAAAATTGCATAATTTTGAAATTAAAACTTAAGAGTTTTGTAAACAATTTTAAATTTAAATCGTTAACATTAAATTAAAATTGATTACTTTTAATTGAAGTTTTATTTTTATATTGTAATTTAAACTTTCAAAATAAATTGCAAAATTATGTACCCAAAATGAAAAATTTAAATTTATATTTAAAAAAGGCTGCCTAGAACTTTTGTTACAAATAAAAATTGATGTCAAGGCTAATAGTTTATTACATTAATTATTAATAGTTTATTACAGCTAAAAAAAATATATATTAAAATATTTTAATAACTTCAAATATATATATTTTATTTTTAAAATTCAAAGCAAAAAATTCAAGGTTTTGTTATTGAAACTAAACTGGATGTGTGAAAAGACTATTCTGCCACTTTGCGGATTTTAAAATCTTTTAAATCTGATTGTGGTATTAAGCGTAAATTATGTTCATTTGCTAAATGTAAAACCGAATAAAATGCTATTGAGGGAGACAAAGCCTCAGACATATTGTGTGATAGCAACTGGGGCAGATGACTATAGACATTTTGAAAACAAGCAACACCATCTACATATTCTTCATCTGTAAGTATAGGATGTTGGGGTATATCTGCATTTATTAAAATCGGTTGTTTAAGTTGTTTTGTTATGAGAACGGTACAACTACGTTTGAGATTTTTCATATCAATAACTTTAGCGCGTTTAGCAAATGGTACTATAATTTTGGTAACTTGGGTAGGAGCTCCCTCATAGTCGGTGGCAATTTCTAATACTGTATCATTAGCATTAGGACCATCATTTCGTTCCATTAAGGCATCTGGCAGTTGACTGACTACATCCATGCCATTGATTGATATATTTCTGGCATTTTCATCATCCACCACTGGCACATCATCATGATGTATACCATTTCCTTCATCAAAATGATCATCAACTGCCATATCCATATTATTCTGTAATGTATCTTCATCTAAACCATCACGTGCCAATATGCTTTGATGTTCTACACCCTTTATGTGTATCGGCAAACCAGGAGCTAAACAATATCTATAAAATATATTTGTATCCAATCGCAAATCTATTGGCAGTTTCAATTTTCTTTGATCCCATTTCTTTTGTATATTAGCCTTACGACTCTTAAATTTATCATCGTATTTAATGAAAAGTTCATCATGGAACTCACCAAATTTCAATTGTTTAGATTTATTCTTGTCCAAAGCCCTTTTATTACGTTTCGTTCTTTGACTTATTGGTTTATCACCTTCACCATGATGATTAGCTGCTAAAGTGGGACGTGTCCGTTTAAATTTCCAATGTGACGGACCGGCCCAAAATTGTGAGATTTTATCAAGGGGGCGATAAGAATATTCAAGTTTTGAACTTGCATCTACAGGACGTAAATCTTCAATTAGTACGGGTGCTTTCCGAAGACCACGACAATTATTAATGGCAGTACGTTCCTCTAAAAAATAAAAAAAAAGAAAATAAATAAATAATACTTTTTTAATGGCAGATATTGATTTTTTTAAAGTCAACGAAATAAACAATTTTTCTCAATAATAAATTTGCAACAAAAAAAGGCCTCAAAAATTTTGTTAAAATAGCACCTGCAATTGGAATTTTGTACAAGCTGAAAAATAAGTTAAGTGAGAAGTCTAAACTGATGATATTTCAGTCGTTATATGGGAATAATCTATGCTTATAATAAAAGTAACAATAATTTATAATCGCTCCAATGTATGCAAAATAAGGCATTGAAAATTATATATAATTTACCAATAACTTATTCGACTTTTTCAATGTACAAAGATATTTCCAAAACAATTTTACCAATTTATGGATTACATGAGTTTCAAGTTTTGATGTATGTTTTTAAATGCATTCATAATATCGGACACCATACCATATCATTTTTTCAAAATCAATCTTATTTTTACACACGCAATGGGACAAATTTAAGAATTCCAAGGTGTAGATTAGAAAAGACCAAACAACGTATAGATTACACTGGCAGTATAAAATACAATAGTTTGCCTTTACATTAATACAATTAATAGATTAACGACATTTAAATCATCTTGTAAAGATTTTTTGTATAATAAAATGGAAACGCTTCTGTTGTAATTTAAATTTAATTGTTACACTTAAAACATTTTTTTTTTTTAATATATGTAATTATTTTCATATGTACATTTAACAAGTAATATATCTTGCCAGCTAGCTCCAATAATGCCTTTAGGCGCTGGGGCCATAATTAAAATGAATTTATAGTATTTTTGTACAATAAATAAATAATAAAAAAAAAAAATGCGAAAATTCGCGAACAAAAATGTTGAATAAAAAAAATGTTACCTAAAAGTTTAAAGTTAACTTTTCCGTAGAAAAAAATGATCAAATTCTGATAATTTTTCTATAGAAAATTTGCTCAGATTCGAACAAGTTTTCTATATAAATAATTGCTCAAATTCTGATAACTTTTCTATAGAAAAATTTTACAAGATTCAGACAACTTTTTTATAGAAATATTTGTTCAAATTACGATAACTTTTCTATAGAAGACAGTTTCTTATAGAAAAAACTTTTCTATAGAAGACAGTTTTTTATAGAAAAAATTGCTCAGATTTTTACAATTTTTCTATAGAAAAAGTTGCTCAGATTTTAATAATTTTTCTACAAAAGTGGTTACTCAGTTTCTGCAAACATTTTGTTGTTTATATTCGGATAACTTTTCTAAAAAATGATTTTTTCTTACCTGTTGTCAAATCATCTAATTCTTCATAATTCACATCCATTATTGGAATATGTTGACTTAACATTGGCATTGGTTCACACTCGGCATTTATATCGAAGGCCATTGCCATTTCATTAGCATTGGCAAAAGGCGCATTATCACCTCCACCCATATCATCACAACCTGGAGGACCATCATCATAATCTAAACTCATACTATTAAGTCTAGACCGTTTATCGTCATCTTTATCATTTAAAGCTTCTGGTGTATCAGATATGACATAACCATCATGTAAAGGTCGTAGTTTTATGTTCTCGGAACCTCTCATTTTAAAAAGACGATCACAAGGAGCTAATTCTGCTTCATTGTTGGTATTTAAATCAACTTCCTCCGTATAATCACAAACAGGAAGTGGTTGTGTATCCCAAATGAGGAATGTTGTTCGCAGACGTAACTCAGAATCAGTGGTTAAGAGTATATTGTTCATTAAACGGTTTGAGGAATTTATCGAACCTACAATAGAATTTAATTTGCCAAAGACAGGATCTTGTAGAGGTACAGTATCCAAGCGGGCATTGAGTGTATCTTTATTTTTAGTAACAGTGGAAAGATTTTTACGTTGTTTTTTTTGTTTGATTTTAGGAGCGGCCTGTTTCTCAGCACCTTCCAAACCCGCAGCACTAGCATTGGGATCATTGCTGCCATCTCCACCTGTGGCCACATCATTTTCTTCATCGTCGTCGTTATTTTGTTGTCTATCTTTAAATTTTTGTGCATTAAGACCAGCCGACAAACGCAAAACATCTGAATGTATAGAATCTACTCTTAAACCATAAACCTTCGAAGACGCTTCCAAGGAAGAACCAGCCACCTAAAACCACTCAAATAGTTAACATATAAACAATATCTCTACGTAATTGCACAAATTACCTTAAAATTATTAAAAGATTTATGATGCCTTTCCAATAAGTTGTTCAATGTGTCTATAAGTGACATGGACCACGCATTTTCTTTACTCAATTTGTTGCCATTATAAATTTCCAAACATTTTTTTAAGGTTTCATTTTCTTCAAATGTCGATTCTGACGAAGTGGAACCCGCTAGAAGAGTTCTTCTTCTCGCTTGTCTTCTTTCTTCTTCGTCATCATTAATGGTAACATTTTGTTGTCCTTCTCGAAATACTGATACTTCTGATCGCCTTAAAGGAGAATCCGTATGAGCTGGTGTCATAGTCGCCTAAAATAATTGAGAAAAAAAAATTATATATTAATGATTTTTCACATTAATTCACAACATTAAATTTTTCCACTTCGCCCCGCGCGTCCATGTTTTGTTACAATTCTTCAAATCACTTATTCCTGTCAACACGAATAAAACTGACTTGAATTATAAATTCCAAATGGGATTCGGAAAAACTGGTAATATTGCTTTTTAATGATTTTAATAATTATTTTGTTGCAATTATGCGTAATTAATGCAGAGAATATAATAAGTAACTTACAGAAAACTTAAATATTAATTCTAAAGATTAAAATACGAAAAATAATTAAAGCGCCACTATCAACTATTTTCTAACATTTTATACCAAAACAGCCAAAATCTCAATTGTTTTTTAGAAGATGGCCGTGGACACCGATTGTTTATTCTTAACAAACCTTTAATTTTATATTTTGTTGAACTTCAATTGTAAATTTTTTATTTTCACTGAAAGATATAACTGTTTTTACACCAAAAAATTGTTATTCTTTCTGTTTTTCTTCTAATTATTAATTTTTCCAGTTTCTTTTGCGTTGTTTTTTGTTGCTTTTTCCTTCAGATGCGCTTGTGTTTGTGTTGTGTGAAATTTCAGTTGTTTTCAAATAGGAAAAAAATCAACGCCGTTGTTCGAAAATACTGTCGCCAACTTTGCGATTTGCTTGTCAGATGTAGCGATTTTATTTAGCCTTTAGCAGAAAAAAATTTCAGTTACTTGCTGCATAATTTTCAACAGAGTCTTAACCACTGTTAAGCGATAAAATATTACTCTTCACTGATTAAAAAAAAAATATAACAAATAATAGTTTTATCAATTCGGAGCTCTTATAGTTTAATATTTAAATTTTATTATATACTAGCTGACCCGGCAAACGTTGTTCTGCCTAGGAATAGGATTACATTATTATCTAGGTAGCTCGCACAAAGTTTGAATATTCTCACAATAATAGTACCCCAGATATGCAATAATAAATTTGTACTTCGTATGGGAGGTGCCACGCCCATTGCTTGGATCCCCCATATTTTTTGGAAGATTATGAATATTATTATCAAAGAAGCTCACACAAAGTTTGAAGACTCCCACTTTAATAGTACCCCAGATATGCAATAATGAATGTTTTCTTCGTATGGGAGGTGCCACGCCCATTGCTTGGATGGCACTCATTTTTTTGGGAGATTATGAGTATTATTATAAAAAAAGCTCACACAAAGTTTGAAGACTCCCACTGTAACAGTACTCCAGATATACAAAAATACATTTTTACTTCGTATGGGAGGTGCCACGCCCATTGTACCCATATAGGTCAATTGTGAATCTAAACCATTCAGGGATCAAATAAAACAGACACAACAAATTTCATCGAAATCGGCCCAGCCGTTAAGGAGGAGTGCAGTCACTAACACACGTACAGGAGAATTATATATATAAAGATGTAAAAATAAATTTCCAGTTTGAGTGGTTACTTTTCAGAATTAAGTAAACTAAAAATTGATTAGAATCGAGTACACTGTATTCAAAACGTTTACAGCACTAGTATTACTAATTTAGTTAATTTTTTGTTTGAAGGCGTATTTTATAATTCTCATAATATTTTTCGCAAATAGTTGGTATAAATACATTTTTACAATTATAAAAATAGTTAAGCCAGATTCACAATGCTGGAGTACTCCATTCTTCAGAGATGGAAATGGCGTGTTACAAAAAAAATATATAAGTGCGTAGAAGAAAGAATCAAACAAAAATCCAGCATTGTGAATCCAGCTTTATTGAATGGAAAATTATTTTTTTCCAGAACAAATTTTTCTCAAACTTTTTAATGCCTCAAATTGTAATTTAATTTGAAAATTTTTTCATCAGCTGTATATATGCGGCAGGCTATTAAAGTTGGGTTATGTCATTTCCATGTAATTTTGACATAAGCCAACGTTTAGTGTTAACTTTAATAGCTTGACGCATAAACACAGCTAACGCTTAAAGGCCTATTATTTTAAATTTAATTGTTAAATTTATATACATATGATTTTATCAGACGAGTGTTTTTATTGAGTCGATTCTATGAAATCAAAATGCCGATTTTTCATCTTAATCATCTGGCAGCCCTGCTTGAAGTAGATGAAGTATTTTTTTACAGTTTCTATAAAAGTGTTTATTTTTGTAAAAGCATAAGGAATATATAAAAATGCGCCATAAACAAATTCTAGCGTTAGTAAGTAATAATATAAAATTAAAATTTATCCAAAATCTTATTATTCCATGAGGCAAATTATTTAATGGGCATACAATTTAGTTTTTAGTAATTACGGTGGCGCTGTCAAAACCGGTGGCCGGTAAACTACATAGCAAAACAAATGCCATCATTGATGATATCACTGAATATAAAGATTTTAAAAAACTGTTGCGCACCAAAAATAACATTTTAGTACTGTACACCAGCAACACCAAACAATCGGCGGAGCAGATACGGGTGTTTAAAGAAACCGCAGAAGCTGTCAAAGGTACAGGAACGATGGTATTAATGGATTGTTCCCAGACGGACAAAAAGAAATTATGCAAAAAATTAAAAATAAATGCAAATCCCATACTTTTAAAGCATTATAAAGATGGAGATTATCATAAGGATTATGATCGTCAAATGTCGGTACAATCAATGACCAACTTTATGCGTGATCCTGCTGGAGATTTACCTTGGGAAGAAGATCCTGCTGGGAAGGATGTTATGCACTTTTCCGATTTTATAACATTTACCAAACATTTGAAAAAGGATCCTCGGCCGATGCTAATTATGTTCTATGTTCCTTGGTGCGGTTTTTGTAAACGCCTTAAACCAGATTTTTCTAAAGCGGCCGCTGAAATCAAAAGTGAGGGTTACATTTTGGCTGCTATGGATGTGGAAAGACAAGAAAATGCTTTAGCAAGGAGGGCATTTAATATTACAGGTAAAAAGTATTTAACATCTTTTTTTAGGTGTATCTGACACTTTTAATATATTTTTACAGGCTTTCCCACTATCATCTATTTTGAAAATGGTAAAATAAAACAAATGTATGATGGTGAAAATAATAAAGATGGTATAGTTGCTTTTATGCGAGATCCTTCATCTTCGCCTTTGAAAAAAGCAAAAGAAACTGCTTGGTATGATGATGCCAACTCCGAAATAGTACATCTTACCAAACATGGCTTTGAGCCTACCCTAAAGGCAGAAAAATCAGTTTTGGTAATGTTTTATGCTCCCTGGTGTGGTCACTGTAAACGTATGAAACCGGAATATGAAAAGGCAGCCGTGGAAATGAAAGACAAGAAAATACCTGGACTATTAGCAGCTTTAGACGCTACTAAGGAGACAACCATAGCTGGGCAATATAAGGTCAAAGGTTATCCTACCTTGAAATACTTTGTAAATGGACAATTTAAATTTGATGTAAATGTAAGAGATGCCGAAAAAATAGTCGAATTTATGACAGATCCCAAAGAACCACCACCGCCACCACCTCCCGAGAAGCACTGGTCAGAAGAAGAGGATTCTGAAGTACTGTTTTTAACTGATCAAGACTTTGCCAACACATTGAAAAGAAAAAAACATGCTTTAGTTATGTTTTATGCACCCTGTAAGTTAAAATTTGAAAAATAAAATATTTGATACTAATATTTTATAATCTCTTTGAAAGGGTGCGCTCATTGTAAAAGTACAAAACCTGAATTTAATGCTGCTGCCAAAGCGTTTAAAGATGATCCTCGTATGGTTATGGCCGCTGTTGATTGTACACGTGATGCCAACGTTTGCTCGCAACATGAAGTACGTGGCTATCCTACCATTATATATTTTTCATACCTTAAAACAAAAACCCATTATAATGGAGGACGTAATCGTGAGGATTTCATAGCTTATATGAATAAAGCTAAT
Organism: Eustalomyia histrio; assembly: GCA_949748255.1. NCBI lineage: Eukaryota > Metazoa > Arthropoda > Insecta > Diptera > Anthomyiidae > Eustalomyia > Eustalomyia histrio. Next base: position 148,477,735 of record OX456526.1, read on the forward strand.
GAAGCAGCCAAAATTGAACAACGCGAAGAATTGTGATTGTAGGAAGCGGCATTTTCGTTTTTCCGTTCTCCCACCTAATGAAAACTTTAGTTGTATTCTTATGTTGTTGTATCAATAAGAAACAATAATACTATATATATTTTTTTATAACAATTGTAATTAAATTAACTACACTATGTATATTTTGTATATCTTTTTGAATTTAATTTTTTTATATCTTTAATTAATTGTAAAGATCTTACATTAATTCTAATTAATCTCGTATATTTTGAATCTCAGTATTGAAACTCCAGTATCTATTTTTCTCTCAAGTACTGTTAAAGATTTAAAGACTTTTTTCTTATAACATTCCTATTTAAAAATATATTGAATTATAAATTTATTTTGAAACTAAATATTAATAAAATTAATAAGAAAAAAAAAATTTTTTATTGTCTGATGTTATTTTTCGGATTACCTAAAACCTTGTCCAAATATTAGGATACATCAGACAGATCAATATAAAATTTGCGATCAGGAAAATAAATATGTTAATAAATTGAAAGCAATTTGTTGGTTCAGAAAGTCCCGTTTCACACAAAGCAACTTTTGTTGCGGCGATTCTTGTCAATTTTCTTTAAAAGTTGCCTTTAATTTCAAATGAAAGAAAAAAAAAAACGAAGAATAAAAAACAAAACGTATACGTACCAACCCCCACTCTTTCCCCTCTCTCCAACAAACTTAAGAGTTTCGCGACAAATGTTGCTCTGTGTGAAACGGGACAAAGTATTGTTTGTCATTTCATTCGATTCCTCTATAATTTAAATCACGTTTACCTTTAAAAATTTAGATCCTGGAATAGTTTAAAAAGCGGTGCTTTAAATTTGGATGCGTGATTAATGAGAATGTATTACGTTTGTAACACAAATGGCAGGCAATTTTATATTTGAGTGATTTTATAGCAATAGGTTCGTCCTTAGGCCAATAAGAATTTTTTTTTTTAATTTAGAAACTGTTTAAATAATAGTTCTTTTGCTTTATCAAATATAATTTATTTCCACTTATTTTCAAATGCTTTTAGGGTTCGTCTTTTGTATTGATCAAAAGTATGCAATTCAAAAACTAAATTGAAAATCTTTTTTTTTTTGAACCATACGAATTTTAATTATCGTAAATGATAGATTTTATTTCTTTTTTTTTTTTGTTGTCACTAAACTTCTATATACTTTTTTTGTTAATTAGTATTATTTTATGAAAAAACACTTTTCAGACAATTTAAAGAAACTGTCTACCGTTTGCCACCAACACGGGGAGCAGCCTTTTGAGAAACTTTGGCGGCTTTTTGTTTAGGAGCAGACTTAGCTTTAGGTGCAGCAGGTTGAGTAGCCTTCTTGGCAGCCTTAGTGGCACGCTTTTGTTCCTTGGCGGCCTTAATGGCTTGGTCGCGTTGGGCACGACGAACTTCGGGCTTCATGTTACGCTTAGCCAAAATTTCAGCCAAAGATGCACCAACAATAGCGCGTTGGAACTTTTGTGTTCTGCGGGTACGCTTCTTGGTGGCTTCTTCTTCAATACCCTTACGGTGCTTGCGACGGTACAATACGGTCCAGGTAACCTTACGGGGATTGCGCTTCATCAAGTAAGAACGTTCGCATTTCTTATCCAAGAAAGTGAAGGACTAAAAAATAATGTAAAAAAAAAACATATAAGTTTATTGAATTACACTAAAAAAGATGTGAAAAACAATTTACCTTGCCGTCAATTTTGACCATGGTCTTGCCATGACCTGGGTAGATTTTGTACCCACTGAAAGAACACAAACCGATTCTGGAAAAGAAAAACAAATATTTTTTTATTTCGTATTTTCACTGTCGCCAATATATCAAACCAAGTGAATTAAAAAAAATTAAAAACAACGCATTTTTGGCAATATTTAAATACTTTGTAAGGTAGCATTTAAAAGTTTATAAAATTTTTGCAGAACCAATTCAATACTTGGTTTTATCAATGTTAATATTTGGTGTGTATCACCAATCTTACAAATTTTTGGCAACATTCAATTTAACTCCTTCAAATAGGGCAAAATCATATTTAAATTTCAAATCAAATGATAAGTAAAAATGGTCATTGAAACTAAAACAGAAAAAAAAAATTCAGCTTGTGAATTAAAACAAATTGATGGCCAAAAATTCATAGAAAGGGCCACGTGGGGTACAATTTTATTTACTTCCTTTTTGCACTACAGTCAATTTACAATAAGACGTTTTTAATTTTTTAGCATTTTATTTTGGTCTTGACATTAATTCACTTAATTTTTTTTTTTAAATGTATAACAAATATAATTAATTTTTTTTACATACTTCATCGTGGCGTAGTTAGATGTTGCTGCGACAAAAATTTAACCGGAAAGAAAGAAAAAAGAATGTCAAAGCTGTTAAAATAAAATCAATCGATATGGCAATATAGTGGCATTACTAAAGAGTGGTGCCATTCTCTCTTCTGTGTTTGGCTTTGTTTTTCTAACAGTGATGCCAACTTACATGAAAATTATTTTTTACGATTATGAATTTCACGTGAAAATTGTGTGCAATTTGTTTTCACGGAATTTTAATATACTATTATTTTTTTTAAAAGTCAATTTTGATATACAAAAATTGTTTAGTTTCGCCATTTAAATTACAATTTGTGGCGTTCAAATTTTTTTACCGAAAAAACAATTAACTGTGCTTAAGAATTTAAAGAGGCATTGCCATTTTGTATGCAAATTTTTTGAGGGTATATAAATAGAATAAATACTTATGAATACTGTGGCAACTCTAATAATAAACCTTCGCGTGTTTTATTTACATTCATACTTAATTTCAAATTAATTAATTCTAGTAAAAATTAATTCTAATTAGTTATGACTTCCTTATTTTTATTTACACATAGTTGTATTTTTGTAGTTTATTTTTAAGGCAAAACTTACCTTTTAGTTTTGAAAGTAATAAGTACTGAAACACCAGCGAGTATTAAGTAATCATTAACCAGATACTTAAACTTTTACAACTGTAGTTTGTGTTGTAGTTTTTGCTCTCACGTTGAAATTGTGTCATAAATACTGTAGTTCATTTTTATCGTAAAGTACGGTGTTTTTAATACTTTATTCTGGCATTATATTTTTTAATTTATATTTTTCTAAAATTTTAAGTACCTTTTAGCAAAAGTTATCAATTTTCCCGAAATTGTGCTCAATTTCTTTTAAACAATGGGGCGCAAGCAGGGATGCGTCATTAAAACCTCAGCAACTACGACACCAACTACAAAAAAGGTAATCAACAATAATCGGGTGACACTAATTAAAGCTTTTTTGCGACTTTAATTATAAATTATAATTGTTGCTATTTTAAATTAAATTCACACTTAATCATTCCCTGCATTTTTCCTGTCCTTCAAACAAATGTAGGTTATGCCTCACGATGAATTTATGAAACGTATACGTACATCCTTATATTTTGGCCATGATTTTTATGAAGATATCCCCGATGCTTTAGAAATATCCAAGCCTTTAGCTGAATATGCCTCTGAATTGTTTAGTGATACACATAGAGGTCATACCTTGAATCGCCTAAGTTGTGTAGAGGCTTCTAGTGTACAGACAGCAACTCCGGCTGCATTGATTATGGCTTTGATTTATTTGGATCGTTTAAATGTTACTGATCCCGGATATGTTAGACGTATAACACCTCAGGAATTATTTATTGTTTCTATGGTAAATATATGGCTGGTATCTTAGAAAACAGTGATTTATTTTTATTATCTGTTGCTTATTGTTTTATTTATATATTTGTTTTTTTTTGTTGTTATATTTAGATGATTTCTACAAAATTTTATGTCGGTCATGATGAGGAAGTATTTTTATCGGATTGGGCTGAAGATGGCAATATATCTGAGGATCATTTAAAACAATTGGAATTAGAATTTTTATGCGCAATTGTAAGTTTAACAAAATGAAAAATTAGCAATATTTAATTACCAGAGTATACGTTTCTATTTGCTAATGGAAAATTTAATTATGGCCCAGCTACTTGTTTATACTACTGAGTAATAAATTGTTTATCTTAAATTTATTTTTTATTATACTTTAAGGATTGGAATATGTACATATCGAACGAACAGTTTTTCGAAAAACTGACAAATATTGAAAAGACTTTAGCACGTCGAGAGGGTTTACGTCGTGGTTGGTTAACTTATGGTGAATTAGTACAAATGTTGCCCTCATTCACTTTGGCCAAATTTTTGCTCAATAATATAACTATAATGGCGGTTAGTTATGCCGCTAGTGTTATGACCATAGCAGGAGCATTCTTTTTGGCAGCACAAATACCAGGAACCTCATTGCATCGCAATACTCCCACTCAGTTAACAACCATTCAAGAAACGGAAAGTAATGTCAATATATCTAGTTCATCCGATTCAGAGATTATTACGCGTCAGCACAATCAAACCAATTTAGCTTTAAACGTTGAAGATGAATTGCTCAAATTAGAAAGACAATATCGTGAAGAAGCCTTACGTGATAGTTTATTACAAAAAAATAATGAAATTTCTACAGAATCACGTCTGACCTTACCCCAACAAATGCTAATGACTAAAATAAATGTTAATCAAAAATGTGCTAATAAACATGGTCAACAATATCAACTACGTGGGCAATGGTTTGTTCATAAGGAAGAATATAGTGATTATGGTAAAACGAGTCAAACTACAGCTTCCCAACAACGACATTATTTAGATTTGTATAACCAGCCTTTAATAATACAGCAACGTCATTTCGAGGATTCGGAAGATCTTATATTTCAAGACTTTCAGCAACAAGTTGCCAATAATCCAAAATCATATGCTAATACTACAATGGTCTCCCAACTATGGCTTTTTGTAGCCGAAACTGTACAACAAACATCATTTTTGCGTTTACCATTTGTATGGTTAAAATTTATGTAAAACAATATAACACATAAGCAAACCATAATTGACTTTAATGCGATTCCTTAAAATTGAACCAACAGTTTTAATTAAAATTTTATATGGGTAAACAACAACAAATTTGCCAGTAGCTAAAATATATAAATAATTAAACTTTGACTTGTTTAAAGAAATCTAAAAACTTGTCATAATTTTAAAACACTTAAATTATAATAAATCTAAGTAATAAATTAGTTTATCTCTTTTTTTTTAATAAAATTTCCATTAAAAAAATATATATCTTTTAAGTCAATTATGGTTTTAAACGCATATTGAATATTTTAATATCATATTTATTTTTTTTTTAATATTTGGAATATTAATATTTTTTTTATTATTTTAAATAACAAGCTACTATATAAAAGTTTCAACAACTTTAAAAAATGCAAATAAAATTTGCAAAATAAATAAATATGGCATAAATTTTTAAATAAAATATAATATATTTTTTGAGCATAACATATTTGGAAGCTTTTTCTTTTTCACTTTAGAAATTTTTTATGTGGATTCGGAACTCAAATCAGCTCGTATTAACCTATTAATGGCCAAATAAAATTTGGAGGAGAAAATTTAATAAAAAAAATATATAAATATTAAATAGAATAAAGTAAAATCGAAAAAGTGAAAACCGACTCTCCCACATACACCGTTTTGAAATTCGCTGTTGTGAAATTTGATTTAACAGGTTTAATTAGTGCCTAATTAAATAATAAACACTAATTACACGTATATTCAAATTTTTATTACAAATTTCAATAAATTAATTTTTACCTTTAAGAAAAATATTGCAAAAATTTAATATTTTCCAATTGTCATCAAACGATATGGATTTAAACAATAAACTTTTGCTTTAAATTTTTAAATTTTGTTGGCTCTCAGAAAATTATTTTACTTTAATTTTTAGGAGAAATAGTGTCAGAGAATATCTAAAAGTCAAGGTGTACTCAGTTGAGTACAATGGCTTTTAATGGGTTAAGTCGCAAGAAATGTCCCATATTAAGAAATTAAATCAAACTACATTCTTTCTAAGCCATAAAATACGTATTTTCGTTTTTTTAGGTTATAGACTTTGAAATTCCTTTAATATTTTAAACCAATTTTTGGAAAATATTTAAAATATGTATCAGTATGAGTATAAAAGTTGATGTAACCTTTTGCAATTATAAAATGAATATGAAACTAAATGACCTTTAATTTGCTTTTAAATAATCACTTTTATAAAAATCAAAATATTGAAATAAGAAAACTCATATTTTTTTTGGTCAATCATTTATTTTCTCTACACATTTTTTTTATTTCTGTAATAATTAGCAGTATTTAATTAATTTTTTTTAGACACAGATCTAATTTCATTTTTAAGCTAAAACATCGACACTGATTTAATTGGAAAAAAAGCTTTGTTTCAATTTACTATGCATATTTTAGGTTTTGATTAATTTTTAATTTAAATTTTATTTTTATTTTTCTTAATTTATCATATAGTTTTTCCTTTTTGCTGTTCTAAACTAATAAAGTAAATACAATATATTGGTGCTTTTTGATATCAATTTTTGTTTTTCTACACAATTCTATAATTATAATGGCAACAATTAATTTTACTTGTTATAATTAATAAATTTATTTTTTTTAGTAAATAGCAAAAAGGTACTTAAGTGTTTTCTTTTTTTCAAATTTTTAGGTATTTTTAATTGGAAGATCATGAGTGTTAATTTTATAAATTAATAAAGTCCATAAAAGTGCACTTGAGAGGAAGATGAGTGATAATAAAAAAAAATAAAATAAAACAATTAGCAAAGGAATTACATTGAAAAAAAACCAAGTGTAATGTATTCAAAATGCATATTTAACAAAATTATTTATTTTTTCTATTAAACATATAATTACAAATTATATTTTAATACCCTAACCGAGCACTAGCAACGAAGGCCTTCAGCTCGTTGTAGCGAAAACAGACCAGAGCCTCTGGTGGGAATCGAACCCACGCCCCCCGCACATTTAACAAAATGAAAATGCCAGTTTAGTAAGCAAACACCAAAATTTGTAAATATTGCTTACCTATACAATTTAGAAATGTAAATATAAGTAATTTTAAAATGTTTTTTACGTTAAATACCCTATTCAGCAAGTCTGTTAAGTTAAAAATACAATTTGTTTGGAAAATGCATATGAATTTACATTAATAGGAAACATGATAAAAAAAATATAATTCAGCTATCAATCAAAAAAAAAAAATTCAATATAATTATTAGCAAAAAAAGCAGTTTTGGAATAATGATAATCAAAGTAATGCAAAAAAATTATTAAGTATTAAAAAAAAAAAATGGTAGTTCAGCTTATAAAAACTATAAATTTAGCAAGTGAACTTAAAATAAAACTATAAAAACTTTTGCGAATTTGTTAGCAAAATTTATTTTTAAAGAGTTTGCTGCACAAATTTTCAATTCAGTTGGCTGAATAAAAATTAAATTGCATTTACACAAATTCAGTACTAACTGAAAATCACCAAAAATGTTTTTTATAAAAAAAGTAAATCAATCCGAAAAAATTTAATTCAGCCAGCTGAATAAACACTTAAATAAATTTAACAACTATTGGTCCATTCAGCTTATTGGTCCATTCAGCTAAATAGTGTCAAAAATAAACTAAAAAAACAAAATTAAGTTTTCATGACAATTCTTTGTAATTTATTTAGCTAAATTTTGATAAATGCTAAAATTATAAATTTTTAAATACTTTTTTTTAATTCAAAGAATTTTTGTCAAGCTGAATGTGATAAAAAAAATGATTTTTGAGTAGTAAACGGAAGTTTTATATACATGATTAGCTTTATTACCACAACATATTTTTTTTCTAGCTGAATAAAACTAACACGTTAAAAAAAGTAATTCAGCAAAATTACCTATAAATTAAGATTGCCGAATATACCGTAACCAATTTTTTGGAGTATTTTTGAACAGATTAAATTAAGATTCTATATTATTCAATAACTGCATAATGATTTTAAAAGTTAATTATGTTTATAATTTATATCACAAATAACTAAAGTTTGATATGCTGCAACTTTTTATCTAGCTGAATTTTTTTTTTTTTTTTTAGAACAAACTGAAGATTTTTCTTGTTCATCAAAATATCTAGCTGAATATGGTAATACATATATAAATATTTTTGATATTTAGTTTAATGTTAGTTTTAGGGCAGTTTTTATACAAATAGTAAAAAGATGGACGGTGTTATAAATGTTGGAAATCAAAAATTTTTAAAAATATAAATTTAAAAAAGGCTTTGGTAAAGGCAAGTAAAGTTTATAAAGTGAATAAAAGTTTATTATGAAATCGATATAAAAGACTTTTTTTTTTAGAGTTTTAGTTGAAAGGTACTTATAGTGAAAGATTTGCTTGTTTTTTTTAGAAATTTATAAATCTACAAAACTAAAGGAAAATTTAAAAAAATCTACGAAACAAGGGAAGTTTATTTTATAAATAAGTTTGTTTTTTTTTCTTTTATTATTTTCGAAATTAAAAATTTGTAAAAATTACTACAAATATCAAAAAAAAAAAAATAAAATAATAATAATATACACCAATAATATATGTTAAAAGGAGGTAGTTAATATAAAAAAACACAATTTAAATTAATAAATTCTTAAACAAAAAAAAAAAATATATTGTATATAAAATCGTTTAATGCTTGACGAAAATAAAAAAATAAAACTTTTAATCTCTTAAATGATTACATTAAATTTTAACCAAAATTAATTTTTAACAAATTTTTTTAGCAAATTTATTGAGCAGTTACTAAATTAACTTTTGTTGTTGTCTTAAGATCGTCTACTTTTTTTCGTTCGGTCTCTTCTTTACGATCATCTTCGGTAGTTTTACGATCCATAAACAATAGAGGAAACATGCCAACTAAACAACCAACAGTTATACCAATAATACGACCCTAAAAATTATAATCAAGAAATATTTAATTTTAACAAAAGTTTTCAAATTCGTTAAATTTGAAACAAAAACTTACATAATTAGCTGCTTTGCGACTTGATTTCATTTCCATTTGTATGGGTGTTAAATCTGGTGGTTTCAAACCCAAATATTCACAACCTCTTTCAACATAAAACGCAGAACCAATACCCAAAATATCACTAATGGTATTACCCAAACCAGCTGCTGCCATAGTGGAAATACACATAAATGTGCCAAATATTTGTTCAATATAATCACCCTAGAAATAAAGATTAAAAATTAGAATATACAGCTATGGACAGTGAAATAGTGCACTTTAAACAAAAAAAAAAAAAAAAGCAACACAATTTTTCTTTATTAATTTGAATGAGGACTGTAAAATTATTTTGGGCTATGCTGATAAAGCAATGAGACAAAAATTTATAGTTTTTTGTTGTTGGTCATTTAACTGATTGAAGAGGGTTTTGTAGTTGGACAGAGAAATAGAACAATTTTTTTAAATGATCAGTACTTATTCTTTCAGCAAACATTGGAAGTGCATTTGGTACAGTTTTAGTGTTTTCTTTAATAAAAATTGTTTTTTATCATTACACCCTTGAAAAAAGAAAGGTCATATTCGCACTATTCGAAAAGGGCTAAAATCAATCTCAAATATCTGAAATAGTGGATTGTTCCAAAAAAATGGTGTACAATGCCATCCAATCGATAGAGAGAAACCCAGATTTAATTAATGCAAATAAAGATCGCAAAGTTCCCCCACGTAAAACCACGAACCGAGTCGACAGAGCCATTGTCAGAAAATCCACCGACGACCCTTTCAAGTCCTCGCGTATAATAATGACCGAAATAAATGAGGAATATGGCATAAACATTTCGACTAGACTTGTAAGAACACGACTTAATGGTAATGGGCTGTTTGGACGCTGGACCGGCTTATTTTGCAAAGGCTCATTTAAGTAAGGATGTTAAATTTTGGAAAAGAGTACTTTGAAGTGACGAAACGAAGATGAATCGAATTGGACCTGATGGAAAAACATTTGTGCGTCGTCCAAAATGTCAAGAAATACAACACCAAAACTGTTAAGCATGGGGGAGAAAGGCTCATGGTATGGGGTGCATTTTCTTGGCATAGAGTTGGGCCATTGTTTAGAATTAATAATAGGATGGACAAACATTAATATTTAAACATACTCCAGAATACGATGGAAACATTTGTGTTTGAATACATGCCAGTAAACTGCATATTTATGCATGAAAATGATCCGAAACATACAGCTAAGGTTATCAAGAATTGGATAATGGTTGAAAAAAATTGAGGTCCTAAACTGGCCAGCTCAAAGTCCCGATCTTAACCCAATAGAAAATCTTTGGAATGATGTTAAGGTTAAGATCGGGCAGAAAAAATATAAAAATGCTGATGAACTTTGGGCGGGTATCCAATAAGCTTGGTACTCCATTCCACAGAGTAGATGCCAAAAGTTGGTAGAGAGCTTAACTCGCAGATGCCAAGAAACTATCAAAAATCGTGGTCACACAACAAAATACGAAAAAGGTTATTTAATAAAAGATGTAATAGAGAAAATTTTTCAATAAATTGTTGTTCTTTTTTAAAGGTCTTTTCATGTGGGCTATTTCAGTGTCCAACCTAATTCGTACATGCGTTGGCTAAAATAGCCAACTTTGAGTTTAATTAAACAACAAAAAAATTGAAAATGTTAAAAAAACTGACTTTAACAAAACTATTGAATAGCAAGCTATTTGTCTGTCCATAGCTTGCTTTGGATTTTAATAAAAATCAATAAGCTTCAGTCATGGGCTTAATTTTATCAAAATATTTGTGACCAGTATAGTGGAAACAAGAATACATGGACAGACATACGGACGGACATGGCGCTAAATCTACACATAATAAATTTAACTGCAATTGCAGTGAAAACAAAGTGTATACTGGAATTACATTTAAAATAAACTGATATTACATTTATTTTAACTACCCTATTATTTAAAAAGAACTGCAATGTTAGTTAATTTTAAATGAAATTGCGGTGTACACTTTTTTTAACTGCAATTGCAGTTAATATTACCAACATAATTTTTTGAATGTATATCCACCAATTAATGACTGGAAGACATACCTTACCCTGGGATGTAAAGTAATATAGGGTCCGCCAAATAACTTTTTTTTTGAAAGTGCTAAAAAAAACTACTGAATATTTTCTCAAATTTCTTTTTTTATTTGAAAGTACAATCCTTCCGGTTAATAATGGAAAATAATTTCATTCAAATGGCTGCCTCGGCTGGCCATGCAGTAGCCTACACGATCGGTCCAATTTTTAAGCACATTATCGATTGTGTGCAGCTGTATTTCACCAATGGCTTCACGAATATTGTCCTTTAAAGCGTCAATTGTCTCTGGCTTGTCGGCGTAACACTTATCTTTGACGGCACCCCACAAATAATAGTCCAACGGTGTCAAATCGCATCTCCGAGGTGACCAAACGACATCAGCTCTGCGGCTGATAATGCGATCTTCAAAAACAGGGCGCAAAACATCGAGTGTAGCTTCGGCTGTGTGGCACGTAGCGCCATCCTGTTAATTTCAATTTTTGTGAACAAAAATTCGTTCAACATGGCCCGATAACGATTGCCATTGACTGTAACGGCCAGCCGAGGCAGCCATTTGAATGAAATTATTTTCCATTATTAACCGGAAGGATTGTACTTTCAAATAAAAAAAGAAATTTGAGAAAATATTCAGTAGTTTTTTTTTATAGCATTTTCAAAAAAAAAAGTTATTTGGCGGACCCTATATATGGTCGCATATGGCTATACATTATTTAGTAATGTGTGATTTTGCTGGGTTATTGAAAACATTTTAGAAAAATGTATTTAAAAAAATTCCTTTAAATTTTGTTTAAGATTCGTAAGAGAAGTTAACATTTTTAGACACGTTTTTGTATATTTAAAAAATATTCTGAATTCTAAGCAAAAAATTATCCCAAAATAATCTGTTACGAAAAAGCCATCAAAAAATCTAACCCAAAAATTTAATCAAAAAAATTAATTTTTTGCTTTTGAGGCAGAGATTTAGATCACAACTCCACTATATGGAATATGTTTTTTTAAAAGCATTAAACAAAAATATGCATAAGTACTTTTCTGGGCCTGATCAAGACTATGTATTCCCAAATTACTCTAAACTCCCCTATAAAGATTGGCAAAAGAAAATTGATTACATTCTTTGATTACATTCTTTGCAACTGCTTATTATTGGTTTGACCCACTGATCATATAAAAAAAATGAGTTAGGAATACATTCTATATAATGTAAATATCCTCTTTCTAATTCCGAAACCCATTTTTCGATATTCCGTATCATATCTGAGATATCCAGTATCGGCCAGATTTGCCTACAAAAATTAAAAAATCGTTTTTCTCGATAACTACTTTTTGGCATATAGGTCAAACCAATACTAAGCTGATGAATTATGTATATGGAGTTTTGGGAATTCTTTTTTATATATTTTAAAAACTTACAGCAATTATCATAGTAAAATTGTCCAGAAAACCAAAAACCACAAATGGAACAGCATTTACGAAGAAAACTGTAAAGAAAACGTAAAAAATAAAACATTTAACAATTTTAAAGTCTAATCTCACAGCATAAAACTTACTTTTCCATAAATCGGAGCTGGTTGGATTCTGAGCTTTTTCCGCTATAAAAGAAAAGTGTTAAAATTTAAAATGTTAACAAATTTTATTTAACAAAAAAAGCCTTTACAAATATTTAATTACTTAAATTTTATACAAAAAAATTTTAGTGCAAAATTAGAAATTAAATAGTTTGCCTTATTTGTCTAATTTGTTTTAGTATTTTGTTAGTGTTGTTACAAAAAAAAATGTTTTTTTTTTAAGTTTACCAGCTTTCTTTTTTAACCAATCATCTGGAAAGGCACAAAATGATCCAGTTGGATCTACTTCACCCAAAGCAGGAACTTTGGATAAACGGCCAAAACGTGTACGCCATTGTGTAGCTGCTAATTTCCCTGTGTGCAATAGGAATAAGTAAAAGTTTGTGTTTTTTTTTTTTTTGGTGAAGAGAGTGTAAAAATGACATGAAAATAGAGAAAGATTAAAAAAATTAATAAAAATAAGCAAAAACTTAAATATTATAAAGAAATTTTTGAAAATTGATGATGAATGATGATGATGATACTTACTATTTTAAATAAGTGTTTTTTACATAATTCTAAAATTGATTATTTAAATTTGTTTTAAGCCGATAATGATGATTTGGCCTTAAAAAACGATTTACAAAACATTTCACAAAAAAGTTTTTTAACCAGAAAGTTTTTGGTAAGCAAAATTTTGTTATACTATGTATGTATAAAGTTTTTGAAATATGTATGTAGCAGTTCACAAGAAAACTTTTCTACGTACAACGTAACGTATACGCAGTATCATTATTGTAAAACATCAAAACGTACGATATCAGAGAACTGCAAAATCAACCTTTTCCTTGATTTAATCATACACAAAAATTCTTGTTCACATTTAATAATTCAAAAAAAATCACTGTAGAATAAAATCAGCATCATGTTACTGAACGCGTAATTCGGATCAGTTTGAATCATCTGTCGATACGTTTTGCAATCAGCATTTGCAGTTCTCTGATGCATATACATAATGTATTTCTTTTATTTATTTAAAAACTTGCATTAGGGATATAACTTTTTTACATTTTTTGCTAATATCAAAAATAACTTCGCATAGCTCTGTATTATTCATTCAAAATGTTCCGGTGCCAAATGCGTTGAAGTTTGGAAGACAGTTTTTTAATTTGTTTTTTTTTGCAATAACTCCTCACTTTTAATTACTTAACATTTTGAATAAAATCAAATACTTTTAACAAACATTTTTAATAAAATCAAATACTTTTCAAATTATAACGAATTCTTTTATACATTTTGTTGAATATTCCGAATTTTATTATAATTATAAAATTTTTAAATAATTTTGGGTCTAATATATTAACATTCCTTCCATTTAAGTACAATCATTAGTGTATTCATTCAAGTGTAATTTGAGAATGATTTAAAGGGTGCTCCCAAGGTGCTCTCCGGGTGCTACCCGTGTGCTTCCCAGGTGCTCCTCGGGTGCTCCATAGGTGCTCCCTGGCTTTCCAACGCCGCCAGTAGGTGCTTCCCAGGTGCTCCCCATGTGCACCCCGGTTGCTCCCTGGGTGCTCCCTGGGTGTTCCCCAGGTGCTCTCCGTGTGCTCCCAATATGCTCCCAGTGTGCTCCTCGTGTGCACCCCGGTTGCTCCCTGGGTGCTCCCTGGGTGCTCCCCAGGTGCTCCCTGGGTGATCTTAGTGTACTCCCCGTGTGCTCCCTGGTTGCTCCCCTGGTGCTCCCAGTGTGCTCCTCGTGTGCTCCCTGGGTGCTCCCTCCAAAGGTGCTCCAAGGGTGCTCACTGAGTGCTTCCCGCGTGCTCCACAGGTGCTCCCCAGTTGCCCGAAAGCCGCCACTCAAAAAATATTGGTGCTCCCCAGGCACTCCGCGGGTGCTCCACAGGTGCTCGAACCCCGCCACTTTAAAAATGTGAGTGCTCCCTGGAAGCTCCTCGTGTGCTCCCTGGGTACTTCCCAGGTGTTCCCAGTGTGCTCCCCGAGTGCTCACAAAGTGCTCCCTGGATTTCAAACGCCGCTACTGGGTGCACCTCAGGAGTTCCCCGTGTGCTTCCCAGGTGCTCCCGGGGTGCCCCCCGGGTGCTCCCCAGGCGCTCCAAGTATACTCCCCGGGTCCTCCCTGGGTGCTTCCCAGGTGCCTCCGTGTGCTCCCTAGGTGCTCTCCAAATGCTCCCCGGGTGCTCTCCAGTTGCTCCCCGGGTGCTCCTCGTGTGCTTTCCGGGTGCTCTCCAGGTGCTTCCCGGTTGCTCCACAGGTGCTCCCCGTGTTCTCCCTGGATTTCGAACGCCGCCACTGGGTGCTCCCCAGGTTCCCTCCGGGTGCTCCCTAAGTGCTCCCGGGTGGTACTTGGGTGCTTCCCGGGTGCTCCAAACGTGCTCCCCAGTTGCTCGAAAGCCGCCACTCAAAAAATGTTGGTGCTCCCTGGGTACTCCGCAGGCGCTCGAACCCCGCCACTTCAGACATTTTGGTGCTCCCCGTGTGCTCCCTGGGTGTTCCCAGGTTTCGGTGTAGGAAATTGTTTGGGTGGCGGTGTTAGAAATTTTTTGAGTGGCGGCGTTCGAAATTTTTTAGTGGCGGCGTCAGAAATTTTGGGTGGCAGCGTTATAAATTTTTGGGTGGCGGCGTCAGGAATTTTTTAGGTGGCGGCGTTATAAATTTTTTGAGTGGCGGCGCACTTGGTAGCACTCGGGGATCACCTGGGAGCATCTGGAGAGCGTTAAATTTTTTGCGTCGCGCCGTAAAATATTTTTTGGTTGGCGGCGTTCAAAAGCGCCTGGGGAGCACCTTGGGAGCACTTGGGGAGCATACAGAGAGCACCTGGGGAGCATCGGGAGATCACCAGGGAACACCTGGGGAGCATCTGTGGAGGACCTGGGGAGCACTTGGTAGCACACGGGGAAACGTGGGGAGCACCCGAGGAGCGCCCGGGGGCACCTGGGGAGCACCCGTGGAGCACCTGGGGAGCACACAGTAGCACCTCGGGAGCACTCGGAGATCACCTGGGGAGCACTTGGGGAGCATCTGGGGAGCACCCGGGGAGTACCGGGGGAGCACCCGGAAAACATCTGGGGAGCACGTGGTAGCACCCATAGAGCACCTGAGGAGCACTCGGAGATCACCTGGGGAGCACCTGGAGAACACATGTGGAGCACCCGGGAACACCTTGGGAGCACCCAAGCGCCTGGGGAGCATCTGAGTGGCGGTGTTCAAAAAATTTTAGGTGGCGGCGTTCAAAATTTGTTGAGTGGCGGCGTTCAATATCTTTTGAGTGGCGGCGTTGGAAAATTTGTAGGCCGCGTTAGATTTTTTGGGTCGCGGCTTAAAATATTTTTTGGTTGGCGGCGTTCAAAAGCACCTGGGGATCACCTAGGGAGCCCATGGGGAGCCTCTGGGCAGCACTCGGAAAACACCTGGGGAGCACCCGGGGAGTACCGGGGGAGCACCTAGGGATCATCCGGGGAGCACCTTGGGAGCAGATGGGGAGCATCAAGAGCACCTGTGGATCACCCAAGTAGCATCTGGGGAGCACCTGGGTAGCACCTGAGGAGCACTTGGTAGCACACGGGGAAACCTGGGGAGCACCTAGAGACCACCTGAGGAGCACCCAGTGGCGGCGTTTGAAATCGAGGGAGCACCCAGTGGCGGCGTTTGAAATCCAGGGAGCACCTAAGGAGCACCAGGGAAGCACCTAGAAAACATCTAGGGAGCGTCCGGGGGTGCTCCCCGGGGGTGCACCTGGGAAGCACTCGGAGATCTCCTGGGGAGCACCCGAGGTTGATTGTGTGACATGTTCTTTTAGACCAGTCTTGTGACATGTCACAGAGGCCAATTGGCCCCCTCCTAGGACAAGCCCATGTTAAAGTGACCGGTCCTTTTCATATAATAAAATCGGTCCCTATCACAGTGAACCGGTTACGTGACGTGTCCTGGGATAGGTCCTTTTCCCGCAGGGTGGATATGTGTGTAGAGGAGTGCTAACTTCAAAATGTTTTCAATGACAAAATTTACTTATGTCAGTCTGGCTCATTTACTTAGATACTCGTAATAATAATGTATTTAAGTTTTGAACATTAACATTTAATTTAAATTAAAATTTTTATTCAAAAGTTTAAGTTTAACTTTTAAATATTTGCCATTTTTTGTAGTTTGAACCGATTAGGATGCTGTCAAACATGTTTCTTTACTTTCCCATTTTTATAGTTTCTAATCTCCTATAAACACACTGTGAATTTAAACTACTTTGTGAATAAATTACGTGAGAAAAATCTATGAGGAATTTACGCACCTGTAATTTATTGCTTTATATACATACATATAAAATAATGTTAGCATAAGTAAAGGGTGATCCAAATACAAGTATTTTTGTTAAAAATTAAATAAAATGAACTAAACTAAACTTAATTTATTTTAGTATATTATGGCTTTGTTAGAAATAACAAATTATCCCATTATTTATGAAACCCGGTTTCATTTATCCTGTCAATTAAATTGTCCAAGACTTTGTTGGCAATTTCTGGTTCTATGTCACGAATTGCTCGGACGATATAAGCCTTAATAATGTGGAAAAAGGAAAAGTTTAAAGGTGTTAAATCACAGCTCCCAGGCGGACAGTTGAAATCGCCCAGACGGCTGGCTGATAACACGATTATCGAACTTAGTGCTCAAAAAATTGATTGTTTAATTAGCTGTGCGACATGGTGCACCATCCTGCTGAAACCAAAGATTATCCAAGTTCATATCTCCCAATTCAGCCCATATAAATGCCGAAGTGACACTTCCAGCAACATTTTCGAAGAAAATGGCCCGCTCCAAAATGCACACCAAACTGTCACTCTCTGTGGATCAGATAACTGCAAAATCAACTTTTTCCTTGATTTAATCATACACAAAAATTCTTGTTCACTTTTAATAATTCAACAAAATTCACTGTAGAATAAAATCAGCATCATGTTACTGAACGCGCAATTGGAATCAGTGTGAATCATCTGTCGTTTATGTTTTATGCAAATGTAATCACTTAACAGTGTTCAGTAACATGATGCTGATTTTATTCTACAGTGAATTTTGTTGAATTAGTAAAAGTGAACAAGAATTTTTGTGTATGATTAAATCAAGAAAAAAAATGATTTTGCAGTTCTCTGCTGTGGATGCATTGGGTTCTCGACAATGACGTACGGCTTTTTGGATCTCTAGATACGCCATGGCCATGACTAAGCAAGTCTCACGAGAATTTTGAAAAAACTTGTGTACAGCACAATCGGTGGCTGTTTAATTTCAGCCAAAACTTCTTTTCAAAAAACACAATTTAGGCAATACAGCACTCACTGTTGGAAATAAGTTTGCAATATTTCTCAACGTTGTTCAAGCGTAAGCGATTAATTTTGGTCCGCGTAGGTTTAATACTGACTGTTACTCAATACAGAAAATATTGATCAGTGTAAAAATAACATACGATTTAAAAATATATCTGTATTTGAACCACCCTGTACTAGTGTTGTAGTAATATAACATACGTATATTAAGGTAATTGTAACATATGTTCGGTATGTATTTTAGTTTGGATATGGTAAAGTATTTACATTTTAAACACATGTTAAATTTTATTAAAAATTCCGGCAATAAATTAGAGCTAAATTCCTTAAAATTATTAAAAAAAAATATATATATATATATATTGTAAGTAAAATTAAAAGCCTGTTATTAGCTATAATATTTGTTAAAAAAGTTTAAAATTTAGTTTTAGTTTAATAGCTAACATATTTCGAAAATCCCACCATTGCACATGATTAATGCAATTGTTCTTGTATGAACTTTGAATAAGTTTAAATGTGAAAAGCTCTAATGTTTTAGTCAGCCGATTAAATATTTATTTTGCTAACTTTCAAAAAATATTTTAATGCATATTATTATGGAAACATAAAAAGTTTACTTCAATTTCATTTCTTTGTTTTCTGCTATGTCACAATATTGGAAACGATTAAAAGAGAAACCTTATCAATAATAAATTCATTTCAAATAATACTTATCCAGTTTAAACCGGACTGAAGCCAGTTCGAATAAACGGATTCTGTTTGGAAAAAAAAATTTAAATGTTTAAGTTAATTTCAAAGATTTTTGCTTCTAAAAATAATAATATTAAAGATTTCGATAAAATCATGTACGTACTTTAAGTTCACAACAAATTCAAGAGGACCGCGGAACAGAAAACGAAAAAACTAGAAATTGAGTATCAGATTTAAGGAAAAATTTCACAGAGCAACAACGCATATTACGAAATGAAAAACAACATTTAAGAACCGGGCAAGCAAGAACTGCTACACATAATACTAATCGAATAACATTTATACGTCTGGCATTTGAGTACGACTCAACAATTGATTACAATTCACATCACAATATTGATATTGGTAGCATGTGGATCAAATGTACGCCCATTCACCAGATGCGAAATTACTTCGAAAGTACGCCATGACATAGTACAGACATTACAAAATTTATTTCATCAGTATAATAAATGGGTAAAATTATTTAAGACTGCGATAGAGAAAATGTAAACCAACAATCACAAAATAGTTGTAAGAGCTGAAAAAAAACACCAGTAGGAGTGCATTCAAGATGATTCAATGGCACCAACAATAAATAACAACAAAGCCATTGTAATTGTTGGCGATCAGTTCGAATCCAGAAATATAATTTTACATTCGCATAATGATCATTTGAAAGATCTTTAATAAAAAAACTTTCCTAATTAATTACTTTTGTGTGAAGCTCTGGTAAGAATGTGGACTCTGCGCAATCGCGAGCTTTAGCCGGCTAAAATTAAATATATTATTATTTTTAGACAGGTTAACAGGAAGAAACAAATTTATTTTTAAGATCATTAACTTAAATTCAATCATAAGATGACAATTTTCTGAAAACGCGATTTTGAATATTTTCAGAGAAATTACACAAAAATGGCTTCTTAAAACCCTTTCTTGCACCACAATTAAAATTTCAGAAACAACTGTCATTTAAAGATCATTTTTTTTTTGTATTTAATTTTTGTTATCTGCAACTAATTAATAGTTGATATAAAAAATTATTATTAAGGAGAAAGTAGTATGAGATAGAGATATACAGCCCATTACATTTTTGTTGCCCCAACCCTTCCATACAAATCACTTTGAACATATTTGCTAAATCTCTTACGTAGACAAGTCTATTGGTAAAGGAAACGTGTGATTTTGTTGGATATCTTAAAATTAAAAAAATGTGTTTAACAAATAAAAGTTAACTTTTATTATCTTAAGGAGTTCACATATTCGAAATTATTTCATTAAAAAAAAAAATAACATCGAAACAAACGAAGCAACAATAAACATAGTTGAAAACTTTTTAATTTCCGGCATCTGTGTTTAAATACAAAAGCTTAAAATTTTATGAACTTTTTTTATTCATGATTTCCTATTAATGCCTTAACGTATATCATTAAAAATAATACTACACCTGATTTTTATGTTTATCCATTAAATAAACTTATTTCCACGTTTTTATTTACATTAAAAAAAAATTATCAAGTAAAACTTTGCTTATTAAATGTTTTTGGAAACAATTCTTAATAAACAAAGAATACCACACTATTTCAATTTTTAACTGGAAAAATTTTTAAATGAGTTTTAAAAAAGAAATGTTTTATAAGTATATGTTTCTTCGACCTATTGTCAAGCTCGAGGTCGAGGTTGACATCGAGCTTGACAATTTATTTGTCGAGTTGACCTCGAGCTTGACAATTTATTTTTTAAAGAAATGTTTTAACTGAAAGTATTAGCCCTTATTACGGTTGTCGTAGTTGAATTTGACAGAAAGTCAAATTTGCTGATAATTCGTCAAAAGCACAACTTTTAAAAAAATTGTAAACTAAACTTATCATAAATATCAATGGGATTATAAAAAATATATAATCAAAATTTAATTTCTTTATAATTTTCAATTTACGGAAAACCATTTTGTATAGAGTTGAAATCTTCGAATACAAATTCGACAACCGTAATCAGGCCGATTACAAATATGAATTTAAATTATTTTTCTTTTGGAAATCATTAAGAAAATCTCAATTTCGATTGACAATTTTTAGCTTAAAATGCAAAAACTATATTCAAAACAGATGTTTGTTGTGTATTTACGTTTTGTATACGATCAATGCATAAGAATGTCATAAAAATCACAACAAAACATATTCTATTCTTATTTAACTCATTGAATTTGCTATACAGAGATACGTTAACGTTTACGTCTGGCTAATTCAGCATTTATTCTATTTCTTCACTTAAATGTCTATGTAAAGGGTGGTTAAATTTTAAGGGTCTATGTTGAATGTGAACCGCACCTAAACGTCAAGTTTTTTTCTGCATTTCATTTGACATTTCTCAATTTCAGACTAACTCAATTTGAACCATGGAAAGATACACAATCGAGCAACACGTTAAAGTTATTCAGGCTTATTATGAAAATGGGCGTTCACAACAAAATGCATTTTGTGCACTTCGTGATTTTTTTTGGTAAGTATAATCGACCAAATGTGTCCACATTCGGGAGAATTGTGGGCAAATTTCAGCAAACCGGGTCTGTGAAAACACCTGTGCATGCTCGTCCAGTTCGTTCTGCGGAAAACATTGCTGTTGTTCGCGATAGTGTGTCATGAGGTCGGCCAAGCATTTACCGTGAATGGTGTTCGCTATCGCGAGATGATAACGAACTTATTGTGGCCAGGAATTGAGGATATGACCCTGGACGATATGTGGTTTCAACAGGACGGTGCCACTTGCCGCACAGCTAACGAAACAATGGCTTTCGTGCGCGACAAATTCAATGGCCGTGTTATCTCACGTGATGGCGATGTCAATTGGCCGCAAAGATCATGTGATTTGACACCGTTGGACTTCTTTCTTTGGGGTTATTTGAAAGAAAAGGTGTACGTCGATAAGCCAGCAACAATTCAAGAGCTAAAAGATGAGATAATCCGGCACATTAACGGCATAGAACCTCAATTATGTCATCGAAAATTTGGACCATCGGATGAATGAAGGTGTGCCGCCGAGGTTGCGGCGGCCATTTGGCCGATATTTTGTTCCATACATAATTTAACCATACCATATTATCATAATAAAAAGAAATGACAATAATTTTCTAAATAATTTGTTTTATTCAAAATCAACATCAGCCTTTAAAATTTAACCACCCTTTATATGTTTGTTGTAGTTGTGTTGTTTTATTTTTGCAAATTCTTCTGTTGAATGTAACATAGATATGTAAATAGTAGTCCTGCTTAAAAAAGTAGATGTTATTTTTTTCTAGGGTAGATTTGTATCAGATATGATAAATTTGGTACTATATCAATTTTTGTGGAACTATTAGAACCTTGGTACTATTTACAAAATTTTATGCGGTAAATTATGTTCAAAAAAAAAGTACTATTTTTTTTAAATTATGTTTGGTACCCAATCGAAATTGTCATTTATCGTCACTGACTTGTATCCTTAAACCATTTTGTATGAAATGTTTTTATAAATTTACATTTTTATACATTTTGTGTTTTCTGCATTTTTTAATACTACTACGAATACTTACAAAAATATACAGACATTCTTTTAAAAAAAACATAAAATTCTGTCTGTGTGTGCTTGAATTTGTCAAGTACATACTGCAGTAATAATCTTTGTAATATGTAGATGTAAATGTTGATAGATTTTTTATGTTATACTAAATGATTGACATATTTGTAAAATTACAATTTTTGTAATTGGTAAGTTTTCAAATATTTAGTATAAAATGTTATAAACTTAATTGGCCTTTTTAACATAACATTTGCAAATTGCTTCGGGTATTGTTCGATGACGGGTCATATCCCTGATACAAATATTTTCAGCATTTCCATTTTAGGGATTATAGCTGACATATTTGGGACTTAGTCCCCAAACAAATGTGGGGTATATGACCGTTACAAATTGGGGTAAATGACCGTTTACAATACGGTGATTTAAAACTTTTTTTTTAGCTATTACGCCTATTTTTTAATGCAAAACATTTTTGTGCATGTTCACGCAGAGAAAAAACATGGTTGAGGCAATCATATTCGAAGAGCATCATATATTTTTGGGATTATGATTGTGCCAACCATAGCCGTACCATAATATAATTATTATATTATGATAATAAAATAACCATAATTTTATCATAATATGATACCTACAGTTATATTATGATTAGCAACTATAAATTTAAGAATAACTCTTTAAGAAATGTTTTTCCTAAAGAAAAAATTTGATAGTAATGACATTTCCAAGAAAACTTCTTTAATTCCATGGATTTTTTTTAAAGGAAACTACTTCAAAAGATTTTAAATTCCAAGGACCTTTTTAATAAAAAACACAGATTCTATGGACTTTTTCCAATCAAAAAATTCTTAGATTCTAAGGACATTCAAAGAAAGACCTTAAAATCGAAGTTTTTTTTAAGAATATAGTATTTTTTTTATCTAAGAAGCAGTTTGCGGTATCTCAGAACTTTAACTTAAAAAAAAGTCCACAAAATTTAAAAATTTTTCTATAAGAAAATTTTCTAAAAATCCAGTATTTTGTATAAGAAACCTTTTCATACAAAACAACTCTTGGGTTCTACAGACTTTTTCTTATAAAAAATTATTTTTTTAATATTCTGAGTACTTTTTCCACAACAAAAGTCATTATTTTACAAGAAATTAACTAATAAAAATATTTTTTTAAATATTAATATTTAAATTGAATATTTTTTTATTTTACAAGAAATGTTTTAATGGAAAAGAATTAAAAAATCTAAAAACTTTTTGACATTGAATTGATTAGTGTAAATTATAATGTTATATGTTATGCATAGCATTTTGAAAAATAAAATCCCCAGGTGAAAATGATATAATATATGATAATGTTTACATGAGTGACTGAACAAGGCAGTATTATGCCTGTAAATATTTTATTTAATTTACACTCAGAAAAAAAAGTTAGTAGAAAAATTTGTAAACTGTTTTCAATCCTACTATACTATTTTCGTACTGATTTTTAGTAAAAAAAAATATTATTTAGCAAATCTTTTTGCTATTTACATTTTACAAATTACAGAATTTTTACATAATATTTACAAATTTTCGTTGCTAATTTCAAAAATCATTTTACAAATTTTTGAAAACCGATTTGCTAAAATTAACAAAAAAAAATTACTAATTATAAAAAAGTTGATATTGAAGCAAATGTTTTTTCCAATTAACATTTACACCTACAAACTTAAATTGCCCTAAAATCTTACATAGGATTAAAAAGGGATCGAAAGTGAAGATGCCGACTCATGTCTGAAAATAGGACATCCACTTAAAATAGCACTAAAAAGGGTTTTTTAGTTCTAAAAATCAGCCCTAAAAACAATTAAATTTAATCTTTAAAGTAAAAAAAATTGACTAAAATATTTTTCAAAAAGAAAATTACCAAATTTAAACAAAATAATAAATTCGTTTATGTTTTAACAATTTTTAAGCCTTTAATTTTTTTTTATTTTGTATAAAATATTTTTTAACAAATATAATCAAAATTTTTGATGCTCGATAAAAAAATAAATCTAAAACTTTGTACTAATATTTATAGTATTTAGTAATTTTTTTTGCTGATTTTAGCAAACAGATTTTAAATTCCACTACTAATTTCATTGTACTACACGTCAGCAGACATGTGTTGCTAAGATTAGCAAAAAATGCCGCTGGGCTCAAATCAGCAGAATTTCCCAGCAAAATTTTCAGTTGCCATTACAAACTTTTTTTGGTGAGTGTATAATTATTGATTGATTTTTGTTAGCATTTTATAGTTCCTTGATTATCATATTTGTTTTATAGTCAAAATTTTTGTTATCATAAAATAATAAAATATTTACTATAATAATGATGGTAGCGAGCATATAGATGGTTAGAATCTATTTTAAAACCAATAACTTGATTGTGACAACCATACCCGGATGCAACAAGCATGTTAAGACTACGTCTTTAACCTAAGGCTACATATTTTACTTTAAATTGTGTCTTATTTATAATTTCCTCTTCCACCGATCCTTTTAAAGAACAAAAGTTTTTCTAATATTAAAAATATTTTTAAATTAAATTTTTATCGGCAAAGAACATTTCCTCTCTATCTGAGATATCCTTATATAATTTTATGTTATATACACTTAAAAATAATATTGGTTTCTGTAATACATTTCAAAATAAGTTAAACCTCAAGAGAATTGATTATACATTTTTTTTTGTATAATTAATCTCTGAAGGTGTTATTTGTTCACAAAAATAATAATTAAAGACTTTATTATAAATGTTACCGTCAATCAAAAAATTTGCATAAATTTTTAATAACAAACTTTTAGGATTTTAAACCTCTTTTAATAAGAGTAAGTTAAATATTAAAGAATTTGTGTTGTAAATTCTAGCAACTCTTAAATAACATTGTAGTAGCTTTTAACGCTTATTTTCTACCAGGCTTGTAAAAAAAAGTTAATGCCTCTTAGGGAATGTTAAACAAAACCATAAAACTGTATACAGCTTTTAAATGAGGAAAGTAAAAAGCAAGCTAATGCTTTAGAAAAAAAAGGTACATACAATATCTACTAGACACATAACATCATTTTTGATATGACAAGGATGGAAGAAATATCAGAAATACAGTGTCAACCAAAACATACTGGACAGAAATATCCTGTTTATTCTTTTGAGTATAATAAAAAAAAGCTGATGCTAAATATTCATATTCTGTAAATGATTATTTGTGGAAGACATAGTATTTCTAAAAAAAATATAAATTTATTAAATAAATAAAATCAGAATCTCAGATTGTGAAGTGATATATTAGATAATCAATATAACGAAAATATATTTTTTTTAATTTCATTAAAATAATTAGGTTGTTGCTATAGCAAACAGAGTTGTTAAAATTGAATATATTTGGGCAATTCACAGCCGGTATTGTATTTTGGATGCTGTATTGAAATATTTTGTTGTGAACAGTCAGTTGTATTTTCATTTTGTAGAACGTCAAATATTAAAGAAGAAATATAAAAATATTTATAGAAACAAGAAGAAAAAATAAAAAGCAAAAGCAAAATAAAGGTGAAAGTGAAAAACTGGCATTCACTTGAGACTGATATGTTATGAAAAACAATACAACATTTAATAAACAAAGCAAATGTAGAGTTGTATTAGATTTTTAAGTGTTAATTACCAACAACAATTTTGCACTATTGTAATGTAATACATGATACAACAGATACAACGATACAATACGCGTTGTAAATTGAACAATTATTATTTATTCCGAGCATTTATTTAAAGAGAAACATTTTGAAGGATTTAACAACAAAATTATATGGATTAGTCGACGACATTTACGATGATGTCAAGATTTTATTATTCGGTCAGAACCGACATTAGTGACATGGATTATAAAGTACTTGAACTATTTTTTAAAAAGACGTAAGTTTCTCCAAAATCCCAAAGATTATTTTTGCATCTGAATAATAATGCATACATATTTAAATGCAACAAGAACCTAATTATTAATATACTTTAAAAAACTTAACATACAGTGAAGAGAAAAAGTATTAGGGCCAAAATAAAAAAAATATAAATTTATTATAGGTACAAAATTAAAGAAAACAAAAATTGGTCCATATTAAAAAAAAACAATACAATAAAGTGCATAAAAATACAGTAATCCCCCGATTTACAAAGTCTCGCTTTACGAAATTCCGAAGTTACGAACATCATTATCTATATAAATAAAAAATTGTTGCAAGTGTGATGTGACTTTATAACTCAGGAACCGTTAAACCGAATTCGATTAAATTTTTAGGGTTTGTTCGTATGGTAGATGGTTTATCTAAAGTTTTCACGAAATCGGTTAACGCGTTCGTGAGTTATGACTTTTCATGTCAACATGTGATTTTGTCCATATAAAAAAAAACAACAACAAATACGTAGGCGCCAATGAGCGTGTGCGGTATGTATACTGTGTGCTGACTTCATACACACGGTAAATACATGTTGTAGCGCATACACGCATACATACACATTGACAGCTATCAGTGAGTGATCATTTTAAGATTCTTTTTCATCGAAATCGCGGATCGAGAAACCAATGAATTTAATGTTAACATTCATGCGTAGCGAAGCACGCCGGGATCCGCTAGTTAAAGTATAAAATTCGAAATGAAAAATGCTATTACGAACAATTTTAAATTAATACCGAAACTCGCCAAAACCAATAAATTAAGTTCTATCATTCATTGAAAATTTCTTTAGTGCTAGTTTACAACAACATTTATTAAGTAGAGTTAGTTGAAGTAAAGTTGAGTTGTCAACCGTAATAAGGGCATTTGTTATATATGTTTTTAAAAATAAAGCTTCATATAACGAACATTTTCAATCCCTGGAACGTATTTATTTTCAGTATAATGCCATACTAATATTGGTCTCGCTATATGAATATTCGATATACGTTCACTTTTACAGAACGTAACCTATTCGTAAATCAGAGGATTACTGTATATTTATTAGTATAATTTTTAAAGATTATTTATTGCCAACTTTGCAAAAATTTAATTATTTTAATGAAAATTTTGAGAAATAAAAAGAAATATCGTCGATGTAATAAGTTCAAATATTTTGATCACTTCTTTTCTTAAACAAATCAAAGAATTTAATAAGATATCTTCTACTAATAAAAAATATTTAAAATTACATTCACGGGAATAAACATAATGGCCTGTAATCATAGTCCCGCACTAAAGTCGGCTTTTTTTAAAAACAACTTTAAATTAAAAACTTGTTATTATCTATTTTGCTAATATAGTCAGAATTAAAGCCAGTTTTAAGTTGAACCGGCTTTAAATGGGTATTACATCAAATGTACCAAATGCCCGCATACATTTTGTACTAAAAAAGAAGCAGGTGGCAACATTGATCAGCTGATTTTATATTTGCCGAAAAAAATGAAAAGTGTGTAAATAAAAGATTTGAAATTGCAAAATGTCAAAAGTAAAAAGATAAAACCGTATAAAAAAGGATTGAAAAGTGTATTTTTGTTAATAAAAATTTATTAACTTAATAAATGTTATGCAAAATATCGTATTTATTGATATAACTTTCCTTTTAATAATTTGCAATTCAAACATTTTTTTTCACAAAAATTTTCTTGACGGAAAACAGCTGTTGTGTGTTGTTAAATTGGATAGAGTCAACTTCAGCTAGTTTTAATTTTAAAGTAGACTTTAGCGATTAAAGTATACTTTTACTTGTCTATAGTATGCCTAAAGTATACTTTTAAGAAAAGTCGACTTTAAAACTCTTAAAGTATACTTTATTTTAACTATGATTATGCGCCAATATTTCTATTCAAAATGTTTTTGCTCGACACTGTACACTTAAATGACACAGATACATTAAAAAGAAGAAGAAGAAAAATATACCTACAAAATGAAGAGACATGTCAACAGAAAATTCTTTTGAAAAATTTCATACTCGTTAACCATAAACTTTAAAGAAATAATTTTACGCAAATAAATATAATAAATTTTATGTTTCCTCATACTTTTTTAATCTAAAGTCAAGAACTTTTAAAACATACATAAAAGAAGCTTTTGAATTTTATAACTAAAAGTTATTTTACTTTAAAAGGTTAACACTGTCATCTTGATCTTTTTCATTTTATATCAGATTGTCAAGAAAAATTACATTGTTTTCATTTGCAGGTGTGAAAAATCCATTTAAAAAGTATAAAGAACTAAGTTTTTTTGTTGGCACTAGCTGAGAAAACCAAAAACGTGTTTATCAAGGAAAAATAAGAATTTAAAAAATATTGCAGTAATGTAACAAAAGGCAATACCATACGTATGAGTTATATATAACAAATAAGAGCAAAATATAAATCATACGTTCCAGTGGCCTTAAAAAAATGAAATATGTATTTTATCCCTTATAATTAAAAGTTTTATTTTAAGTTTAAATACAATTCTTAAAAATCATTTTACTGTCATAACATTTGTTTAACCCAAATATTTTTAGACAGTAGTTAGTAAAATTTTAAAGAATTTTAGTACAGGGTGTCCGCCTGGAAGGTATACTACTTTGTTTTGCCGCCATTTGGGTAAGCATTAGTCTTGACAGTTCAAATATTCGATAAACCAACGTGTTCGTTAAAACATTTTTTTCGTTAAAATATTTTTTCAAAATTAATCATCGATTACTGTGACAATGAGAAAGTTACGTGAAATTTTTGGGAGAAACAACGTGCCAACAAAACGCACTATTTATCTTGTAGTGAAGTCTGTAGGTGAAAGGCCCAAGCATGGACCACGACGTACTGCAAGATCGGCTGAAAACATTACTGCTGCTCAAGAAAGTGTTCAAAATAATCCATCAACCTTACTTCGACGCCGTGCTCAGGAGCTTGGTCTTCAAAGAACAACTTTGGCAACAATTTTGCACAAGGTTTTGCATTTGTTTCCATTTCCCCCAGGACAACCCCGATTTTCATGAAAGAATCATAATGATTGAATGGATAGATATGTGAAGAAACAGAATAGTCGGTTCTGGGCAATGGAAAACCCTCAAATTATTCATCAGTCACCTTTGCATCCATTAAAAGTGACAGTCTGGGGTGCAATTTGGTCAGGAGGAATCATTGGACCTTACTTCTTTTAAAATCAAAACGGCGTAACGGTAACTGTAAATGGGGAGCGATATCGTGATATGATTGAAAACTTTTTAACGCCACAACTGCATGTGGTATCAACAAGACGGTGCCACATCGCATACAGCCAGGATTACAATGGAATTACTGCGAGACCTCTTCCCACAACAAATTATTTCAAGAAATGGTGATGTTGATTGGCCTCCACGGTCGCCTGATTTGACTGCTCCGGACTTCTTTTTGTTTATGCAAACAAACCAGAAACGCTTGAGGAACTCAAACAAAATATTCGTGATGAAAAAAATGAAATACCGCGTGAAATGTGTGAGAATGCTAACAGAGGCGGACATTTATCTGATATTGTATTCCATACATAATTGCCGACATTAAATAAAACATTTATCAATATAAAATCCAATCTCTTTCATTTAATCAAAAATTATAAACAAACAAAGTAGTATACCTTTCCGGCAGACACCCTGTATAAACACATCATTGCGATTGACTTTAATATTTTATCTATACTCAAAAGGACCCAAAATAACACAAGACAAATTGAAAAAGATACACTTTAACATCCAATTCCACCTACCAGCCATAAAAAATATATTCTTCGCCTTTCATCTTAAAGAAGATTGTGTGTGAGTTTGCCCAGTAGCAAAAATACCAGAACAGGCCACATTACGAGTTAGATGGTATTCAAGAATTTGAGTTTTATGCCAAAATTATGGCAAAAAAAACTTCCCAAATCAGCTTCAATTGTGCCAAAGCTTTATTGTTATCGTTGTTGAAGGCGATTGTACAACAAAAAAGTTTGACTTCTTTTGTGAAATTAGCTTTGGTTGTTTTACCCCTCACTGTATTTTAAATGATTTGAATTCTGCTGTAAGTAAAATTCTACCGTTCTGACATATGTATGTGCAAAAAGTGAAACGAGTTCACTGTTCTAACAGTGAATTTAACAAGGAGATTTCATAGGGAGGAGATAGAGATGACAATTGTTTCCAAACTAAAACTTTTAAAATTGTAAATTAAGGACGAAAAAAAATTGAGCTAAGCTAAGAATTTAAATAAATGATAAATGCTGGCTAAAAAATTTTTATAAAATAAATATTGGTAAAAGCGTTGTTGTTAATAATATTTGTTCCACTGGCAATTTTTGACTGGGTAGTTCGACCTTTTGTTACTGAGTGTGTTTTTAGCAAAAGACAGTCAGTAGTATTTTATTAGCATATGCTAGATGCATCTTAACATTCAATTTTATTTTGTACTTTGCAAACATATAGTTTATTACGGTCTTATGTCTTCTTTCAGTCGTAACCATGAATGAGCTGTGATAGTTTATGTGCAGGAAGAACAATATTATGATTTTTTTTATATTTTCTTTCAATTTTCATGGATTTTGTGTAGGTTTTCTAGGGTTGTACAAATGCGACGTAAATGGGCATACAAACAATATTGCTTTCAATTGCTAACAATAAGGTTGGCATACAGAAGTTCAATATAAAACACATATCGTCTTTTTCAAAAGCATTTTAGGACTTTAACATTAGCATTAATCATATGTATTTTTGGTTGCAAATTGAAATTGCTTTCAAATTGAAACTCCTTTCAAGAGTTTGGATTTCTGCCAGAGAGTGTTCAAAGAATTGGAACCATTTCCAAATGAACTTAAGTCATAAATGCCGAACAAAATTATTCCCTTGTTTTCCTTTGAAAATTCGAGCGCACAGCAAGCTGACTTTTAAGTTCCAAGTCTATGTCCTATTTTAATATTTTCCATGTTTTTAATCATCCATTAAAATTTTTAACTTTTACACATTTTAAATAAAATATATCAGCGAAAAAGTACAAGAATACGTATATAGCTAGAAAACACATATGGGAAAGCGCTGACAGGCGGCACAAATGCTGACAAAAAGTGCCGACTGTTTAAAAAGGATTAGAGAAGCAACGATGTTGGTCTAAAAATTGTTTTTTCAAAATAAAATTTAAACAAAGTTAATTTGTACTTTTTTTGACATACTGGAATTTGAACCCAGGCCGTCAGATTGTCAGACGAGATATCTGCCCATTAGGTTAACAAGATATATAATACGTGAAAGCTAAAAATCTGAATGAACTGCTGCACTCAAAAAGACATGAACTAAAATGTAATCAAAAATTTCCTTCAAAATAGTTTATAAATTGTCCTCAATTTAAGTAAACTTTTATTAAAACTTAGAAAAATTTTCTTAAAAAGAATAAAAATTCCTAAGTTTGAGGAAAAACGAAATAGTTTATATACTCAGAAATAGTTCCTAAGTAATATTTCTTGATTTTAGAGAAAAAAAAAACAAGTCAATTAAATGAAAATTTCTTTATTTTAAGAAAAAAACATCTTAGTTTTAAGAAAATGTAATAAAATTAAGTTTAGTTAAAAAAAAAATTTAGGACATAATTTACTTCCATTTAGTTCAAAAAATGTGTCTAACTTAAAAAGTACTTGAACTTAATGTGTGTTCATTTTTTTTCGCGAGTAGTAAAATTATCTAAATTTTAGAAAGTCATTTCCAATACCATTTTTTAAGTCTACCACTTTCTAATTTTTAGGAATTGTTTTCTAAAAATTAGTTCAGACAATTAAAATAAAATGTAATAAATTTTAGAAAATATTTTCTTATTTTTAGGGAGTTAAGTCCCAGTTTTTAGTAAAAAAAATTATCTAATGAACTTAAATAAAATAAAATTTTTCTTAAAACCAAGGAAAAATTTCCTAACTAACAGTACAATTTTAGATGATGTATGAACTAATTAGAAGGAAATTTTACTGTTTTCTAATAAAAATTTACTTCTCAGTAGTAAAATTTTTCTATAATTTAGAAATTTTTACCAAATTTTAAGTAAAATTTGTTTCTTAATTTCAAGGAAAATTTTATTAAATATTGGTAAAAAGTGTCTTTGGCACGGTTTTCATTTCAATTTTTCCTCTAAATAAGTTAATTTTTCTAAATTCTAGTTCATTTTTTTTTTAATTTATGTAACCATTGGTTGCGCTAAGTTGACGGCACTGGCATAAAGCAAATTTCTAAGTTTAAACAATTTTTAAGAAAGCGTCATATTTTTTATAAATTCCAATGGTTTGCCAATACTTATTTTTTGTAAAATTCGTAACTTCTTATTCGGTATATACATATATTAATTTCATATCTGCTCTTAATAAAGTCATAAAGTATAAACATAAAGAGGAAATAAAGATAGTTTATTTCAGAAAACTTTAAACTTAATGTTATATACTAACATCGATAGCATCCCAGCTAAAATAAAAGTAACAACTTCTTAACTACTCACTTTTTTCATTACATTACCAAGTAGTTCTTCGCTACGAAGTTTCCTTAAGCATTATTATTCAAAGTTGTATTAAAATTGTGTTAATCTAATAAGGAATTTTTTTTACGAGTAATTAGAAGTTAATATTTTGTATGGGGATTGCATGGGAACGTACTGACGGTGTAATCAGAGGGTTGCGTGTTAAAAAGCTAACACGACGAAATAAACTTTTTTTAACTTCTTTGGTAAAAATTTTTATTTTGAGAAATAAGTTCTATTATCAAATGGATATTAATGAAGGAAAAAAATATTTATTGTTGAAAAATTTGACATAATAACAATTAATAAAATTTACAAATGAGTGAATTTTAAGAGTATCACATCACTTAGTATTTAAGTATTAGAAATGTGGAAACCTTTTTGAAAATCTTAAAAAAAATTTCTCAAGTCGACTTAAGTTCTTTTGTCAGAAAGGTATTTATTTATCATCTTATTTAAATATAGTATGTTATTATACTTTGTTTGTAAGTATGTATTTATTTAGGTACTGAATATTTAAGAATATATAAAATATATCATATACATACTCTGTAAATTGTTAAACATACAATAATAGCATCAAGTATTAATTTAACAGTTGTGTACACAGAGAGAAAAAAAATCAAAGTTAAACGAATTATGATATTGTATTTCAATTAGATTTTGTTTACAAACATTTTAAAATTAACTACGAATTTTATTAAAGTAAATTTGATTGTGGTTAAAATATACTTTTTCGTTTTTAAATTAATATTTGATTATATAAAATTTTTGTTTAATTAAAAAGAAAACAAACTTTGTTTGATTTCGAAATATTTTTTCTGTGTGCAAAATTAAATATACCTCTATATATATATATACACTCAGAAAAAAAATGTTAGTAAAAAAAATTTGTAAACGGTTTTTAATCCTATTCTATTTTTGTACTGATTAAAAAAATTATTATTTAGCAAATCTTTTTGCTATTTACATTTAAAAAATTAGAGAGTTTTTACAAATTATTTACAAATTTTTGTTGCTAATTTCAGAAATCATTTTACAAATTTTTTAAAACCGATTTGCTAAAATTAGCAAAAAAAATACTAATTTTAAAAATGTGGATACTTTAGGAAATGTTATTTCTAATTAAATCTTACACCTACAAACTTAAATTTCCTTAAAATGTTACATAGATTGAAAAAGGGATCGAAAGTGAAGATACCGACTCTTGTGTAAAAATAGGACATTCACTTAAAATAGCACTAAAGTTTTTTTTTAGTTCAAAAAATCAGCCCCAAAAACAATAAAAATTTTACCTTAAAAGTAAAAAAATATTAACTAAAATATTTTTCAAAAAAGAAATTACCAAATAAAAACAAAATGATTAATACGTTTATGTTTTATAATTTTTTAAGATTTTTAGGCCTTTGATTTGGTTTGTAATTTTGTATAAAATATTTTTTTTAAAAAAATAAATAAAATAAAAAAAATTTGTTGCTCGATAAAAAAAAATAAATTAAAAATTTTGTACTAATACTCACAATATTTAGTAATTTTTTTTGCTGATTTTAGCTAACCAATTTTA
Source organism: Eustalomyia histrio (assembly GCA_949748255.1). Lineage (NCBI taxonomy): Eukaryota > Metazoa > Arthropoda > Insecta > Diptera > Anthomyiidae > Eustalomyia > Eustalomyia histrio. The sequence goes on from OX456526.1 coordinate 148,512,017, forward strand.
AATTTCCCTTTACAAAAAGTTTACTAAAATTTAGTAGCGGCTACTAAATTTTCTACTAAATAATTTTATTGAACTACACGTCGGCAAGCATGTGTTGCTAAGATTAGCAAAAAATACCGCATGGGCTCAAATCAGCAAAATTTCCTGTAATAACAGCAAAATTTTCAGTTGCCATTACAGACTTTTTTTGGTGAGTGTACTCTGATGTTATTAATTTAACAGTTGTGTACACAGAGAGAAAAAATCAAAGTAAAATGAATTATGATATTGTATTTGAATTAAATTTTTTTTACAAACATTTTTAAATTAACTACGAATTTTATTAAAATAAATTTGATTGTGGTCAAAATATACTTTTTCTTTTTAAATTAATATTTCAATATATAAAATGTTTGTTTAATTAAAAAAGAAAACAAACTTTGTTTGATTTCGAAATATTTTTTCTGTGTACAAAATTAAATATACCTCTATATATCTTTTTTTAAATACAACATTAACTTAGCAGCATATGTATATATGAGTTTTATAATTTATATAACGTTATATGTATATAATATGTATTTATTATGCAGAGATTCTTTTAGTATCTAAAATATCCTTATGGAGACAAGGGATTTGTGTAAGGTACACAAAAACAAAATAATAACATATTTATGTTTTTTTTCTTTATAACATACAATTGATAAAATTAAAGAAATTGTAAGAGTTTAGTAAAGACAGTGCCGAAAGTGGTATGGATAAGAATAAAAGGAGGTATGTTTTGACATACGTATCTCCTCATTTTAGTATAGTGTTGTCTTAATGTCTTTTAGACATTAAAAATTTTTATTTTATTTATATTAATCATATAAATACAAATTATATTCTAACACCCTAATCGAGCACTAGCAACAAAGTCTATCAGCTCGTTGTAGCGGAAACAGACCAAAACCTCTAGTGGGAATCGAACCCACGACCTCCGCACTTATAAGCTAGCACGCTACCAACTAGCATACCTTGGCGCTCCACTATAATTAAATTAATTAAATAAATATTTCAAATGCTACTGAGTTTCAAATCAGACTGTCTTTTTTCATATGTGATTTTCCACTAAATTGTATTGTTTGTGTTATTATTGACATATTGTTTCTTTATGATGTAATTTTGTCAACAACCCCTCAGATGTTGTAATAAAACCTGCGCCTATCTCACATTACAAACGTTACTATACCAAGGCGCGATCATTTATCGATCTTACTTTAGCAAGAAGTTAAATAAAAATCTATAAATGGAATGTGTAGTGTCTACGTTGATCACTTCTGAATAAAGTAATCAATAGCAAAAAGCTGAATAGAAAAGTAACTGCAAATTAGTTGCATGACATTCAAAGCATTGCTTAAGTGAAATCATCTAGTCTGATTTTAAAATTAATAAATGTTTATAATTTTTAGAGAAAAATTTTTATTCTTCTTCCTAACCTTAACTGTACCTAAATAAAAATAATTTGATTTTAAATTATTTTATTTCAAGCCGATAATCAGCTTCCTTTTTGTTAAATTACAAACGTATTATTTTCTGTGTAAGGAGATTTTAGTATACAGTAGAAGTTAGCCTTTAAATTGTTGGTAAAACAAATATGCAGAAAAAAAAACTTTTCAAAAAGACAATTTTATAAAGAAATGAAAATAAAATAATGGTAGTGTATATGATATACAGTGAAAGCTCCCGCAGGCGGACACCGACCGTCTGGCTGATTATGTCCGGTTACGGGAGATGTCCGCCTACAGGATAGTTTTTATACCCTCCACCATATATGGTGAGGGTATATATCAGTTTGTCATTCCGTTCGTAACATCTCAAAATATAGGTCTAAGACCCCATAAAGTATATATATATATTCGTGATCCTTATGCAATTTTAAGTCGATTAAACGATGTCCGTCTGTCTGTTGAAATGGCGATCACGACGCGAAGACGCAAGCGGGGGTGACAATTTTTACCTGGATTGTTGGACATCGTCCCGAGCAGTTTGGTATTGAAAATGAGCAAAATCGGTCCAGCGGTTAAAAAGTTATGAATGAAAATATGAAGATACCTGTAAATTTTCCATACAAATTGGTGCATTTGAGTACAATTTAATAGAAGCGACAGGTACAAAATATATTTTCTCATGTTTTTTCATTAGTCGCTTAGAAATTAATAATATTTTGTATTCACCTCAAAAAATTTTTATTACCACTAAAATTTTTTTTCACCACAAAAAATTTTTTTCACCTCAAAAAATTTGTTTCACCTCCATAATTTTACTTCAAAAGTTTTTTACATTATTTGTATCAAAAACAGTGGAGAACATTTTTTTAGGATATTGGTGGAGGGTGTTCAAAGATTCGGCACAGCCGAATTTAAGCCTTTTTTTACTTGTTTTCTTATTAAGTTCCAAGAAGGGACCAAAATATTTGTCCGGCTACGGGCGCTGTCCGTTAGAAGAGCTTTCAGTGTACATAACTATTCAACAAGTTTTTACTATAACTAAACAAAATAAAAATAATGGTACAAACTAAGGACTTATGTGGTGTTTCCAGATGACGTTTTGCTTCAGGCGAACGAATATAAAATAACAAAATGCATACAATACAAAAACAATATACATGTAGTCACTCATTCGTTTCGCGGCGAACGTCTTAAGGAAACACCACGTTGTTAAAAGAGAATAGAGAAGATGTAATGTGTTGGTAACATGAAATTACAAACTTTAAACAAATAAAAGTATAAACTGAAGTAAATTGAAAGTTTTAAAGCAAAAAATAAACAAAAAAAAAAAAAACAAAGACCACTTAATAAAAAATAAAGAAGAAGAAAAGTTAAATAATTTTTTGAAATCAGATTTGAACATCAAAAGTTTTTTCACTATAAAAAAAAACTTTGTTCAAATTTGCAATTTGTTGTTAACAAAAATCTTATCAAAAAACACGATTTGATAAGAAAGCAATTTGAAACAAATTAAATAAAAACATGGATGGTAACCGAAACGATGCGGTAAGGGTAACAGTTTCTCAGTTATTTCCGTGACGATATTTTAAGGGTAACGTTATTTGAGTTATTTCGGTATTGGTATTTAAAGTTAGTTTCAATACACACCGATATCTATAATCCCTTCATGATTAAGACTTTGGGAAAGTAGATATACATGCTCTGCGATTATATTTTCGGATCTTGTTTCTTCACTGCGCCTCCTAGGAAAAATATGTATAACTTATATTTTAAATTGTGTATATTTTGTTAATACAGGTTGGTTGAAAAGTTCCTGCGCTCACCAAGAGATGGCACTGCTAGCTCCAAACTTTTTTTTCTCAAGTTGATATAACTGTCCTGAGCACACATGCAAAGTTGCAAGTCATTCTGTCAACTCTTTCTTTGTTTAAAAGCCATTTCAAGTTGACGTGTCATTGATTTTTTTAATATGGAAAAAATTGAATATCGTGCAGTCATTATATTCTTTGTTTTGAAGAGTTTATGAACAATTCTTAGAAGTGTATAAGGAGTCCTCACCTTCAAAACGCACCGTTGAATTTTGGGCTGGTGAATTTAAACGTGGTCGTACCAGCCTTGAAGACGATCCACGCAAAGGACGACCAAAAACTGCAACCACAGCAGAAATCATTGAGCATGTACATAATATGGTTAGTGAAGATCCAAGTTTGACTAAGCGTGAAATTGCTAATGCCATAGGCATCTCAGACGAACGAGTACTCCATATTTCCATGAAGAATTACGTGTGAAAAAAATGTTTGAAAAGTTAGTGCCGCACACATTAACAATTCAACAAAAGCTGGATCAAAAACAAATTTCTCAGCGTAATTTTGAGCATTTTAAGCCGAATAAAACCGACTTCTTGCGTCGTTTTATAACTATGGATGAGACTGGATCTACCACCATGATCCTAAATTGAAACAAGAACGTTTACAGTGGACTGAAGCTGGTTGTTCAATTCCAAAGCAGGTGAAGTCACAACGATCAGCAAAGAAGGTTATGGCATAAGTTTTTTGGGATGAAAAAGAAATTTTGTTGATTGATTATCTTCAGAAAGGTAAAACAATCAACTCTGAATATTATTGCAGTCTTTTGGATTAGCTGGATGAAAAAATTCGTGAGAAAAGACCTGGTTTAAAGAAGAAAAAAAATAATTTTTCATCAAGACAATGCACCTGCTCGCAAAAGTGTTTTGACGATGGCTAAATTCAAAGAATTAAAGTACGAATTGCTTGAACATCCACCGTATTCACCAGATTTGGCTCCCAGTGACTACTATCTCTTCAGAAATCTTGAACAATTCCTTCGTGGAAAGCATTTTTCGTCAAATGAAGAGGCCATAGCAGCCGTAGACGGTTATTTTGCAGAGCTTCCGGAAAACCATTATAAGGATGGGATAAAATTATTGGAAAATCATTGGAACAAGTGAATTGAGCTTCTAGGAGATTATATTGAATAAAAAAATATATTTCGTAACAAAAACAGTATTCTTTCATTTCGAGCGCAGGAACTTTTCAACCAACCTGTAAAGATTGGAAATATTAAGAAAAATTTACGATCTTTAGCTATAAGTAGGGAATTTTTACTTTCTGTCTTCAAAAGCCCTCATTAGATTTTGAAGCACATTTTTACATCCGTTTCGTCATTTTTAGTTCGAGAAATTGCTTCTAATTAGAAATACTTTTAATGTATTAATTCCTTTAGAACATTTTTTTACAGATATGTGTACTTATCGGGGCTAAAGATTGATTAATACTGTTGTAACTTTAGCCGTTAACTTAAAAAAAAACTTAAAAGTACAGAAATGTTTTTTTGGCGAAAACTTAAAAATTACTTTTCGTATGCAGGTTAACTTTCAACGTTGAAAACTAAACGTTTATACATTTTTACTACCAACCTTTTTTCTTCTTTTGATTATATTGATATTAAAAGGTTTTTAATATTTAAAGAAAAGGATTAATTTTATGTGATCTACAGACAAAATCAGAAAAATATTGATTTTTTTTTTTGCTGGCGTTTCTAGAATGTTCACAATAAATTTTTGATTATTTCGATTCCCTGTTTTAAAATTCTGTTCCAGACTTTTTTGTTTTAAATTTTTTTTATCAACATCTCTGCTCTTTTCATCATATCAATTTATTACCTAAAATGTTTTTATTTTTTAAGATTTATTGTATTTGTTCTGGTTGGTGAATTATGTAAAATACTTCTACTTAGCTTCTTTATTCCAATAAACCCTTTTTACAAGGGCCTTATATAAACATACATATTTGTATATACCTGCTAATAAATAGTACGTGCATACATCACATGTGCGAGTACATGATTTTTCATTCTATATTTTTTTCACATAAGTTTGCTTTTTCAAGCATATGTTTTCAACATAAAGGATTTCTTACTACTACTATTATCTTCCCATAATGCTAAAATGTGAGTGTCCATATTTATCTATAGTATATGTATATTAGTAAGGTACATAAAAACATACACTCACCAAAAAAAGGTCTGTAATGGCAACTGAAAATTTCGCTGTTATAATGGGAAATTTTGCTAATTTGAGCCCAGCGGTATTTTTTGCTAATCTTAGCAACACATGTCTGCTGACGTGTAGTACAATGAAATTAGTGGAAAAATTAGTAGCCGCTACTAAATTTTAGTAAACTTTTTGTAAAGTGAAATTTAAAATCGGTTTGCTAAAATCAGCAAAAAAATTTACTAAATATTATTAAAATTAGTACAACCAAATTAGTATTAAAAAAAAATGAGTAAGCGCTACTAAATTTTAGTAAATTGCTGTAAACTCAATAAATTGTAAAATATAGCAACATTTTATTTATAAAAAAATATTCTTAAAATGTACAAATTAACTCAATTATTTTTAGATACACTTGTTACACTTTAAAGCTGATAATTTTTTTTATTAATTGCCTTATGATTTCGAATATACAAATTTATATATTTTTTATCGAACATTTTTTTATTATTATTTTTTTTTTTTAATTTTATACAAAATTAAAAAAAAATCAAAGGCTTAAGAAATAGTTAAAACATAAACAAAATTTATCATTTTATTTTAATTTGCGAATTTTTCTTTTGAAAAATATTTTTAGTAAAGTTTTTGGATTTCAAGGTCAAATTTTAATTGTTTTAAGGGCTGATTTTTCGAATTAAAAAATTTTTAAGTGCTATTTTAAGTGGATGTCCTATTTTTGGACATAAATCGGTTGTGAAAAGTATCTTCACTTCCGATCCCTTTTCTCAACCAATGTAGTATTTTATGAAAATTTTAGTTTGTAGGATTAAGTTTAAATTATAATCAATAGGCATGTTTTCTTTGTACACTTAAGCTAGCAAGTTATTTCATTTATATGGAGAATTAAGCGAGTACTAAGCGACTAGTTCTTAACTTGCTTAATTTTTCATATAAATGAAATAACTTGCTAGCTTAAGTGTACAAAGAAAACATGCCTAATATTTCCTCCGGTATCCAAAATTAGTATTTTTTTTTTTTGCTAATTTTAGCAAATCGGTTTTCAAAAATTTGTAAAATGATTTCAGAAAGTAGCAACAAAAATTTGTAAATATTCTGTAAAAATTCTGTAATTTGTAAAATGTAAATAGCAAAAAAGTTTGCTAAATAATATTTTTTTTACTAAAAATCAGTACAAAAATAGCACAGTAGAATTGAAAACCGTTTACAAATTTTTCTACTAACTTTTATTCCTAAGTGTATATGTTGGAGCTTGGGGGTCTCCACGAGTTTCAGGTAAAATTGGGTTTATTTAGAGGTCGCAGAAAAAAATTTCTTTTAGTAATAAGTAGGGCTTGAAAGTTCATGTAAATACACCGTTAACTGGTGGTCAAATAACTTTTAAAATCAACAAGTTTGCACGAAAATTTCAACGATTTGTTATTGAATATTTTTTACATATTTTGCTATAAATGCATATTTTTCAATATTTTTCAAAATAAATGTCAGAAAAAAATAATTATTTACTAACTTTCTGAGGATAATTAAATTAATTTTCAATTTTAAAATCACTTTTTTAAAACAAATTCGAGCAAAATGTTAAAGTCGGATATGTCGACTTCTAATATTAAGAAATCGAATTCCATTTTTTTTTTGACGACCCAAGTTGTCTATATACTTGAATACACTATTTGCCTTTTGTTATAAAATGTGTCAATATACATGTATGTACATGCAATATAAAATCCCTTATAATCCTTAAATATATGCATTATATTATTCAAATGAATACAGGGTGTGGTAGTTCTTATTGTAATTCACAATAAAATTTATTGTGGATTTTAGATTGAATAAAATGCTTTCAAAGGATTTTACAAAATCCGTTTGTTTTTTTTTTAGTTTTTAAATGTTCTCTATTTTATTGCTAAACCCTGTACACATTTTTAATTTATGTGTTAAATAATATATTGAATTGTATCGACATATCATTGTGCGAAAATCATTTATGCATAAAAAAACACTTTACAAATAACCTAAAAATTAAAATTTAATTTAGCGATGTGTTTTAACTATACATAGATAAGTAATTTAATTTTAAGTTATCTGTGAAATTTACAATCAGAATTAATAAACTATTTTAATCATATAATTAACTGATTTAAAATTGACGTTAAATGTTTTAAAGCAAAAAGTATGTCAGCACTTTTTTAATATGTCAAGGATTTTCGATTGTTTGATTTAGGGTAACCCGTTTTTATATTCAATTTGGTTTTTCTACGTATGAGTAATACAGAATTACACTTACAATATTATTGCGTTAAAAATAATTTAAAATACATATTAAATTAATCGAAAATACAATTAAAAAGAGGACTACTGATTTATCATTATATTCAGCCCATTTTGTTGTTTATTTTCAATCATCGACAAAAGTAGTAAAAGCAAAAGTCGTTAAAAATAACCATCAATTTTAACTGACAAAACGTGAAAAAAACGATTTTTTGATTTGTTATCCAAATTGAATTCTTTTTTTAAATTTGTATGTAATTTTACAAAACACAACACACACAGAGGTATATATTTTTATTTTCTATGTGTGTATCTATATTTGAATAATTTCTTGTAATTTTGATTGAAATAATTTTGTACATAAACAAACTATTTTGGTAAAAAAAGGTATTATATGAATTTCTATTTTTTTAATGACTAATTCAAATAGTTAAAAAATATATTTCTTTGAATTTCAATTGATTCTTCATTTAAAAACAAACTCTAAGTATTACTACATTCGGTAACAAAAAATATATTGTGAGTGTATGAAATAAAATCAATCTATATGTATATACCCATAAACACAAAGAAATTACCAAATTTATAAATATGTAGATAATTGAATTCCGTATAAAATATTTTTTCATATTATAGAAAATTCTAAAATTTAGTAGAGTAAAATTGTTGTGCTTACTTTTCAGAGAATATTTTTTTTTTCAAATTGGAGAATTTTTATAAACTATGTAGATATTTTCCATAATCAGAGGGTCAATTCTCGTTCTGTGAAACGGTGAAATGAAAAGTTTTTTCACGTTTTCGTAGTACTTTTGATTCGCGTTCTGTGAAAAAATGTAAAGAAATATCAAAACGTTTTCATATGAAAAAAAATTGTAACGAAACAAGATTTTTTCACGATTGCACTGAACTGGCGATTCTTGTTTTGTGTAACAGTGCAAACAACTGTCAAAATATTTTCATATGAAAAAATTGTTTACACAGACTATTTATAAGTGAAATAAACATGGAGAAGACTGTAAGAGGAAAGCGTGCCAGCGAAAGCCAAAAGGAGTATTTAATTAATTATTAAGACAAGCATGTGGACATTGCAAACGATAAGTAAGTAGCTTAATAAACATAATCACACTTATTAATCCCATATTTACAGATTTGTAACTGCAGATGGTGCCAAATTTAGAGACGAAAAGTGTAACGAATTAGCGGCGAGCCTTAACAGTTTTAGTGGGACCCAAAAGGACAGTGAAAAATGGCAAAAGTATGGCATATTTATTTATAGTTTATTTATATTCTTTATGAAATTTTTTTTTCTTTAAGTAATATTAGACTTCATACGCGCACCAAATATAGTTCACTTAAAGTAAGCCGATATTAATCCATGAAGTGCTTGTCGGTTGTCATCTCGAATGCATTGTGGTCAGCACGAAGTATGCGTCTCAGCACTCTCAAAAAATTCCTATAAATTATTAAATTATTTACTGCAATGAAATGCTTGTAACATCATTGTCTTACCTTTGTTCATCCGGAATTCTTTGAGTAATATCCAATAATACAATTAATCCAGATATTTTTATATAATTATTTAAAATAAATTTTACGAACTTAAATCTCTTTTGTTTACGTTTTTCTCTGTTTTGACATTTGCTTTAAATTTTGGATAACACAGTTACAAAATTTTCATGGGTACAGTGCGAATGAAACATTTTTTTCATAATACATACGAGAATCGCAATTTATGTATTTGTGAAAAGTTCGAGTGAAAAGTGCTTATGAAAACGAAAATGAAAAGTTTTTTTTCATTTCACATTATCACAGAACGAGAATTGACCCTCAGGTATGGAATAGAAAATAACAAGGCATGAGATTCATTAAATGAATTTAACACTTAATGCTTTACATACTAAAATAATACTTATGTATGTACATATATGATTTTGGATTGTGGTTAAAAAATCACGTATTCAATTGAAAGCCATTAAATGCAATTTAAACTCATTAACGTCACCAAAAATTAAAAATAAAAAAATATTTTTTTTAATACAAATTTAATAAAAAATTTCTAAATAATAATTTAAAAAATTGTTGTAAATAGCAAATAATATTTTACTTACTTATATACTTTGTATATTAAAAACTTAGAAACATTTTGTTTAACTTTAATAAATGAAAATTTCAAATTAAATAAATAAAATTTATTTATAAAACATTTATAGAAAACACAACAAACAATTGTGTGTTGATTCGTATTTTTCACAAGAATAATATATAAAAATTATTAAATTGCCATCATTATTGCATTTATGTATTTCTTTATAATCATACGATACAAAAAATTATTCATGTGTTGTGTATGTATCAGAGAACTGCAAAATCAACTTTTTTCTTGATTTAATCATACACAAAAATTCTTGTTCACTTTTAAAAATTTAACAAAATTCACTGTAGAATAAAATCAGCATCATGTTACTGAACGCGTAATTGGAATCAGTGTGAATCATCTGTCGTTTATGTTTTATGCAAATGGAATCACTTAACAGTGTTCAGTAACATGATGCTGATTTTTTTCTACAGTGAATTTTGTTGAATTATTAAAAGTGAACAAGAATTTTTGTGTATGATTAAATCAAGAAAAAAGTTGAATTTGCAGTTCTCTGGTATGTATGTATGTATAGTTTGCCAAAGGCCATACAACAAATAGCAACAGGCTGAAAATATATGAACATAATTAAATTTGCCAAACTAAAATCGAAATAAACTATGTAGTATGTGGTATAAGGAGAACATTGACTAATTTTTTGTTATACACTTTTACGCAGAGAAACATTTTTATAAAGCAAAAAAAAAAAAAAAAAAACAATTATATACAGGCAACAGTAAGATGTAAAAAAAATGATTTTGATTGTGTGTAAACCCCAGCAAATCCATGGTATCAACTACTTTCCAGCCTATTTACTCTCTTAATTACTTTTGTTCGCGATGAGCCCAAAAGTAATGAGTGGTCATTACCTCACTTACATCACTTACAAAAAACACAAAGTAATGGGTGGTCCTTACCCTCTCGCTTACGAACAGCCAAAAAATAATGAGTACCCATTACTTTTGGGCTCATCGCGAACAAAAGTAATTAAGCGAGTAAATAGGCTGGTAAGTAGTTCATACCATGGTTTTGCTGTAACATAAAGCAACTGCGGTTTATTTGTGATGCATTAAAAAATATGTCCAACTATGAAAGATTTAATCGTTGTAATGTGTATGAGAATTTGGAAAATATATTTCTGTCGCCTTCGGACAAAAGCACTTATTTCAAAATCAAACATTTCCCAATATACCATATAGCAATCAAACTGCAATATAACTTGAGAATAAGTGTGTTTTGAGCTTTTCTTAATTTCGTTTATTATAATGTTTATAAAATGTAAATTCACAAGCAGTATTTAACATTGCTTGAGAATAGATTATTATACATAAATTTTTCTAAAGTATGCTTATAAACAACATACACATATTGAACAACGCAATATGACGATTGAAATAGAAATATTTTTCAATACATTCTAGACTTGTTGTCTTTGTTCTACGCTTATAATGCATACCACAAGTGCAGTTACTTTTTTTTTTAATTTGTCAAACGTGTTTTGCGTTTCCATTTGGTTGTAAGTTTTATAATAATTTTTATTTATATTTAAAATGAATTATTATTTTTTTATTTAAAATGAATTATTATTTATATTCAAAATAAAAAAAAACTTAATTAAAGAAAATAATTATGATTTCTCTTCAAGACTTAATAATATATTATATGTGAAGATTATTCTACAATTATGTAAAAAAGGTTATAAATATATTAAGTCAAATAAGCTTTTCGATACGCAAGTTAATACAATATTATTTTTGTAAGCTTATTCTACAATTGCAAGAATAAGCTTATAGTAATCATACACACATAATGTTATCACGAGGGTTTCGTTTTGATTTTTCAACAATTGGTACGATAGAGAAAAAGAAGTAGTGAAAATTTGGATCGGAACCAATTATATTTACATAGGGTGAATGTTTTCTTTTATGATCCTTTTCATTGCATCTAAAGCCCTTCTCATGGTTTAGTGAAAAATGAGATCTTTTGGTGCTCCCAAATAAATTTTTTATTAAAATTTTAAGAAACAAACGATCAATATAAAATTTACTATATCAATGGTCAAAAGTTGATAATTCGTAACAGACAACAAACTGACAAATTTGGTTAAGCATACTAAACAATAACAATAGAGAATTGCATTAAATTTTGGAATTTATTTTCTTGTTCATAAAAAAATTATAGATAAATACTTTTTATCCAAAAGAAAATTGTTAAAACTTTTAAATAAGTTGATTTGGGTCTCATCAGTGTTACCATGTTAACATATTTTCTGCTAGATTAAGCAGGTTGAGTTTGGAAATTGTATTTTAAATTTTCGTTTCATATCGATATCAAGCTTGTCTCTCAAGCCAACTGGAGTTGGGCCTTTACAGAGGTACTTGAAAAAAAAGAAAAAAAAAAACACAACGCCATAACAACATTAGTGTAGAAGGCGTAAAAATGTTATGATCTGCATATGCATAATATGCATATTCAAAAGTTTTATTGACTACAAAAACTTTGAAAAATTTTCTTAAGTCAACTTAAGTGCTTTTGTCAAAAATCCACATATATTTGGCATTTTGACAAGAACTTTTTTCTAAAAAAATATGACATTTTTCAAGAAACTTCTTTGTTAGGATTCAAACATTTTATGTGATTTTTTTTTTGGAGCACGAAAAATGATAATAAAATTTCCTATGATCATGAAGAACAAGGTGTATATTCTAGCACAACAGTTATATTGAAAACAACTTTTTGACAAAACAATTTAAGGCGATATAAATTATTTTTTCCAATAGTCCACAGATATATTTTCTCAAGGAAAATTGTGATAAATTAGTACAATGAATATAAAACAATTATTAACAAAAATGTTATATCCCAATAAACATTGTTCCTGGAATTAAAGCTAAAATCAAGTGTTATTCAAGTTGTTTTCCAATTTTAAGCCTCGATTTATACTTTAATTACACTTTTATTTAATGGCATATTCCAGCAAAATGGACACTGGAATTCATGTCGAACATTACATTGAGACTATACTTAAATTCAAGCCTTGAATCACAGTTCAATTCAAGTTCAAACAACATAATAATTACACTTGTTTTTAAGACCTAACTTCAAGCTTAAACAAAGTCATTTAAACACGGCAATTATTGGTTTTGGTAAAATTTATTACCTTATTTTAACATACATACTTTTGTAATTTTAGTTTTGTATATTTAATTTTGATTTTTGTTTTTCGATGTTTTTTTTTCACTAATCCTTCTTTTATTCAGAAACGTTGAAATTTGTTGAATCTTTCTGAAATAAGAAAAAGAGATAATGTAAGGACAGGCATAGCTCCGAACAAATTCGGCTTACCTTTTCGTGAAAATCCATGGAAGAAATTCAGATATTAAAAATATCTTCAAAGAAAAATTTTAAATTTGAGCAAATGTTTTTATTTTATTTTAAAATATTGACAATAAACGAATGGCATAAAACAAATTATTTTTATTTGTATGGACTTGATTTTAACTGTAAAAAATCACTTAAAATAAAGCACAATACAAGCAATATTTAAAGCACTTGAATTTTTAACTTCTCAATGTTTATTGAGATTTATTCGGTAATACAAAAACTAAAATAATAAATATTTTAAAAAGCTATATTAAAATATTTTTGAAGCTACATATTTTAAAAAGTTATAATTTATTCTCTATTAAGAAAATGAAAGAATTAAAAACTGGTCTTTAGCTTTACAAAGAAGGTAAGAAACATATGAACCAATCTTGCGGATTAGAGTGTAAATTGAAGCGATGCCTATTAAAATAATTACTGATTAATATAATCTTGCTTTCCATCTTTACAAATTTATATTTATTATGTAGTAAAACTAAAGAAAATTGCAAATTTAAAATAAATTAACACTTTATACACTTTACAAACTTTTCATTTTCAATACATATTAAGGGTTTTCACTCTTGGTGGTATATTTACAACCCTTGTATATTTACAACGATGTTATACTACAAAGCGTGAATGACTTCTTCGACAGCTATTGTAAATTAATAAATCAGCTGATTTTTGTTTTGTTTTTCATCTATTTGAAAACTAATGTATCAAAAAGAATGAATTTGTTAACAAAAATGCCTATAATTACAGAAAAATATAAAATTATAAATTTTTTAGAGCAAAATACAATTAACCAAATAGAATTTGCAGATATTCTGGGCTTGAAGATACGGTATTACTTGTAATAATAAAAACCAATAGCTGCTGAATTTCACTATCGGTTCATCTTTTATTACTTATTTTTTCACGCTTTTGTTTTAAGTTTTGGTTTTCATTATTTTAATCCATTATTTAACTTTATTTTAATAGTGACCACAAAATGAAAAATAAAAAAATCAAACAATAGTTTTGGCGGCTAAACGATCAGCTGTTTTAGTCTTGTAAATGTACAACATGTATTTACTATACCTTTTGGTCTTGTATTTTAACCACACCCTAGTAAATTTTAGTTCTATACATTTTGTTGTTGTGGTGTAGTAAATGGTAGTTGTTTTACTATATCTACAACATCTACAAGGTCTACAAGGGTAGTTTACTACCAAGAGTGAATACCCTCATTATTTTTAAACCATTTTCTTTGCAATAGCAGGTGTTGGCAAGATTTTCAACAAAGTTTGGTCACGTAATATTGAATATGAGGTGAAGAAAATTTGTAAGAGAGTTAAAAATTGTTAATATATTATTGCTTATACCACTAAAGGATTGTCTTACAATATAAAAAGCCACAAGATTGCAGGGATATTGATAAAGGAAGTAATATAGTGTTATTGAAAAAAATGTTAGCATAATAAATTGTAGCCAAGATATATGAAAGTTTGTACAACATAGTAATAAGATTTGATGAAAGGTAAATTTATCTTTTATAAAATCAAAATTTCAAAAAATTTTATGTTATCAACTGCGTATTTACTGCATAGATTTAAAGTGGTTCGCAGAATTCGTGTTTTTACTAATCTAAATAATTAATAAAAATAATTTATTTATATTTTAATAAACTAATTAATAAATAAATCATTTCATAGAAATGAAATTGACATAATTTTGACAAATTTGGTCTTAGCTACGTCTTAATACTCATTTATACAAAGAAAGCAACTAACGCTAAGTTTCATGCTGCAGGTTTACGTTTTAACTACTGGTGGGACGAAAAAAATTATTATTGTTTTTATACAATTTGTCGTATATTTGTCGTTAATTAGGGAAACCCAATAAAAATAATGTATTCAATATATGTATGTATATTGAAAATGATTTTCATAGCTATTTTAAATACATATACACATGACCTCCTGCGAAGAACAATTACTCAACAGAACAATAGTATTGGTCAATCTTTAAACCTTGAGCCTTATGGACCATATTCTGTATTTGGCACAAATTGAGTTTACATCCATAAAATCCTACGCTGAGTTCAATGGAACTACCATTTTTTAAAATAGGCGTGGCTCTTAAGTTGAAAATATTTTTTATCAATTCGGGTTAGGTTAACACTTAAGATTTATTGGCAATATATATATAATTAGAAAACTTATGGCAATATCTTTCTCCCGACACCTATTTTGTCTTTGTTCACTTATCTACTTTGAACGAATAATCAATGATATATACAAGTATACATATTTTATATATCCATTAAGTATTTACGGATTACAGTAGGAATACCCTTTTCAACTATAGAGCAGCGCCTACTCAAAAATGGAACGTGAGTCCCAATTATTTATAGTATCATTAGTGTGGGTCCTTAAGAGCAAAATCAAAATATTTAACTGATTTTTAAATTGTTTACGTATTTAAAGACAAATATTGACACAAACCGATTTTAGTCCATCACAATTTCGGACATAAAACAATAGTTGACATTTAACCAGGGTAATCCTTAGTAGAAAAGCTCGATTTTTATTAGTTCGATTAATTTCAATTCAGAATTCAAAAATTTAATAAATGAATCAAGCTTTGCTTATGATGGAGTTTTCTAAAAATAAACATTCAATCACAACATATTGTTAAATCTTGTGAGTGACTGAATATGTAAATAAACTAAACGTTCAGTAAACAAAATATGTTTATAAGTATGTACAGTATTTGTTTGTTTAGTGTTAGAAATATCAAATTTCAGGACTAAAAGTAATTAAGAAAAAACTGAAATTTCTAAGGACACTAAAAACTATAGGTAAAAAAACGAAAAAGGAATGTGTAGGAAAACATCAAAAGTGAAGATAAACATCCATCATTTGTAAATGAAAAGCAAATAATGAAAAACAAAATGTACAAAGATTTTTAAAGAAAAAAAATAAATAAATATGTAACTTACCTTCAAAATGTTCTTTTTGTTGTTTAGCTTCATATTTTTTTAAGGCCAATTTAATGGCAGCCAATTCCGTTTCTTTAAGATTCGAAATTAAATCCAATGCTCGTTCTTCACAAATAAGTTGAGTCCCAGCCAGGGGTAAAGTATCACGAGCGGCAGTAAATTTTGAATAATTTTGGGCGGGAAGTAATGGAAAAGATTTTTTATTATTTATATTCTTCAACTTATCAGGTAATGGCATATTTGCAGTAATACTGCAACACACTGTTATTAACTTTTGTTGGGATTGAATGTTTAAAGCAAATTTTTGATTATTTAGCAAAGTTCGGCCAATATGACCAAATGCTCTTTGTGTTTTATGCATATTTTAGTAATTTATAAGTACTTATAACAAGAAACTCAAGTATTTTTTAGGATGATTTTATTTTATTAACTTGCACTGTATTTTTTATAACAATTTCTCAAATGACGTCACTGTTGATTTGGTTTTTTCACTTGTGTACAAGTTATTTAGCTTGACACTTTTTTATAATTTCTTTTAATTTTATTATATGCAAATTACTTATTGGCATAAATAATTCATTTATTATGTTTTGGTAAACCATCCGATGTAGTCTCTTAAATCCCGGAATATAAATTCGTACTAAAATATTCTTTTGGCGTCTACGAATTTGATGCGTGTTTTTTACTTATAGTTGCGATTTTTATTACAAACTGGTAAAAACCGAATTGTTTTTCTCGTAAAAGCTTTTTTTTGCATTATATTAATTTTTTTGTGTGTTTCGCAAGCTTTTTAGCCACTTTTGGAAGTGGTTAACTCTCATTTGATAAAGAAATAAGAAATACTTCTCCACTTTAATATTTTTTCGTATAGTTGTTGACCAAATTCCAGATGATAACTAAAGTTGGTGATGCCACACTTTTTTGTTCAAAAATCGTCAAAAATAAAGTTTGATTGACTTGTGTGTATCCCTTAAGTTTGAGTGAATTATACAATGCTTTAAGGTCGATTCTTTCTTTTAAATGAAAATTATGTTGAGAAAAATATACCGAGAATAAATAATTATAAAAAATATTGAATAGTAACCGAATATCCATTGTCATGATTTAAGATCGTAATGTCTGGCACCACTGCTTACTTTTTCTTGTTATACCAGTAATGCCCACTTGGTGCTTTTAACAGTATTTATGTATGAGTTGTACTCCTGTGCCAGAACTTAAATAAGCACTAATTTGGCGCTTTTGTAGTTTTTGGATGCTATTTAACCATTTTTACTCTCAAAAAGTTGGCATCATCGATTTATACACCCCACAAAACACAACAGGGTTGACAAAATATTCTTTATGCCATGTCTTCACATGAAATTAGTTTTGCAAGCAATAATAATAGGAAATAAAAAAAGTTCAATTCAAAATCAAAGGGCAAAATAATTATAAAAAAATTCAATTGAATCAGACATTTTATTAAATGTTTAACGAGATAAATATGTAAATAAATCGAAGCTTTTATTTACCATTACATTTTCATCAATAAAGTATTTGGTTTTGTAAATAAAAATGCTTATTTTCTTAAATTTTCATCGGTTGAATATTTCAGTTTTGTTTTCGGTCCGACAATATTTTTATCGTTTTATCTGTCATTTTCAATTATAAGAATAGGAAATTTACAAAATTATTTTTTATTATTTTCGTTTATTATTCGAATAAAGTTATTTCGTATGTATGTATTTATATTTTCGCCTTAAAATTATAAAAGAATTTAACTTAAAATCTAATAAAAATCTGAGTTTAATCAATCAGATATTGGCACATTACTTAACCAAAAACCCCTTCACTTAGTTTCCCTTCCCATTACAGCAAACATTGGCTCATGTACAATCATTAGCTCTCTGACCAGGTATACCACGTAGTTCTTGATTTAAAGTACGTAAAAGAGGATGTTTACCACAACCACAACGACCACGGAAATCATCTAAATCCAAAGCCCAAACCATACCACCACCCAAACGCATTTTTCTAACAAATTGAGATTTACGTCTAATATCTTTGACATCATCATAGGAAACCCATTGATTGCCACTATAAGCGTAAGGACCAATACGACCCTCAAGATCACGTTTTACAGTCCATCCACCATTGCCAATTTGTTCACAAATTTCATAAAAAGCTAAGAAACCACCTGCTCTGGTAAAAGTACCAGCCCGACCTGGACCAATAGATTTATCATTTAAACTATTTTTATTGGTGTCAGCCAAAGTAAAAGATTGACCATACAATGGCATACCCATTATAAGTTTTCCTGGTGGTGTACCCTTTTCGATCCAATAGTGAATACTAAAGTTTCCATTGAAATACGGATTAGTATCGCCATCTACATAGTACAGAGGAGCAACATGACCCGTTTGTTTATCCCAATGGCCATGGAAATCATAAGTCATAACAGAAATCCAATCAAAGTAACGAGATAAAGTTGGAACATCATAACCGGCATCTATAACCATTTTACTGGGTGATACTGCTGCAGATAATAACAAACGTTTAGGTTTAAAGGCTTGTGATAACTCTCGTACCAAGGAAGCAAATGCTGCCTTTTCGGCAGGAGAACCTTTGGAGCAATCTACCTGCCAACATACAGGATACTCCCAATCTAAATCTAAGCCTTCGAAACCATATTTTTCACAGAAAGCTAAAATACTTTCAATGAATTTTCTACGAGCTTGAGGATCCAAGACCAAGCGAGCATATTTACTGCCCAACGAATCGTTCCAGCCTCCAATAGCCACAGTTACACGTATACCTTTTTTCTTATAAGCAACTACTCTTTCATAAAATCTATTATCTATGTCAGCCCAAGAATCATGGGTTTTAATGGTTAAGTCATTGCTATTTAAGACAGCAAATCCATAAACAATATGAGTACAGAGATTTTCATCAATATTTTCCGGTACATATTTACCCTCACCAGGGCGATACCAAGCCCAATTAGTAAAATAGCATACCACCTTATATTCCTCGTTACTACTAAAGGGAGGAGTGGCTGGTGTTGGTTTTGGACGTAGCAAAGGTTTCTTTTTTGGAGGTTCTATTGGTTTCTTGGTAGCTTTTGTGGGCGGCTTATATGCAGCAGTTTGGGTTGTCTTAGGTCTTTGTGTTACCGGCCTATGAGTAGTTTGATCATCTCTTACCATACACTTGGAGGTTTGTGGCCAGTCACAGTAGTTTTCGTTCCAATATAAACCATTTGGACATCTAAAGTGAAATTATTGAGAAATACATTATAGTTAGGTGGTTTTTTTGAATTGTAATCAAACTTACTTTTGTTCCACCAATTCTCCATATTGACAAATGTAGTATTTATTACAGTCTCTTTCATGAGGAGCATAATTTCTACCAAAACATTCCACTCTCATGGGAGCCTGGGTAGGTTTTGTGGGCTTAGCTTGTATTTGTTGAGATATAACATTAGTATTAATGGTAGGTGTAGGATTTTGTTGTGCACTTGGAGTTGAGCTAGATCCAGCAACTGAAATATGTTAAAAAAAAAATAGTTTAATATACATATGTCGATTATTATTTATAGGCAGAAGTTAGTTTTGCTACATTATATTAAGATTACTAATAAAATCTATTTTTTAATATATAAACCTACTCATTAATTTGTCCTTGTCTTCCAATACACATTTTGGATGTGGTCCCGGATAATTTCTCAATACCCGATTGATAGTCTTCAACAAAGGATACGATTCACAATCGCAATAGTTTTTAAAATCATCCAAATCTAAAGCCCAAATCATAGCACCACCCAAACCCATAGCCTTAACATATTCCGATTTGTGGCGTATCATAGGAGCATCATCGAATGATACCCATTGATCACGAAGATAAGCATATGGACCCATACGACCACGAGCATCTCTGACAACAGTCCATTTTTTCTTGCGGATATAAGTACAAATTTCGTAGTAAGACAAGAAACCTCTAGCACGAGTAGATTCACCAGCCTCACCACCGCCATAAGTTGGAGCATTTAAACCATGATCGCTAGCTTGAGCCAATGTGAAAGATTGGCCATACATAGGCATACCCATTATTAACTTTTTACGATCGGCCCCCTTCTCTAACCAATAATTAATGGAGAAATTGGCATTGAAACCTTCAGTACCCTCAGGATGATCATACATGGGAGCCACATGCCCAGTTTTCTTATCCCATTGACCATGATAATCATAGGCCATAACAGCAATCCAATCAAAGTGTTTTGTGAGACGAGGTACATCATATCCAGCATCAATAACCTTTTTATTGGGTGAAACAGCAGCCGACAGCAATAATCCTTTAGGTTTGAAAGCTTCAGAAAGTTCTTTTACAAAATCACTAAAACCCTCCTTTTCATCGGCAGTACCCTTTTTACAATCCACTTGCCAGCATACGGGATATTCCCAATCTAAATCTAAGCCATCGAAACCATATTTCTCCATAAATTGCATAACATTTCTTATGAAGCGAGACCGAGCAGATGCGCTTCTAACTAAGCGAGCGTATTTATCACCTGCTGAATCATTCCAGCCACCGATTGCCACGGTAACTTTGGTACCTTTCATTCTATATGAAGCTACTCGTTCATAGAATTTATTGTCCAGATCAGCCCAAGAATCATGCGGCTGTATAGTCAAAGATTCCCGATTAAGAACAGCAAATCCATATACAATGTGAGTACAAAGATCAGGATCTATATCTTCGGGTAAGAATTTACCACCTGCTTGCCGATACCAAGCCCAATTGGTAAAGTAGCATACAACTTTAAACTCGTCGGTGGTAGAGGTTCCTTCGTTAAATTCTTGTTCAGGTAGTATAACTTCTACATCTCCAGTAGGATATATATCGTCTCCGGTATCCACAGGAGTAGATTGTTGCAAGCTTTCACCAAGACCTGTCTCAATTTCATTGGGATATACAACTTCTTCGGAGTTAGTAACTTCTATTGACTCAGCTTCTGGTACTATTAAACCAGCTGTAGAATAATATAAGTTAGAGAAATTTTTTATTTTGCAATTACTTTAAACTTACGTGTTGGTTCATAACCAGTTGGGGGATCTTTTAGGACATCATGTATTTGTGTTAAAAGCGGATGAACACCTTCACCACAACGATTACGGAAATCGTCCAAATCCAAAGCCCATACCATACCACCACCCAAATCCATAGCTCTTATTAATTGTGATTTTTTACGTATCATGGCTTTGTCATCATAGGAAACCCATTGATTGCCCTTACGTGCAAATGGACCCATACGACCTTGTTTATCTTGTATTACTTCCCAACCTTGATGTTTAATGCGATCACAAATCTATAAAGTAAATTGTTAGATATTGTACTTTCTCCAACTACTTAAAACTCACCTCATAGTAAGCTAAGAAACCAGCAGCTCTAGTAAATTCACCAGCTTGTCCAGGTCCTGGAGCCTTAGCATTTAAACCATTATTACGAGCGTTTTCTAAGGTGAAAGATTGACCATACAAAGGCATACCCATAACAATCTTGCGAGAAGGAGCTCCCTTTTCAATCCAATAATTTAAGGAATAGTTCTAGAAGAAATCAATGGTTCAGTTATATATTTTGCAGGCACAATCATTTTAACAAATTAATATTAAATTGTGGTAACTTCCAACTCAATTTATTTTAAACTAATTTTATTAGTATAACGAATACTAAGGCGAGAAATAAGTTATAAGCTGACAAAACCAAACAATTGTTTATTTAACTTCTATATGAAGATACTTACGGCATTGAAATAATCATAATCATCTTCTGGATGATAATATAGGGGAGCTACATGCCCAGTCTTCTTGTCCCATTGACCATGGAAATCGTAAGTCATAACAGCAATCCAATCGAAATATTTCGAAAGTTCTGGAACATTATAACCAGCATCAATAATTTTCTTGCTAGGTGAGACTGCCGTAGAAAGCAATAAGCCTCTGGGTACAAATGCTTCAGAAAGTTCCCTTACCAAGGCTGCAAAACCTTCCTTTTCATCTGACATACCCTTACTGCAATCAGTTTGCCAACATACTGGATATTCCCAATCCAAATCCAAACCTTCAAAACCATATTTCTCCAAAAATTCGATAGCATGTTTTACAAATCTAGCACGAGCTTGGGGACTACGCACCAAACGACTGTATTTGTCTCCCAACGAATCGTTCCAACCACCCAAAGCCAAACTGACCCTAACACCCTTACTTTTTAAGCTACTAACACGGGTATAGAAATTATTGTCAATATCTGCCCAGGAGTCATGTGTTCTCAAAATCAATTCTGTGTAATCCAAAACTGCAAAGCCATAGACGATATGTGTACAAAGATCGGTGTTAATATCATCGGGGGTATAACGGCCCAAGCCTTTGCGATACCAAGCCCAATTTGTGAAGTAACATACTACCTTATAGTATCCATCTAAAGGTTGTAAGCTAGGTTTATCAGTAGGATAAGTAGGTCTCATGGAAGTAGTGGTAGGTCTAGCTGTGGTAGGTGCTGGTTTAGGCTTTACTGGTTTAATATCATTTGTATCCCCTCCTGTTCCCTCATTGTCACATTTAGACGATTTGGGCCAATCACATTGACCTAAAGCAGAATTGAAATGTAGACCTGGAGCACAATCAGCGGCTTGCAAACGATTCCATAAACAGAATAAATATTTTGAACAGTCACCTGGGTAAGGCACTCTTTCTTCCCCGTTACAAGGATCATCTGGATTAGCTTTAGATTGTACAATACGTAAATAGCGTTTAGTAGTAACACACTTAACATTCTCGGGCCAATCACAGATTTTCTTGACACCATCCCAATGAAGATTACTACCGCAAGAATTAGGCACTAAATATCCGTTGATGCATATATAATACTGACCACAATTGCGATGGCTATAATATTCTCCTTCATTGCATTTAGCACTGATGAAAGGTCTATTATTAGACGGTTTATTAGAAGGTTTGTGGGTAGTAGCAATTGGTTTTGAGGGTCTTGCTGTTGACCAATAAGATGATGTGGAAGTACGTTTGGGTGGAGCTTGAGTAGTACGTCTTGTGATCGTTGTTGCAGCTGGTTTCTTCTTATTAACTGTACATTTTGCTGAGGCTGGCCAATCACAATTCTTATCTTTATTATTCCAGTGTAAGCCACCCGGACAGAATTGTTGTCTTAGCTCTCCAGCAACGACACATTGATAGTAAGAATTACAATTGATAGAATCGGGATAGAATTCACCAGGCTGACAGTTGGAAGCTTGTACAACTGGTCTTACTACAGCTGGGGCTGGTATGGTTGTAGGTTTTTGAGTAATTTGTGTAGGTATTTGAGTTACAGGAGGACGTCTAGTAGTTGTAGTAGGTCTCCGTGTGGTAGTTGTCGTTGTAGTGGTGGACGAAGGTGGGGACCACCATATAGTAGACGATTTTGGCGTAGTCGATGTAGTTGTAGTACTTGAAGGTGATTGCCAAGATGGATTGGCTGAAGTATGTTCATGAGCTTCTCCTCCAGAAGAACCATCACTACTTACGGTAGTCATTACTGGTGGTATGGGCGTAACAGGAGCTGCAGGACGAGCACAATTAACACGAGTTGGTGGTTCGCTATTTTCACGACCCAAAGCTCTATTGATAGCTGTTAAGAGAGGAAAAGCTTCACTACAACATCTATTTTGGAAATCATCTAAGTCCACAGTCCATGCTGCTATACCACCGAACCCGGCATTAACAGCATAACGTGATTTAGCTTCTACAGAGGCTGGATCTTCATAACCCACCCATTGATTACGGAACATAGCATATGGTCCAGATTTATGTTCTACATCACGTCCAGTTAACCATTTTTGTTTGCGAATGCGTTGACATATTTCATAATAGGCCAGCATACCAGGTTGCTTAGTAAACTCTCCAGCATCTCCGTGACCTATTGAGTTTGCACCTTCACCCACCAATTGGTTACTATCACGTTCCAAAGTAAATGTTTGACCATAGAAAGGAATACCCATTATTAAACGTTCTTTTTTGGCACCCAATTTCAACAGAAGTTGCATGGTATAATCAGTATTATATTGAGGATATTTATCTCCTTTTCGACCATATAAAGGACTAACATGTCCTGTTTTACCCTCCCAAGCACCATGATAATCATAAGACATAACAGTCATGTAATCTACAATGTTGGAAAGCTCAGGGAATTCATAAGCTTCACTAATAATTTCTTTATAACCAGAAATGGCTACACCCAGTTTGAGGTTCTTATCGAATCGATCAAATTCAGAACGAATTTCCCGCAGCAATTTGGTTAAATTAGGTTTATCGCTGGCAGGTCCTTTAGAGCAATCACTCTGCCAGCATTTGGGATAATTCCAATCCAAATGTAAACCGGAAAAGCCATGACGCTGTAGAAAACCTACTAAATTTGAAGCGAATACCCTCCTCTTAATATCATCAGCAGCTAAGCGTGAGTATTTATCACCAAATGAATCAGTCCAACCACCCATGGCAATCAATACTGGTATGCCTGTCTCTATCATACGACTATAGAATTGATTTTCAATATCCACCCAAGGATCAAATTCTTTAATATTTAAATGATCCGGATCCAAGGAGGCAAAAGAGTAGATCAATTTGCTACATAAACGTTTATTTTTTAAATACTCGGGCACAAATTGACCATCAGCTTTGCGATAAAAAGCCCAATTGGTAATGTAGCACAATACCTCAGGAGAAGTGTTATAATTCTTTCTGGGGGGCTTAGAATCTTTTATTTGAGCTAAAGCTCCATATGGTCTAGTATCATCAATATCTTCTCCGTCGTCGTCGTGTGAACGTACATAGGATAAGGCGCCATAATTATATAACTGTTCTCTAACTTTGCCCACTTCTTCTATTTTCTTAAATTCCAAAATATCTGAAGCCTTAACCAGTTGCTGGTAAGGAGAATCAGAACGATAGGGTTGAGGTAAAAAAGATTCCACATTATCATTATTTTCATTGGGTATTATATAAGCAGCATATTTATCAGACACCGACCACGCATCCGGTTCTTGGAATACTTCCACATTCGACTCGAGGTCAGGCTCAGGTCCATCTAATACCAATTGTTCTGGCATAGCTTCAGCTACTAAAGAATCCCGTATACTAGCTGAATACTCTTCTTCCTCGATATAATCATCATCATCTTCATCATCGGGAAAAGCTTCTACAGCATCTCGAACAAAGTGTCTTACTGAGGATGAGTCTTTTAACTCAGCTATTGAACGTGCACTAATAGTGGGTACACTTTCAACTGCACTGCGTAAGGGTAAGAATACATCGCCAAAACTGGGAACCATACTAAAACGGCTCAACACTTCTTGTGATTCATCTTCAGGTACACTCTCAACAGCTGAGCGTAAAAAAGAGGGTTTAAGTTTAGGTGCATTATGTTCTTCGGGTGCCTCAATGCGTATGTGAGCACTAACATAACAAGAGGAGATTAACTAAAAGAGAGAGGAAACATAGAAACGGAGGAAATTTTACAGTATATAAATGTCTTTCACAAATTACTCTATGCTAAGAAATGAATTTGTTAAAAAAAGATGTGACTCATATTGATATAGTGAATCTAAAATAAAACAAAATATTACCACAAAATGATAAAAAAAATATACATTTAATTTATATTTAATTTTTAATTCATTTTAATTAAGTTTTTTTAAAAAGTTTAACGCGTTTTAAATATTTTCCCCTTAATCAATAAACGCTTTATAAAGTTGTATGAAAGAATGTATGATAAATTTGTTTTCTGAAGATTTATGAAATATTTGTCATATATTTTTATGAAAGACTTCAGCATTTATATAAAAACTTCATTAATATTATGAAGAATTGATGACAAACATAAATATGATGAAACTTTTTTCCCTGAACGTATGTATGTTTCTCTTAGGTACTCAACCCGTACTCTTTATTTTTTGTTTGCCTTTCTAATGGGTTTTTCGCTTCGGGAAAAGTTCGGAAATTTATCAAGAGAACCGTGCAAAGCAAAAGCTCTCTAAAATACGCACAATATGATTTTACAACGATACCACAATAGCACTTAAAATGTATTCTGATTTTGTTTGTTCCCCGCAGTTTGAATTGTACAAATATATATTCAAATGTGTATTTACTTACCAGCAGACTAGCTGCTATTACACCTCTTACATCCCTCATTTTTAAGATATATAGATATTTTTTTCTTTAGAAAAACTTCTCACTTCATATAGATTCTGGAATATAATCTGCAAAAAACAAAAAAACTTATATTTATCAGGTTACTTTTACAAAAAGTACATCAATTTAATTATGATTAATTTTTAGCTTAAATATAAGAAATATATACACAATATGAATATTAAATTAAATATTATCATGTGTATAGAGAATATTGAATGACAAATTAGGAAGTAACAATCTCAACAACAAAAATTTTACTTTTTTAAATTAAGGTTATTGTAATATTTATAATTCAAGCAAGAGATAATAAAATTTAAGTATGTTATTGTAGATTAATACAAAATAAAATAACAATAACAACTTGAAGTTAATTTAATTATATATTTATATATATAAAATATATATATTTTAAGAATTTTGTAAAAATATTCAATTATAACAGACTTCCTCTAGTTTTGTTTATTTCTATAAAAATTATTTTTATTCACTGTGAAATGTCAAAGAAAAAATATCTACTCCCAAAATCTAGAGAGTATAAAAAACTCTTTATAAATATGTATTATAAAAAAAATGGTTTAAAAAAACTGGCACATTTTAAAACTTATTTTTTTTATATTAAAGTGAAATTATAAATTCTACCAACGTTTTAAAGATTACTAAACAGACAAATGAGTAAAAAAATAAAACTTTACAACAAAACAAAATATATCGCAGTAGACATAAATAACCACATAGGATTTAAAAAGAATTTAAAATGTTTGTATACAAATTTGACAAATTGCCAAAATTGTGGCAAAACATAATTATTGTTGGCAAAATAAATTTCCTAGAAGATCTTAGATTTCAAGTACTTTGCTAAACTTTGTTTTTTTTTGTTAATACATATGTTAACAAAAAGAAATCGCAATGAAAAATAAGCAAATAAAACAAATAATTTGTTCTAATTTTTTTTTAAGTTAGGAATATACATTTCTTTGAATTTTTGAAAACTATAAATTAAATTGCATACAGAGGATTGTTGAGCTAGTGTTATTATTTTAAAAGTTATGGCGGTTTTCGCTTTTTAAAAATTGTGAAACAAATTTTTTAGCGAAATTGATACCATTTTTATTTAGCAAAAAATACTCAAAATCTAAAATTGTCGTACTGGGACAATGGAGAGTTAAGAAATTCTTCCAAACAAAGTTTGTGTCTTAAGTCTTTTGTTTTTTTAGGGGCATGCTATTTTTTCTAAATATATAAACGTGCTGTACAAAAAATATTTTAGTAATTATTTAACATTTTTCATATAAAGTTTACATTAAAAAAATTATGTAAAAAATTTTTCAAAATACGACAACAAAAAAAATTATGCATAAAAATTAAGAATTTATAAAAATGCTGTCAAGTCCTGGAAATTCTCGGATTTTATTTTTTAAACGTAAACAAAAATATTTTTAATTTTTTTATTTTTAATTTGATAAAATATTAAAAATAACAAAAGCTAGCAAATGAGTTCATTGTTTGTTAGTTAAGCTGGAGCAGGGCATACAATATAAATCATCTATTTCGCGTTCCGTCAAAGTTCATATACGAAAACAGTTTTCGCACAAAGCCGGCCCCAAATACTTAAATTGCATTTGTTTACAAAAAAAATGTCAGGTTAGTAGGGACAGTCGTTTTCTTTACAAATTCGAAAAAAAAAACAATCCTAAGATTTACGAGTTTACAAAAGGTAACAGAAAACTAAATTAGGCATTATTCTAAATATTTTTGTTTGAAAAATGTGTACGAATTTTTAAATGCTTAAAAATAAAACGTTAAATGCATAGCGCACCTGTACTTCTAAAGGGAGTCAACTCAAAATTTAAAAATTTTCAATGGAGGCAAAAACCTGTTTTCTTTAGATATTAACTATAAAATTTAAAAATAATTATGTCATTGTAAAGAAATGCCAACAAGAAGTATACAACGGTAGTTGTTTTTGCAATTTTTTAAGCGATTATCGAAATATAACAAGTTTTTTGAGTTGTTGCTCTTTATATGAAATTTGTTCATTTACGAGTATTTAATATAAACCGTTATGACATAAAAGCTTAAAATATTTCCCTCTAGTTGAAACAAAACTGATATAAATTGAGCTTTCATTTGGGGACATCTCAAAATTTTTCTCTTTATTTGATTCACAAGATGCTCCTCTTAAATCACAAAAAAGGATACAACTGTATTTTTTTGTGCGAAAGAGTAGAAAAAATGATGTTAGATTTTTACAGTGGTTAGATATGAACACCGTATATCGTTTTCTTGCAAAAAGTGAGTTGACGCCCTTTAGTGAAACAGGTGCGATATAGTGAGCTTTAAATCAATCAAATTGTACTAAATTTTGAAATGTAAATTGTTCTGAGTAAATTCCTTGGTAATTGGTCTGCAGTCATAATTCTTTTTTTTTTAATAAATTTTTCAAAAATTTGTCATTAATATAATTTTTGAAAAATGTTTTATTTATTTGCAAATTAGCTACATAACATAAAACCCCAAATAAACATATCTATTTCAACCCCATTAATTAATCGTCTACTTTATATTTCTCTTAAAACACATTGCAAATTATAATATTTTGTTGTTTATTTATTTAAACTTGACGTTTATAATATTAACGGTATTATGCATATATGTTAATTAAGTAAGATTTGGCAGAACAAATCCAAACCAGTTTTATGAATTCATCATCTTTCTTTTTCTCATTATAAATGAGAATCATTAAGTTATTTCACAGCTTCTTAATTGTAGTGAACCAAGTGGTTTAATTTGTGCAAAAACAACAAAGCATTAAAAAAAAACACTCAACGTTCTTGTGACGAAGAAATTTCTTATTTTAATATTTTAAGAAGTTTTTAAAAGAAAGCAATAACAACTGCAAAATTAGGTTAATATGCTTTTAAGCTGAAAAGAATAATTTATGCGGTCAACTTTGTTTTTCTTATTTTTTATTCATCAATTAGAATTTGTAATACTTAATTGGTAAAGAAAGTATTTAATTTAGAATGACTTTTATTGCCTCATTTAAATTGAAGCTAATATATAGTAAATTAAAACCAATAATTTATTTATATATTTTTTTTAAGTAATGAAATATTTTTTTCCAAAGTTTCACATTTGGAAATAAACATGTTTCGATATTTTGAATTGATATTCTTCTGTGAAAAAATTTTAGGTTTTGAAATTTTCAAAATGTAAAATATTAATTTTAAAGACAGCAAAAATTAGCCATATAATTGTATCAATTAAATAAACTTATTGATTTTGATACCAGCGTGCGTAGTTTTTCATTAAAATTGGCGAATTTCACGCAATTTTTTTTTTTTTAATGTTTATATGTTGAAAAAATTATTATTATTTAAATGTTTGTTTGTTTGTATTTACAAAAAAATGAGTTTAATAACAAAAACAGAATTTTGTAAATTATTTTCTGTGTACTTTTATTTTAATCCTCATTTTTAGTAGATTACAGAACAAACTTTTTTGAGTGTAGTAAAAAGTGAAAAAAAAAAATATTTATGTTTTCGGAGCGCGTTTCTGAATCATATATTATCATCTTTTCGTATATTTAAACAGAATAACGTACAATTTTAAACAATTAAGAATGCACAGAATTCAAAAAAAGAACGACCAACAAAGACAAGTTACATGCAAATGGAAAACAAAGGACGTATGACACATACTTGATTACTAGGGCAAGGAAGTGGATGCATTTACTATCGTGTTTTATTTTGGTTTAATGAATGAAAATTAACGTTCATCAATGTCAAAAATTTTGTAATTACATTTTTCTGTTAGTTTTGTCTTTGAAATAAAACAAATACAAAACAAAAGTATTAAAAAATTGTGTAAAACCCAGCTTTTAATTAACATGATTTTTAAGCAAAATCAACTTTTTTCTTGATTTAATCATACACAAAAATTCTTGTTCACATTTAATAATTCAACAAAATTCACTGTAAAATAAAATCAGCATCATGTTACTGAACGCGTAATTCGGAACAGTTTGAATCATATGTCAATTATGTTTACTGCAAATTTAATCACTCAACAAAAAGTCAACGTTGAATAAATCAGAAAAAACAACAAACAACGCGTTTGAGTGTATTCATAATTAAAACAAAATAGAAACACATTTCATAAATGATATTGTTTACATTAGGGTGGGACTTAAATCCGCTTTTTTAGAATTTTTATTAGTAATAAAAATATTCTTCTTTGTGATATATAAATATATTTTTGGAAAAAAAATTTAGGTCGATATCTGGAAAAATTTTAATATTGTCTAAATTTTTTTTCATCTATTTTGATTGGAAAATTAGGCAATATTTAACTTTAACCGGATTGGGCGAGCCTGAGATGTCGACCTAAATTAAAAAAAAAAAAATTCACAAAGAACAATATTTTTGGTATTTCTATTAAAATTCTAAAAAAAAGTATTTTAGACCCACCCTAATATACATATAACATTTATGAAATGTGTTTCTACAAAACCACCCCCTTTTTATAGATAAGAAACTATTTTGTTTTAATTATGAATACACTGATACACGTTGTTTGTTGTTTTTTCTGATTTATTCTACATCAAAATATTTATTGTTGGCTCGAATGAACAGAATAAAATCAATAGTTTAACAACGACCGATGATTATAAATCAGTGACACAACAATTTGCACTTCGTTTGATTGATTTAAAATCATCAACAAATATGTGTGTTGGAGTATATTTAGCGTTTGAACGAAAATACATATTATTTTCTTGTGTTGATTGCGTATGAACGTTTTGCAATCAGCAAATGCAGTTCTCTGATATGCATTAAAAAAACATGCTTTAAAATACATCGATGCCATTTTCTTGCAAATTTATTAATTTGCAAAGATATTTGGTTAACGTTCTTTTCCAGCTAACAAAAATAAACATGTATTTACATGAACTTCCGAGCCCCATTGATTAGCAACAAAATTGTTAAACAAAGCAAAGTATCTTTTTTTGGAATAAAAATTCACTTTTTTATTAATTTTGTTTTTTCTTCTTTTTAAATTTACATTAACTTCCAATAAGTTTATCAATGCTAGACACGTTTTATATCAAGATTTTTTTTTTTTTTGTGTTTTAATAGAGGATACTACTGACACACATATAAGTACATTTAAAAAAAAAACCTAAAAATAAATTTCGTTATGTTTAACAGCCTTTTTTTTTTTTGAAATACAATATATTTAAAGACCGCTTACTTTAACGAAGAATACAATAATTCCACCGCTTTTTTAATGTTTATATTATTTTTTTAATATTTATTTCGTTAACCACTAAAAGAACAACCGCAATAAACGCGCGTAAGAATAAAACTGCTTATGTTATTGTCCAGAACGCACCTATTTATACACAAAAACCTGAAGAAGTCATTTTCATATATGATACAAAAAGCCTCAGCAAAACAAAAAACACACAGACACAAACACAAACGGCTTATAAAGAAATTAAAAAAAAGTTAAGAACTTTAAACACAATTTAAAAAAATAACAAAAAAAAAAAAGAGAGGATGACTGTTTGAAAGCATGTAAAAAAATCAAAACGAACATAATGAAATTTGCATTATAAATTTTGGAAAGAAACAGCTTTAAACGAAAACCAAAACAAATTTAGTTTTATAATAAAAAAATCTATTAGATGGGGTTTTCTTATAGTGATGATGTTTTGGTCCTTTGCAAAACAAGTTCTTATCGTGGTTTAACCCCTAATGGCATATTGTATTTTAGAGTGTGGATCGCGTGTCTACTGCCCTACACAGTAAAAATTTTTGGTTTAATTTGTTTACTTAGCGGTGTTCATTGTAAAATTCTTTAAAATTAAATTTGAAATTAATACCTAAATAGTTTATATCTGAAACCATACGGTATAAATTTAAATACTTAAGGGAATTGTTTTAACACCATAAAAAATTTGTTAGTTTTTAATGACTACTTGGAATAAAAATAACACCAAAAAACAATAAAAAACTATTTCTCTCTTAAAACAATTTTATTCCTTCAAGTTTAAAACAACACTTAGAAAGAATTAAAAGCACGTGTAAAGTTCTATCTCTCTAATGAACTAGCTTGTTTTGGTGTAAAACTCTTTCTTTTTCTCTATTTCTTTATAATCAATACCGATGAAGGTGTTTAAGTTATCTGTTTTACAACCACGCGGTTTAAAAGTTGAAAAGTCAGAAAAGTGTAAAAATGTCGTGAAAGTAAAAATTGGTGGAAATTTTCAATTGAAAAAATTGTTAAACCACAAAGTGAGGATTTCACTTCTAATAGAATCGTAATTTCAAGTAAGTATTGAATACTTCTATAATACAGTTAAATACTTTTATTATACAGTTAAATACTTTTATAATACAGTTAAATACATTTATAATACAGTTTTTTTTACTTTAGTTGTAAACAAGCTGAACATCGACGTAGAAGGCAGAGAACTGTAATTTAGAGATTGGAACGGTGCCGTAATTAATTTCGATTGAATTATTAACACCGGATATTATAGAGTAAGTCTAATATTAAATACTTTATTAAATAAAAAATAAATTAAAAAATTACAAAACTCAAAATTAAATTTGTTTCATTTATTTTCAGTGAATTTTTATAAATAAA
This sequence comes from Eustalomyia histrio, assembly GCA_949748255.1. Taxonomy (NCBI): domain Eukaryota; kingdom Metazoa; phylum Arthropoda; class Insecta; order Diptera; family Anthomyiidae; genus Eustalomyia; species Eustalomyia histrio. The sequence continues at coordinate 148,545,144 of OX456526.1, forward strand.
GGGTGTAAATTTCAGTTCTGCTTAGCTTAAAAACAACACCCGTTTGGTCTTAAAAATAACACCTATTCAAGAATACAATATATTCCTTATGGCATTAATCCAATTCTTGGTCAGGTATAGAGTCTAATACATATTGGTGTTTCTTTTATGCTCTAAAAACAAAATTCTCTCTCTCTCACTTTCTCTCGTTAAATCTCTAAAACAGGGATGGAAAATATGTTTTCTGTTATTGTACCAACCAGACAAACAAATTGTACTTTTTCAATCCTCACGGTACCAAAATTTTTTCCGCTTTTTTAAACAATTTTATCGTATTGAGTCAGATTTGCTTAAAAAATTTAAATTGACCGGGTGAAACAAAATTTATTGTTAATTTTATGTAGTCGTATAATTCCCACAAAACTTTGTAAAATTTTACTCTAATTTTTATGTCACACCTTTTTTTTATGGTTAACCTTTTCAGGATTTGCTATTAAAAACTTTAAAGGCATTTAATAGCTTTTTAACAATAATACACTTTTTTCTTATTTTTTTCAATGTTGCCACTTCCGAATATTTTAGTACAATGTGTATGAAAACATTTTTTACATTTGATGTGACACCAATTTAGAGCTGGTTCAACTTAAAACTGACTATGTTTTTACTATGGAAGCTGAATAAATAAAAACAGGTTTTTTATTTAAAGTTGCTTTTAAAAAAAGTCGCCTTTTTGTTATGTGGTTTTATCAAGTTATAAATTGAAAATTTGAAAAAATTTCAAATTGTACTAAATGAGCCGCGGTAGTACCACGGTACCAACCAAGTTAAAAATGTACCAAAAAAAGTACAATTGTACCATGTTTTCCATCCCTGCTCTAAAAGTATACCATATTGGAATACATTTAATTCTTTTTCGGATTTGTTATATATATAAACCGGCTCGGCATTAAAAATAAACTAAAACTTTTTACCGTGTATGTTTGAAATACAAATAAACTCTCAAATGGAAGTACAATAATTTTTTATGTTCAGTATTTTCTGAAAAAATCATCAGGGGAAGTTTTGTTTTATTATGATAAAAAAATAAATTTTTAACTGTCACAATAAACAGAATAAAAAAACTTAAATTGGACCTTCCGAATGGGCTTTTAGAGAGTTGGTTACGGTACACATGTATCCGAAATTGTTTTGAAAAAAAATTATGTCTTTATGTTTAAAAAATTTTTAAATTTCAAAAATATGCGTTTTATTTGAGTAACAGAATAATAACCCTCAAAATAGTTTCCAAACCTTGCTGGCTGGGATTTGTAAATTGTTAATGGGTTAAATTAGGAAACAAACTATACTTTTTTACTTCTCCATGCTTTGCATCGTAAAGATACAAAATTAATTACATACTGTCATATCATACTGTAGCAATCATCTGAAGATGCTCAAGGATTGATTTATACTGGAAAAATGTATGTGCAATAATTTTGTAAAGTTTTGAATGAATTTTAATTAGTAGATTCTTAGAATAATTTAATAACGACCGATTACTGAATGTCCAGTTACCAACAGTTACATAAAAATTTTATATCGGAAACAAAAACAAATATGTTTAACTGCACATTGTGAAAATGAAGCTTGGTATTCATTATTTGACTATAGTGTTTTGATATATTTTGATAAAATATTGATAGCACTGCCTTACCGAACCTACATAATAATAAAAATTTGGCAGATACTGATTTATTCCTTGTACATAGTTGAACTATTCATATATGTACATTATTGTTTCGTAGAAAATTCATAATTTGTTCGTCAATATCAATCTAATACAAAATCAAGCTAGTTTCATATGAGTAAATGGTCGTAAAATTCAGATTCATGATATAGTACGTACACATGTTTTATATGCATAAAAAATTTGATATTGGGCATGTTAGGTGTTAACACTTTATACAATGTACGGATAACTGTCAGGTTGTATATAAAAATATTTTATCGTTGTTGTACATCTTCGTATTAAGTGTGAGCTCCTAACACCACAAATAATAATTTTAAAATTATTTTTAAGTCTTCTGCAAGGTAATTCAGTTAATCTTAAGTTAAACAACTGATTTTCCGGAAATGGACTTTGCAGTACATTTTGCATCATATTTTGTTTGAGCTTAAGGTAAGTACACACTACTTAAAGCAGGTAGTTCACATAAAGCCTAGGAAATTAAATAAACATTTAGTTAATTTTTTAGAATCAATTAAACAAAACCTGTAGATTAAATGGTAAACAAATAAAATACTGTTTTTATTAAAATATTAGATCGTCTTACAATGAACGTATTCCCCCAGATCTGAATTAAATTTAGATATGTGATCGAGGAGAAAAAAATAATAGACAAGGCCTTTTTCACTTAATAAGTAAGTTTATTTGCTGAAATTGCGTTTTCAGCAAGAGTTTTATTTATGTTTTCAGCAATTTTAAACCAACATTTCCTGCATTTGCAGATATACCAAACGGTATGTTTGAAAATAATAAATCAGCCCTTTTCATAAGCGGTTCCCATTAAATTTTGCTTTGAGACTTTTTTACTTGGCCACGGGTTACCAATTTTTAAAATTCTTATATCAAAGAAAAGACAATTGAAACTTGATGATTTAAAAAAAAAGTTGTAATAAAATAAACATAGAAAAACGTTTTTATTCCAAACTGGATTTCGCTCATATGATACTATATACTAGTAATGTAGCTTAAAGTCTATGATGTTTCTGTAGAAAAAGCTTATTCACTTTGATGAATAATACCATGATATAATCTTAGAATCAATGGAGCTTAAGCTCCATTTATGCAATCATAAAAATATTGGTAATTAAATTTTCCAGTCTGAGAAGTCTTCAAAATATGCCAGTCTGAGAAGTCTTCAAAATATGATTTTTTTAATGGCCGAACATTATCCCAACAGACATTATGCCAATATCAGGTTACGGTCATAATACAAATCGTGAAAGTGTGGGTATAGAAAATCATTCGTTAGCGAGTCCAAAGTTGGACATACCCAATATGAGAAAATCCTTAAGCCCGCCTGTAGGCCGGCTTCTCATAAAGTTAAGTGCAGTACCGAGTTTCTTTTTCCCTCCGGCGAAGAAAATCTTTGCAAATCACATTGTCATAGTGCCGGGAAGAGCTACCATGAACAAAGTGAGAAATCTTGATTGCAAATACATAGTCATTGATTGATAAAAAAAACACTTTTATTAACTATTTTACCATTCTTTCATTCATTGTGGAAATAAATTTAGATCTCCCCCAGGAAAATAATAACTTTTTAGAAAAATACTTAAGGTTATATTGTTTTTACAGCAATGGAACAGTGTCGCGAATACTTACCATAAAAAAGTGAAAAATTTTGCTTCCAAGTAGTCATCCCTTATAAAAAACACTTTTATAAGCTTTTTGATCATTGTTTCTTCCATTAGATTATAAAATCTGCAGGCTGCCAATAAATTAATAGTTTTTTTTGAAACATATCCAATTTAAAGTATTTTTTTCTTTTATTTGTTATCAAATGTTATCAAATCGAAATGTGATTTTAGCTGTAAAATTTCGTAATATAACGGGGATAATTTCTCAACCAATGTGCTTAAACACATCGAACGAAGTAGCGGCCAGCAGCAGCAAATGTTTTTTCGCATATATATTAAAGTTGGCTTATGTCATTCCTATATAAATTTGATATATGCCAACGTTTAGTGTTAATGCTTAACGTTACTTATTACAAATTCGTATGGGATTGACACAAGAAAACGTTGAAAGCTTGCCCCATAAACATAACTTTATATGAAAAAAAACTGGGTTTGATGCTGGCAGCGGCTTTATTCGTTGTATTCCAAAATGTTGACGAGCATCTTTTTATATATATATATATATAAAAGCTGTGTGCAGTTAAAGTTTGTAAAAAGTATGAAATATTTATTGCTCGTAGACATGCTGTTATTATGCATACCATATGTTTGCAAAAAAAATAGATGTAGAAAATAAGTAGAATCCTTTAGAAAAGGATAACTGGCTAAACGTAAAAATAGTAGCAAACTGGTCAATTGGAAAAATAAATATAAAGAAAATTATTAAAAATAAACACTTTTAGGGGTGAATAAAGTAGAAAACTCCCTAAAAAAGAAAACAAGGAAAAAGTTGTCAGCTGGATGGCTGATTAAATGAAAAAAAAATCATTAAAATACTATACAAACAATAAAAGGACTATAGAATAAATTACGAAACACATACAGAAATAAAACTGTGACCAAGGATACTTCAAACAAACAATTTATTTACTGGCCATAAATAAAATAAAGGTAAATTGAAATTATTTTTATTCAGTATTAACAATTTTTTTCTTTAACATGGACAGCATTATGGAACGCAGTGCTGCAGCAAATCCCACAAATGCCAAACGGGCAAATAATGCCTCAGTTAATACGGCTGGAGGTCGTAAGAAATCTGGTCCCAAATTTGAATTATCCGATGCCCAGAAGGCCGATATAAAAGAAGCTTTCGATCTTTTTGATGTTGATTGTACCGGCTTTATAGAAGTCAAAGAATTAAAGGTCGCCATACGAGCTTTGGGTTTTGAACCCAAAAAGGAAGAAATTAAACGTATGATTGCTGAAATCGATAAAGACGGTACTGGCCGTATTAGTTTTAATGATTTCCTGCACTTGATGACCATGAAAATGGCCGAAAAAGATACTAAGGAGGAAATTCTCAAAGCATTCCGTTTATTTGATGATGATGACACAGGAAAAATCTCCTTTAAGAATCTTAAACGTGTGGCCCGTGAACTAGGGGAAACTTTAACCGATGAAGAGCTTAGAGAAATGATTGATGAAGCTGATTTAGATAATGATGGTGAAGTTAATCAGGATGAATTTTTACGCATTATGAAGAAAACTAGTTTGTATTAAATATTTGTGGAAGGACGACGAAGAGGTGTAGGTTGTTATGATAGATTTATACCTTATATTTTAAATATGCCAGTATTTTTAGTTGTTTTGCAATTTTAAAATATTTTTTATCAATTATGGAATGAAATTTTTTCTTTTTTATACAATATCATTCCTTTTTTTAACCATTCAGCCGCGTAAGACGTTTAAATAAGTTTTTTTTTTGAACCTATAGCCTGTTGCGTAAGACGTATATTTTTTTGATGTAACAAGCAAAGGTTTGTCTACGCAGTTGATGAGATAAATAATGGATGCATGTTTTTTTGTTAAATTACATTTAATGGAGCACTTTTAGTAATAATAAAATATTTTAAGAAATATAAAAATATTTTTTTTTTGCACAACTTAGAAATAGAAAGTTAGGAAACATATATAATACAATTTTATAAAATTTTGGAGGCAAAAATTCTACATTTGATTTAGGATTTTTCATAGCGCTATAAAATTTTAATAGTAAAAATGAACTTTTATATACAAATTGTTGGACTCTCAATACTTTCGGGTCCGTTTTTCTATATGATGCAAACATCACCTGAAAAGCAAAAAATCGAAATCTCATAGTTGTTCAAAATCGAGCTTTTAGATTGACAAGCGTTATTTTTAGAGTAGTTATTTTGGCAGATAATTTTATAAAAAAAATCTGAAATAAGAAAAAACATAATTACCTAATTATAATGTACGTAAAGTACATAAAATTAAGTACATACTTTTTTATAACACTGAACTTTTATTGTAAATTGTATTTGTGTAGAAATAATTTACATATACGTTACGCAGCACTCAACCGAAGTATTTTAGATAAATAGCAACCTAAGGCGACTTTCAATTAAAAAGAAAAAAACAACGGTAGCGATAGTTATTATAGAGAGGAGTAAAATACTAACAAACAGCTGATATTGCATGACATATTAATTTAAAAAAAGGAGGAAAATTTAATTTGAAATGAGAAAACAAAGTTAAAAAAATTAAAAGTTTTGTTCAAAAACGTGTAATACGTTTTTGTTTATCTATAACTATAGTTTCTGATCCTTCTCGTGACGTTAGGTCTACACAAGACTAGTGGAGCCTTGAGCGACGTAGAACAGAATTTTCATTACTGCCACTTCAGTAATGACAACTCAGAAGAAAAATGCTAAATTAAAAAATCTCTCAACGGCTTATATTATTAGTGGACATTTACACGTGAGAGCAAAATTACCTTCAAATAATATTGTGAATGATTTAATCTTTTAATGTCGTTTTTATTACAGTATTTTATTTATTACGTATCTATAACAGTATTTGCGAATGGTTTTGTTGAAAACTGAATTAGATTTTAAAATTGAATCAAGAAATTATTTTTATAAAAGTCTGCACCGTATATTTTTTGATGTTGAAGCTTGGATAAACATTTAAATATATATATAGCACAAGACTATTATTTTTCTAGTAAAAATATGAAATTTTGGGTTTGTGATTGTTTTTTTACAAAAAAATTTAATTTTATATTTAAACCTCCCTAATATGCACCATAAAAATACAAGTAAACAATTCTTTTGGCAACAATTTTAATTGAATTTTTTTTATCTTAAAGCATATGTAGAGCGAGTTCAATAGACATTTTTGAAATGAATCCCCAAAATTGAGAACAATTTTATTTTTTTATTTAAAATTTGTTTTTATTATTAATGAGAAATATTTAATACCAGTTTTATTTTGCTTTTCTAAATAAGTTATAAGAAAACCTTAATTTATCTTATTTTGAAAAAAAAAAAAACATGTTTTAATATAAGACAAATTATAAAATTAGAATGATTTAGGAAAAATATTTTTTTTTTTTATTTCGACAAAAGTATTCCTTTTAAATAAAAAATATATAAAAAAAAATTTATTTACAAAAATAGAAATAATGGTGATTATTAATCGAATTTTGTTTAATAATTTAAACATAAAGAGAGGAAACACACAAGATACATATTTGTTGGTTTCATTATTGCAAACAAAAAACAAATTATGTTTAAGCTATTTTTGGATATAAATTGTTTAAGCTTCTTAGATTATTTCAATTTAAAAAGATTAATAAATGATTTAAATATTATAAAAAACTGTTATTTAATTGAGTTTGGGGAAATAAACATAGTTATTTTAAATAAAAAAGCAAAAAATTAAAAAAAAAATTCGTATCTTTCCAAATCACTTTTCAAATAAAATGTTACTATTTTAAAACTGTATTTGTGTAACTTAAGCCTCAAAATCAGAGTCATCTTCACTATCAATAATGCGTTTCTTCTTTTTCTGAAACAAACGAAAAGTGAAAAGAAATGAAATATAAGTTATTTAGGGTGATAAAAAAAACATGTACCTTTTTATCTTGCTCGCTGTCACTGGATGATTTATTTTTACGTGCTCGTTTGGCAGCTGGTTTTTTCTTTTGAACTGGAGCATCATCCGAATCATCACTCTGAATAACACAATCTTCATCTTCTGAATCCAAGAGACCAGAATAATTAATTTTTTTTGAGGCCTGTCTACGTCCAGTACGGGGTGGTGCTACTTCAACTGGAATATCCAAATCACTTTCCGAGTTTTCATCAGCATGTTCATCTGAATTTTCATCCTTCTTTTTACGCTAGAAATTTAAAATATTTTAAAATTTGTAATTGATCTTACAAGTAAAGCTTTTTCAAACTTACTGCTTTAGGTTTAAAACTAAGTTTTGTTTGTGTAAGACCATCATCATCCTTTTTCTTATTAAGTGCCCTTTTGGTTGCCGGTTCTTTTTTAACAGCAGCTGCTTTGGGTGAAGCCTTTGGACCCTTTGTGCCACTTTCCACTAAAGCATCAAAGTCATCTACTCCTTCATCTTCCTTTTTGACGTCACCTTTGGAAGCCGGCGCTTTTTTTTCTGGCTTTTCTTTTTTAAGCTTTGTTGTGGCAGCTGCTGCAGAAGCCTTTTTCATGATTTCTTCAGTGACCTTAAATTCAATCTTAACACCGCGAGGATCTGGGAATACATCGGCATTGCCGCTTTCTTTGTTGGAACCACGTTTCTTCAAGACACCAGCAGAGGCTGCCTTGTTTTTAGCTAATGCCTTAGCTTGTTTCTTATTGATGCCTAATTCATCGAGACGTTCCTTCTCCTCCACTTCATTGAGTTTCTTTTCAAACTCATCCAAATCATCCAACCACAACATTTCAATAGTTTTTGCCTTTAGGCCGGCTAATTCGGATAATTTTTGATCTCTCTGCTTCAACAGTTCATTTTTACGTTCCTCTGTCAACATCCACATGGACATGCCCAACAGATAATCGAACTTTTTAACATCGGTAAGTTTTTGGAATGCTTTTTCAGGATCCACTGGAGCCTTCTTTTCCTTTTTCACATTTGAAGGCGAGGCTTCCTCTTCTTCTTCCTCTTCCTCCGGCTCTTCTTCCTCCTGTTGATTGATACGCGTTTGCCACTCCTTAACAGGATCGGGACGATAACCACGTTTGATCAATTCATCAATCATGGCTTTACGCTTCTTATTTTCGACCACTAAAGTACGTTCACATTTTTCCAAAATGAAACGAGCCTGATCTGTAAGACGATCTGCTTGGGCCGTCAATTGACCAACCAAATATTCCTTACGTTTGTTATAGTATTCCAAACGTAGAGGGAAGAACGAACGCATAATATCTAAGGAAGTGGGAAAACGCCTTAAACAATTCAATTCATCAAAGGCATGCATTTGATTTGTAGACATAGATGAGGTTAATTTGAAAACACGATGGAAACCACCCTCTTCCTGTTCAATACGTTCAAATTCTCCCGCCGCCAAAGTGATGACAAACCGTACAGTGGTATCTGTGTGATATTCACGATAATCTGACACAATAGCCTTAACTTTTTCGGTACCAGTTGATAGTGGTTCCAAAACATTCTCCTTGTAATTTTGAGTCCATGTACCAACAGGCAGTTCAGATATTTCAATTTTGTTGCCTTGAATAATTTGAATATTACCCGAACTTATGTATCGGCCATCGGATATATACTCAATTGGACCTCGGAAGTTCTTGTACCAGGGATGCATGGGTAGGGGTTCTTCTTTGGCAATCATACGTCTGATATTTGCTATAATGTCTCGGGGATTATGGTTGTAAATCTTTGTAGACCAACCAGTGCCAATACCATCTGCACCATTTACCAAGACCATAGGTATAATGGGAATATACCATTGAGGTTCTATTTTCTGGCCATCATCTACTTCATAGCTTAATAGAGGGTCATCGGATGGATGGAATATTAAACGAGCCAAGGGAGACATAATGGTGAAAATATAACGAGCGCTAGCACAATCTTTACCGCCCGTTAAGCGAGTACCGAATTGACCTCTAGGCTCGAGCAGATTAATATTATTTGAACCCACATAATTCTGGGCCAAATTAACAATAGTCATTTGAAGAGAAACTTCACCATGATGGTAGGCCGACATTTCGGCCACAGAACCGGAAAGTTGGGCAACTTTAACTTCTCTCTTATCGTTACGTTTAAAACAAGTAAACATAACCTTTCGTTGACCGGGCTTAAAACCATCTACCAAACACGGTATTGAACGTACATTATCAGCATTGGAAAACAGAACCAATTCCAAATTTATAAAGTCGGCATAGTTTACGGCCTTTGTACCCTTAGTGTAAAGATAACGTTCGGGTAAACCTAAAGTTTTACGTCTCTTTGTCTCGTCCATATGCGATGTCAACCATTCTTTACGAGAATCAATGTGTTTCTTTGAAAATGCCATAACAATACTGTCATCATCTTTGGTGCCATCATATTTAAAGAGTATACGATGTCTTTCCATATCTTGGAAATATTCTTTCGCCTCCTTAGATGTCGAAGTACCCAAACCTGAATGAAAATAAAGAAACGGAATAAAATGTAATATAAAATACACCATTTGCATGTGTAAAGAAAATTTAAATTGTATTTTTAAAATTGAGAAGATCCAAAAAATAAATACCTTTGTAGTATTTGATATTGTACGACTGATGGTTTGGTGTATCATTCTTCCATTCTTCGAATTCTGGCAGCGAATAGAAAGATAGCTCTTCATTTTTCTTTGTGGCCTTAACGATGGGTGTAATAAATTCTTCCAAAAATGGTAAACGCAGCAGCTCCGGCCAATTGGTATGTATAAAGTTTATAAGTAAACCTTTGATATGAGAACCATCCTGATCCTGATCTGTCATTATCATTACTTTACCATAGCGCAAGGTCTTAATGTCATCCATACTCAGATATTTTTTCTTATATTGTAAACCAATAATTTTGCAAAGATTATTAATTTCAGCATTTTCGGCTAATTGTTTGAAGCTGGCTTCGCGTACATTTAAAAGTTTACCACGCAGAGGAAAGACACCATAGAAATTACGTCCTATAACGCCCAGACCAGAAACAGCCAAAGACTTAGCTGAGTCTCCCTCGGTGAGAATTAACGTACACATATAAGAATTCTTTGTACCAGCCTCGTTAGCATCTTCAAGCTTAGGAATACCCTTTATCTTAGTAGACTTTTTACCACCTGTCTTGGCAATATCATTTTCGGCCTTAAATTTGGCCCACGATAAGACCGATTCGACAATACCCGATTTGGATACCATACCAATGAATTTTTCACTAATGACACATTTCGAACCAAAACCTTTAGCTTGTAATGTCATGTTTTCTTTTGTTTGGGAGTCAAATGTGGGATTTTCAATTAAACAATTAACAAATATCCACAAATGATTACGAACTTGAAAAGGTTTAATATTGATGCCACCCTTATTTTTCTTTTTTAATACTTCCAACAATTGTTTGATAATATTATCCGTAACGTGATCTACATGTCGACCTCCCTTGGTGGTGGCTATAGAATTGACAAATGAAACCTGTTGGAAACCTCTATCAGAAGGACAGCATGCAATTTCCCAACGTTCACCACATTGCTCATGCACAATCTTGATAGGTTGTCCTGCTTCAGTTTCATTCTTCACGTACAAGTCTATATAATCTTTAAAATTTTTAACAGCCAATTTTTTGCCATTTAAAAATACAGCCACACCCTTGCTAGTGGCCGCAACATCAAAAGCTCGGCGTGACATTAAAGCCACAATATCCTCATCCAAACTATCCATTTTAAATTTAGCCAAATCTGGACTAAAGGTAACTTTGGTAAAATCGGTTCCAGCAAAGTCTTTTATTTGAGGATCTGATGTTTTAGACATGTTTTTGGACCAAGTCTGTTTAAATGAACGCTTATATTGTTTACAAGCCGTCTCTAACGTGAATGAATTGGAAAAGATGTTACACAATTTGGCACCGTAACCATTACGACCACCCGTTACCTTTTTCTCGTCATCATTGTAATTGGATGAAGTCAGCAGATGACCAAAAATCATAGTGGGTACATACATTTTTTCTTCTTTATGCATTGTTACAGGAATGCCTTGACCATTATTCCATATTGAGATGATATTCTTCTCAGCATCAATATCCACTTTAATAGTATTCATGCTTTTATCTCTTTGCTTGTTGTCGGCTGCATTCACCAGGATTTCATCGAAAATTTTGTAGAGACCCGGTACAAAAGAGATTTCACGTTGAACCATACGATTCTTTTCTTCATTATATACCCACATTATTTCCTTGGTATGTTCAACAGTACCAATGTAGGTATCTGGACGCAAGAGAATATGCTCCAATTGCGATTTCTTTTGGTACATCTGTTCGATGGACATGCCACCGCTGCCTGCAGCAGCTTTACTACCATTCTGCATGATTTTTCTTAGTTTTAATGAAACAATATGGGAAAATTTTATATTTTTCACTTTTTATGGATTTATATCTGGGTGAAGATGAATTGTCTATCTCTTTCTGGAGTTGCTGCTATGACTATGAGATTTGTATTTAAAAACACGTAGGTTTCTGTTAAATATGGATTGTTGATGACTTGACTCTTTTTATAGATTAAACTGCAATAGGAAGTTATTTTTAAATTGTATATAGTTTAAGGGATTTAACCTATATATAAAAATAAATAAATAAATAAAAATAAATAAATAAATAAAAATAACACTAATTAAAAAATTTACATTTATAACTATTTTAAGCTGGTTATTTTAAGATAAGTTAGCAGGAATTGAATCTATATTCCTAGATTCAAGACAAAAAAGCAATATCTTTCGACTTTTGGAGAAATACTTATTTCAAAAACACACATTAACACATAAACTTTTCAACAAATTTACAAGCTTATAAAAAATGTATGAAGGTACATTGAAGTCCGCCAAAGCTGCTAATATATTCTTGACAATTTCTTTAAAATTGTCTGCCTTATGAACCCCTTAAACGTTATTAATAACATACTTGATGCATTTTCAAGCTTTTCTGTCAGTTTCTCTTCGAGAGTGACTTCGTTCATTAAATTGAGAAATTGTTATTAAATTTTTGTAAAGGCTAACTTTTTGCAAATAAATAAATAAATAAGAATTATTTTTTTCAGTCAAATCATTAAATATTTTTTAATTAAAAATTAGTTTTAATTTAAAAAAAAAATTATATAAAACGACTGTATAAATGGCAGATATTTATCAAGATATATTGAAGTTATTCATAATCGAAATTTGCACACGAAAAAAAGATGTTGCATTTTCTCAGCCTTGAGTAGTTTGTCGATAAAAACTGTGCATTGTACACCATTATGAGCCCCCTTACCATCTTAAATTAAAGCCTTATTTAAATTCTGAAACACCCCGTAATTAACAAACGTTTCAAAAAAGAAACAATAAGACGCTGAGGGACAGTGATGCCAATTTAGTCATGTAAATTATTTACCTAACAGCTTTCAGAGTTGTGACGTATAATTTATAAAATATCTTTTATACAAAATCCAATTCTTTTATTTAAATGTTTTTTTTAGGTTTATATATATTTAAGATATATATGTGCAAAAAAATTTAAAAAACTGATTACAAATATAGCATCGATTAAAAAATAAAGATATAAAAACCTCTAGATTGTGAATACTGAAGAATACAGTATAAAACAAAGAGCAAAAAATGCCGAAAAATGAAGAGAAATAATTCCCATGCATAGAAGAGCGGGAAAAAAATGCATTTTTTATAAAAAATTTTGCACAATAAGAATAAAAAACTATATAGCAAACACACGCACGCGACATATTAACAAAAAATATATCAACTATTAATATGCTTTTTAAAATAAAGGAAAAAAAATTTACATAAAAGCGCCATTTTTAATTTGCATTAATGGAAAAGCATAACAACGAGCAAAAATCAGAGTCCGGTGTACATACAAATTTAGAAAATTAATGAAAAAAATTTTTTTCCTTCAAAACATAAATTTCTTTAAAAAAATTAATGAAATGATTACATACCTCTTTTTATTTAAAATATACCTCGTAAACTGTACGATTGCCTTTTCTTAATCTTATTTGCAAATTAGATGTAGTAGACGCGCCGCTTGCCCTTTTTTTCATCAAAGACAAAAAACTACAAAATTGTCTGTAAAATGTTCCGGCTGTATTAATTTTTTTAGTGGCAAGAAAACAAATTGTTTAACACTCCTCTTTTTGCCCACAAAAACATTTAAAACACTTATTTTAACATATACTCTCTTTCATTTATGATAAAATTGCAAATTAAAAAACTCAACACATGTATTTCGCCGCACACTTTGACTGCTGGCTGCAACGTCGTCTACACGTCTCTTCGGAAAAATTTTACGAAATGTGCCGTTTGAAAAATTCTCTAGGGCTGAGAAAAAAAAATTACTAAACACATTTAAAGCATCAGCCACCAACAGCAAAATCGTTCTGAGAATTCTATTTGTAGCTAACGAGTTCAATGTGGGTAATAATTTTCTGCTTTACAAGCACTGTTGCCAACTTTGCTATTTTCTCGTCAGATATAGCGATTTTTATTTGCCTCTGCTAAAAAAAATGGTCGACTGCACAAAAAAAAGGTGAAGTATATGAAAAATAAATATAATTAAAAATTAATATAAATACTACCATAGAGTAAGGATAAGTTAATGAGATACCATTGTGATCAGTGCCACCAACAAAATTTTGTGCAGATTACAAAAAAAAAGGTGAAGTATATGAAAAATAAATATAATTAAAAATTAATATAAATACTACCATAGAGTACGGATAAGTTAATGAGATACCATTGTGATCAGTGCCACCAACAAAATTTTGTGCAGATTACGAAGATTCGGTAAGAGAAAACAGGAAAAATTGAGCAAATTTTCTTGACTTCAAAACAAATTCTCCTCTTTCTGAGCGGATTTCTTTGATTTCAAAACAACTTTCAGATTTTGAAATCTTGTTTTAGTTCATATAAATATCAGGGATACGTTTTCATAGTGTAGTCAAACACCTCATCTCCAGTTTAGAATGAGGATAAATATGTAGACATATATTGCAAAAAATTTCAAATTGATATTATCTTTCGTAAAGACGATTTAAAGTCTAATTTGTGTTGTTTGGCAATGTTATGATTTTTTTTATTTGAAATCATATTAATCATACCAGGTAGACATATTATAAAACATTTTCTTTCGCTTTAACAAAAAAATTTCAAAAGTAAATAAAAAACCCTAATTTTACCTAATAACCTTACCTGGTATTGTTTTGGCATCAATCAATCCTATAAGCGACTCACAGGTTACCAATGACATATATCAAAAAGTTTCGGATTTCGTTTACATAGTAGTGATTTGCAGAGAAAAAATAAACTCCATATAAATTGTATGGTAATTTTTTTTTTGTATAAATATCTTTTTGAATGTCACAATAACTTTTACATTCCCTCCACTCTAACTAATTGTCAATTCCGCTTGATCACAGGGTATACTTTTTTTCTTCACAAATTTGAGAAGAAAAATCAAAATATAAAAAGTTACTCAAGAACATTGGCGCCCTACATGAGGTACTCTGTAAAAGTTAAAATTTTCTTTACAATTGCTCCAGCGCAAAAATATTGAAGGCATTCAAAAGCTCAGCCTGTTATTTGCCTTTTGTTAGCCTTGATTATTTATGACAATGTAAAGTGAGCTTTTTACATTGTGTGCAAAACACCATCGTACCTTAATGTAATAAATCCCTATGGAATACAATGTAACTGTGGAATACATTGTGTCTATGAATTTTCTACAGTGAAAACGAATTGTTTTTAAAGTCACATTTATTTTTATATTAATATGTATTTAAATATCTGCAAAAAAGCTATTTCCTAAATCGCAATCATCACAATCATTCACCAACTGCATATTAAATTCTTTAAAGAATTTACCATTTGAATTCGAGTTCCAAACAGTTGAATCTTCTACATAATCCATTTCGGGTGTAAAATGTGTGTAAGTACATTTTGTATATTTTAAAGGGGTTTTCTTAAAATTCTCATTCGGTTTAATATTGTAATTATCATAGAAAAAATCCAAAACTTGTTCCTTTTTTGTAAACGTATTAAATTCTAAACGTAATTTGCGTTTTAAATTACAACCCCACATAAATGTTAAATGGTGATGAAAACAAAGAAATTGCAAATTATCATCTGCCTCAGCAGCAATATTTAACCAATCTTGTATGCAATCTAAGGGGGGAGTGATTAATTCATCTTTATATATGGGATTAAATAATGCAGGATTTTCAAGTATGCCTCTAGCTGCCATAATACCATCTGCCCGTGTTTGTTCATATAATTCACAAGCCGATTGCCAGGACTTAACATTACCATTAGCTATCAGAGGTATTCTTAAAGACTCCTTAATATCTTTAATTGCTGCTATATTTAAAGGTTCTGAAGTCTTTTGCCACATTGTTCTGCCATGTAAACTAAGAAATGTGGCACCACACATTTCCAATTGTCTCGCGAAATCTATTGTTGTTTTACTAGACTCATAACTCAATAAACGAATTTTCAGGGATACACTAAAATTTTTATCCACTCTTCTTCTTATAGTTTGTATTATATCTTTAACCAATTCTGGCTGTTTTAAAAGACCACAACCATATCCCTTAGCTATAGCCCATGTCTGGGGACAACCACAATTTAAGTCTATACCATCAACATAGGGATATATAAGTTGGGCAGCATTTGAAAATTCCATGGCATCTTTGGCTGCAAATTGTGCTACGACTGGATTATCATCGGCTGTTGTAGTAAATTCATTTTGTCTGGCTTTTTCGCTGTTAACAAAAGAGTCTGCTATAATCATAGGTGTAAAACACAGTTTAACTCCATGTTTCCTTAACAAACGTCGAAATTCTAGTTTGCTATAACGTACCATAGGGGCAGATACTCTAAGAAATCCATGATCTTTAGATTTTTCTTCTTTAAATATTTCCAAAATATCGTGATGACTTCTTTGTTTTAGTAAATCCATGTTGGTTTTTGAGTATCGATCGTTTCTACTTAAAATTTGCTAAAATTAATCACAAATTTGTTGATTTTTAAAGTTTGTTTTGGTTTGTTTTTCATTGTTCTTTATGTTCTCCCCACGTGCTTATTCGTATACGAGAAAAAGAATTTTCACAAACAATAAAAGCGGTCTATAGACGACAAGCATGATGAACAGCTTTTCGGGCATAATTCAGGAAGATCAAGATTTTTTTTTTGGCAAATTTGATAAACATGCCATATCGTGTTAAAGAAAAAGTATTAAACATAAAAGGAAAAATTAATTTTACAAATTCGCGTTACAGGTGGTGTTAGTTGGGAGGAATGTCAAAAACAGCTGAGTGAAACAAAGCAAATTGTTTGTGGTAAATGTAGGCACTATTAAACAAACACAAACGTAAACATACAAAACTTGACATTTCTGCATCCAATTATGTAAAAAGTAGCTCAGTTGTGTTAATAAAATCACAAAAATATGGCTCGGTTGTTTACTTGAGTAGCTGTGCTTGTGCGGCAAGCTATTCATTCTCATACAAATTTGACATAAGTAACGATAATAGGTAGACGTTGATTTATGTAAAATTTATGTGGGAATGGCATATACCAACCTCAATAGCTTTCCGCATAAACACATTCAGGTTCTTTCTTTAAGCCCCCGGCTCCCTTATGTGAAGATAGTAAAAAAATTTTTTAAAAAATCACCAATGAACTTTAGCCCTTGAGTGATTAGTTAAATTGAACTAGTTTGTTCATGAACGAAAACATCAACAAAAAAATCACAAAACTCTTTTTTTTTAACTTTAATTAATTGCAATAAAAAAGTACGAAATACAAATAAAGTAACAATTTAAATTGGTGACTAATTTAAATATACAATTAATACTAAATAACGTAAACCGTCTACAATAAAAAAACAAGAATACAAAGAGAATGACTAAATAATACGAAGAACGTATATTTTCGTTTTTAGTAATTTAAAATTAATTAAATAAAATTATAAAGTGCAATTTATATAATTAAATAAATCGTAAGATATACCTTTTTAAAATAAAGAAAGTATGCATTTCTCCATACCCGATACACAAGAGTTGTATAGTGAAACAACTGGCACCTCCTACACAGGTTATAACATCTATATAAATGGCAGCTATCATGCATGTTTGCGTTATAAGCAATTACATGCCCTTAATGAACAAATGCGTAGGATGTGTATGCCAATGGGTGTAATAATGCCTGAATTTCCACCAAAAAAATTCTTGCCTTTGACCAACAACCAAATAGAGTGTAGACGTCAAGCATTGGAACATTACTTACAGATGATGGGTCAAGATACCAGAGTTTCTAAATTGGAAACATTTCAGAGGTTCTTTCTCAATTCACAATTGGAAACCGCATTGGCGGATGGAGTATTTGAGGAATACTTTGGTTTTGGCACTGATGAATCCACAACATCTACAGGAGTAGAAGAATTTATGCGTCCCATAATTTTAGAGATTATATTACCCAATGCTTATCAATTAAAAGTCAACTGTTGTGTTTCAGACAATGCTACGACAGTGTTAGAAAAATCATTGTCGTGTGTGCAATTGCCCACCGATATGATGCCCTATTTTTGTCTATATCTAGTAAGAAGAGAAACGAAAGATTCTTTAGTTCTACTTAGAAAACTAATGGATTTTGAAACACCCTTTGTGTCAAAACTCTATATTCAACCCTGTCAAATACAGATTAGAAAAAGTTATTGGAATCCCAATTATGATATGGTATTAATGAAAAATTCCATAGCCTTGAATTTGCTGTTTATGCAGACTGTATCCGAAATTGAAAGAGGATGGATAATAGCTCCAGCGGAGATCTTGAAAAAATTAAAATCTCTACAAGAATATGGTTTGCATAAGGAGTATATCGATGTTGCCCGACAATTGCCCTTGTATGGTTGTTTACAGTTTTTAACAGCTATGGTGGACTATCCCGACGTCGAGACATCAGCCTTAATAGCTATAGGTAACAAAGAATTAAGTATGAGAACTGCTAAACAAGATAAAATATTAGAAACAAAATTTCGAGTAACACGTATGCGTGTATGGCGTGTTACGGCCTTACATAATACCCTAGACACAAAAGAAAAAACTTCCAATTTACAACTATCATTTGAGTATCTTATGTCTAAACAAAATCTAAGATGGATAACCATTAATTCATCTCAGGCTATGTTAATGTCGGTTTGCTTACAAGAAATGGTAAATGAGTTATTAAATTATAAAGACAACGAACAATTAACAAAATCTACATACGTTTCCACATCACAAACATCGTCCGCTTCTTCATCGACGACATCTTCCTCTTCTTTCTCACGCACTACACCCACCTCTTCATCATCCTCATCCTCTACCCCCACTTCATACTTTGCTTCATCGCATGTGGATGACTCCTCCCCAACACCATGTTCAGAGGCTCCAGTACGATTTTTAGCCCAACGCGTATTAAATAAACAAAATCCTAGATTAACAAAAAGTCATTCTTATGGTGCGGTATTCTTTAGAAATTCTTCAGTTCAAAAGGATTCGGTACAAAATGAAGCCTTTGAGGGTATTGGGGATGATGACTTGTAAAAAATATAATTAAGGTAAAGGCATAAACATATATACATAGGTACAACTATAGAAAATGAGGCAAAGTATAGAATTGCCAAAATACTAAAACATAAAAAATGTATTAAACTGAAAAAAAAAATATATGAAAGCACATCACTTTATTACAAAAAGAAACCATTTCCCAGAACGTAAAGTAAAAATATTTATTAAACTTACTACTGTTTTATGTATTACAAAAATTGTACTAACGGAACCATAATGAAAATTTGTTTTTGTTTCCCTTGTATTTATGATCGATTCACACGCTACCATCCATATCTCTAATTTCCCAGAAAAGGCCAGTATTTAAAAAAAAAGATCGCTCACAGAAATCACTTTCACATTAAAAACATAGTGTGAATGGAATCCACATTTTTCTAATTAGTCACCCCTGTTCCAGAAAACATGCGCAAGTTATTTTAGGTTATTCCGTTAGTGGTTTTGTAAGTTAACTATATTCCTTCAAAAGGGTTTTAGTTCGTAATGGTATTTTGGGGGTAGTGTTTGCTAAATTATGGAAAATAACTAAAATGTTGATCGAAGTTAGCAATGAAACCAAACAATGGATTCAATAAGCATGTCTTAATAATGTAAAATTCGTTGATTTTCGAATTAAGTGGTTATTTCGATACATAATGTAATTTAAAATTAAATAATAAAAAAATATAAAGGTGCAGTTTATAACACATAATATGTATGCCAAATGAAGTAAAAACTACTATTAAATTTAACATTAGATCATGAGCAAGGGTAAATAGTCTAAACTAAATACAAATTGATAAAGGTTTTAAAATTTTTTTGAAAATATTTTAAAATTTCGTAGTAATTTGAAAACCTAAATTTTTGTTTAGATTTTAATTAGCCACTTCGCACAGGGTCTTAATAATAAATAAAATATATTAAAAAAGCGATTACAGTTGAATTGCTAAAAAAAATGTTAGCAAATTACCTTTAAACAAATATTTTGAAATAATATAATTTTTTAATAAAAGTAATTTTATAGTTCATAGTTCTGATAGAAATAACATTAAATTCATTAAGTTTTTACATATAACTTGATTTTTCAAACATCGAATTTTAATTATTTTTTAATAAAATCAAATCAATTTATTGCCAAATTTATAAATATAGATGTTTTGGACACTATTATATTTATGTAAAAATTTGTTATGTTATATTTTATAAAATTTGCTTCCGACAAAATTTATTAATTTTCTATTTATAAATACAATTTATATACGATTTTTTTATATATTATTTAAATATGTCTTTTGTAAATGCATTTATTACATTTTTTTTATATATACACATTTACCTAAAATTAGTTTCAAATATTGAATATTTACTATTTTTACTAATAAATAAAAAAATATAAATAAAATGTGTTATTTAAATATAACTAAAGCGTATTGATTCATTTTGGTAACAGGAGAGATATAATATAGCATTAAGCTTTATTTATTTCATGGATTAACTTTATTTTTTGTTTGGTGAATAATAACTTTTTCGATTCCTTATTCGTATTTATGACACTAAAATTAGTGTAAAAATTTCGCCTCTCAGCCATTTCTACAAACTGCACGACAATCGTCGCACCCGTTCTGTTTTCTTCAGCTATCCTGAGCTTGAATTATTAAAATTAAACGAGCCCTTTAGAAGTTTTGAGCGAAAATGTGAGGAAAACTATATTAAAATTGTCCGTACAAAATGGACAAAATATATACCATTTTGATTACATTTATGTTATGTGCTCTAAAATAAACCATAAAGTTTAGTCAACTTTTTTATAATTATTAAAATTTTGTTTTCCTGAAGATGCTAACAAATTGCTAGCGAAATATCGAAAATAAAATAAGAAATTTTATAAAAAAAAGATCTTTAGCTTAAAAAAAAAATTGAATATTAATATTAAAATATGTATATTTAAAAACTAAAACAACAACAAAATATTGCTTGTTATTCTTATCTCCTGACAAATCGTAGTCATATTTGTTTACCAATTCAATTAGTTTTGCGTTTTTTTTTAATATTTCTAATTTCTTTGTAATTAATTTTATTTTTTGGCGGTAAATTCCGTATTTGAATTTCATAAATTTTTCATGTCAAAAATATATATATATTTTTTTAAGTACAAATTTTTGCAACTCTGTTTTGATTGGTATTTCAACTCGGAGTATAAAAACGAAGCCAGCAGAGACCTTCGCCGAACGGGTTAAATCATGCTATGCTTTGCCGGCGTCATAGTATTCTATCCGGCATTACAGAAAATTTTTTGGCTACACTGAAAAAATTGCTCAGATAAAACATTTGTTCAAATGAAAATATGTAAATTATTTATTCTTAGCCAATTCCTTTATTTTATTTTTGTTTTTAATAAAAACATACATAATTATTAATAATTTTACATTAAATAAATAGAGCAAATATTTAACAAAAATGCATAACTATATTTTTTATATTTCAATTATCAAAAAAGTTGCAACACTGACTTCGTCAGTAAATTAATAGCTATTTAGATACATGCTGTACAATGTGTTCAGCATTTGATCATGTAATGCTTTGTTTGGTGTCCTTGGAAAAATACGAAGTCAAGCTGTACAGTATGCTTGATTGTTTATTGACCGCATTATGTTCAAATCTAGTTTAGCTCTCATCATTAATGTAAGCAGTGTAGGCAAAAAGAGATTTTGTAAAATCAATGGCATCACTAATGGTAGGTTTAAATGAAGAAGAAGAGGTTAGCACAGAGATGATAAATGTGAACTTTGATTGGGTACCAATCCTCATTAAAACTAGTACTTTTTCGAATTCAAAAGAACCAAAAAGAGATATATTGTGCATTAACCATCCTACGTAGCAAGATATATAACTTTGTCTGTAGTTTGTAAAAGCTGCTTCAAACCTCATATATCCCGAAAAATCTCCGATTAAAAAGCTGTCAATAGACAAGCTATCATGATGTTCATCATGCTTGACAACATGATATGTCATTTTTACCTGAATAAGGGATATTGGTGAGATATAAGACGATTACCTGCAGGTAAATCACTGCAGATAAATAAACTAATACATCTGCATTTAGCTCACATTATATTTAATAAACTCATTGTTAGTATTTTGGGATATACAAGAAATAAGTCTCTGACAAACCATACAATCATCGACATCGTCTCATTTATCTCCGCAACAAAAAAAAAAACATTTATTAAAAAATTTTCTTTTAGAAAATAGTAAAACGGGAATATTTATTTATAGTACTATAGTACCAACTTTATCAGCCCTGTGTTGAATGTGTGTATAAAGTCTGTGGTGTGTAATAGTGCCGCCCGTCAAAAGAAAATTTTTCAGTCGATTGAAAAGTGTTTCAATAAAGCAAATAAATATAAATAGAGAAATAAGGCAACTTTATATTATAATTAAAAAAAAATAGTATTTTGCCTTCATTGAATAAAGCTGGAAGAAAAAATAAACTAAAAGAGCATAAAACAGAGGATAAAAATACAATAAAAACAACAGCAGATAACAAAGAAGAATTTTGCAATAAACAAAACTCTCGACGTTGCTTAAAACTATTTATTTGCATAGACAAATATTACAAACTGCAAATACAATATCAAAAACAAGAGAAACGAGGAAATAATTAAAAAAGATTGCGTGTCTTTAATAGTATTACAAATTAAAAAAAAAAAATATTTAAACAACATTCATACAACAAAAATGGATCGTGGGTGAGTACAACTAAAACTATTAAAATTTTTTTATTTTTGGAATAATTTCCTAAATTAAATTATAAAAGTTTATTCTTTTTTGTTTAAAGAAATTGTGCCAAGGTCTTCTTTTTCAGAAAATAAAAAATTAGGGCCATTTTGGGTGTTTGAGGTGTAGCAATTTATAGGGGTTCGTTTTTCGTGCTGATTTTTGTAATGTTTTTCGTGCTGATTTTTGTAGTGTTTAATTTTAAAATTAGAGTGTAAAAGAGATGATGATTTCTTTTTATAAATACAGACCTTGTAAAATTTTCGAAAACGCATTTATTTTCTTTTTTGTTTATATTTTCCGTCTTTTTTATAAAATAGAAATAACTATTTTTTTTATTTTGTGTAATCGTATTGATTGCATTACGAATAATTGAATAAACAAGTTTTCCCAATCTATAAACAAAGAAATTTTTTCATTTTATCAATATATTCCCCGTTGGCCATGTCTGCAAGACATCCTCGCCGAACCGCGATGACACTAGTGACAGTAAAGGCAAATATCCAAAAAGAGAAAAATTGCCTTTTTTTTTTTCAAATTTTGTGTAAAATGACGCTAGGATATGTTTTTATTTGACATAGAACCAAGGACAATGTAGTAATAGGATGTGCAGAGTTAAAAACCAAAAGCCACAGAGTCGAGTCGAGCCAACTGGGATACTTAAACTTTTGTTGTATATGGATTTTTTTATGCGGGTGCATTTGCATAAGTCTAATGCTTTAGAGAGGTGGCACGAATTACATGTTATCCTTTTAAAACAAAAGTAAAATTCAATAATGTTTCAAGGTAATTTGCTATGTATCTTTGTCTTTCTTAAACTCTGTTTACATACGCTCGAAATTTAGTTAAAACCAGTTAGAGTATATTTGTATGCAACACCATTTGATCGGAATATGGTTTAAACTAGACTTCGAGAGTGTGAAAACACGGTTTACTTTTTCCCAAAATAATCCAAACGGTGAGGAAAGTTTTTGTAAGAATCAATTTGATGTATGAATTAAATCAATTAATTTTAAATAAACTGTTACTTGCACGTAGCAAGTCTAATAGCGAATTTACGTTAGAACTTT
Organism: Eustalomyia histrio; assembly: GCA_949748255.1. Taxonomy (NCBI): domain Eukaryota; kingdom Metazoa; phylum Arthropoda; class Insecta; order Diptera; family Anthomyiidae; genus Eustalomyia; species Eustalomyia histrio. Next base: position 148,568,989 of record OX456526.1, read on the forward strand.
TTTAGGTGAATTTCAATTTGAAGTCTATTTCGAAATCTATGTCGTTTACATTATATTTTGATTTGACAATACAAAAAATTGCTGATTAAGTCCACAAAAAGTATGAATATAAATAGAAAAGGATTGATATTGATATTCTCTATATTGAAGGGTTCACAATGGACCGCATTGGTCTCCGTGTGGAAATGCGTCCCTTGGGCGCACAACCCTTCTTAACCTAACCTAATAGAAAAAGGATTTTGTTAGCCTATTTTGAATACAGTATTAAAAATAAATTTGTTACCAAAAAAAATTTTTTAACATGAATTGTGTCAAACAATTGTCAAAATTCTTACGTTACCAACAACAATTACGATTTCTCAACAAATTCGATTCTATATTGATATTTTATCTCAAGTCTCAAAAATTTATTTTATTTCGTTTTGATGGTTTTTTTGAGGCTTTTTGTTGAATTGAATTAAAAAAAAGGAATAAAAATAAATCTGTTCCCCAATTTTTATTAGATTTCCGTCGAAATCTACTTTAAGTTGATTGCAAGCATAAGGTAAATCCGCTTTAATCGAAATCTATTTAAACTGTTTTAAATTGAAATTACACAGAGAGAAAAGATCGTAATTAAATCAATTATAACATCATATATCTTGTTAACTTTGAAAATTTTTTAATTAAGTATGAAAGTTATTAAAGTAAATGCACTCTTAATTATTTTTTTTTAATTAATTACCAGGCTTAAACAAAACATTTCTTTTTAACAAAAAAGTTTCGAACAATTTTGAAAGCCTTTTCACCAAAAGTTTATTACTTTTGTTTCCTGTATCACAAATCCAAAATTCATTAAAATATGTCGGAACCTTCAGATTTATACTTAAACAAAATTCCTTAAAATTTGCAAACTTTTTTAATGACTTTCAAATACATATATATTAATTACATTTTTAATCAACGTCTTTTTTTGTTTATTTTTAGTTCAAGCCGTTATTCCTACAACCGTCGTCAAGGAGGTGGCCAAAGTGGTGCTGGTCACAATAATCAACATCATAATAATCATTCGAACTCTTCTATTTCATCTTCATCTTCAACATCTTTATCGTCATCATCTAATAATCATAATAATAATCATTATGATAATCATAATTCTTATGCGCATCGCAATTCTTCTACCAATAATTCCTCATCACATTATTCCAATAATTCACAACAAAATTCAACATCATCAAATTCATCAGCATCGTCGTCCACATCGATGTATACAAATACAACAACTCATATAAGCAATAACACTACAAATATGATCCGCGAACCGATAACACAACATGATGAACTTATACGTTATATAAAAGAAGCATGGACAAAAGTAAGTAAATTTATTTAAAAATCTAACTAAAATCTTCTTTCTTTTTTAGTAGTATACAAAGCATATTTGGCCCAGAGGGCTTGGTTCTTGAATATTTAGATAAATAAAATTAAAACTCATACTCAGAATTGCCATTATATTTATTTGATTTTTTATGGCTTAAATTTATGATATTTGTTTAAGATTTTTTAATACAAAAAACTAAATTTAAATCAGGGATAGCATTATCTTGCTCTTATTTTCAAAACTATTTGTGGACCGTAATTTCTAAACCAGCTTTAATTTGAGGCATATTTCTCAGAGTTGAGAAGAACTTTGGCTGGCTCGCCTCGTTAAAAAAAATAATTGCTTGGATTTTTTACAGTTTGTAAATAGAATTAATTTTTTTGTTAATATAACAAATGCAAACAACATATTTGCTTAATCTTAAACAATAGCTTTCATACCTAAATTTAAATTGTTTATTTTCAGACATAAGGTACTTGGAAGTACCTGATTGTATGTCATAAAAATAATGAGGGAATAAATGGTCAGGATTATTGCAATACCTTTATCACTTTTCTAAATACATACTTGTATTTTAATGAGTTTTCGAACATGCAGAATTAGTTTATTATTTTTACCTGAATATATTTTTTAAAGGTATTCTTGGAATAAGGGATAATGATTTTGATTTTTTTGATTTTGTTTGAAAAAAAAAAAAACAAAGAATATTCTAAAATCCTTTTCTGTGAATAATACAAAATCTACGCTAAAAACTTTGAAATAATATATATTAATTCTTAATTCATATTTTATTTTTATTTAAATGCTATCATGTATGATTAACAAATCTAACAATGTGTTCTCTATTTTGCAGGTTAGTGAGCAAGGTACATCTGTTGTACTATACAACGAATCTGATAATCAATTAAAAAATTTTAAGCCATTCAACTTGGAGGAATATTGGGGCCAACGACTGGTTCAAAATTTACATATCTCTCACGGTCATCAATAAGGGAATTTAATTGAAATCATGCTGAGTTAAGAAAACATAAATAATTTTTAAAATTAAAGAAAAATTATAATCTTGACAAGAAACAACACACATACACAATTTAAAGATAAAAAGCAGAAAATATTTGTTCGCAAAAGAAAAAATACTTGAGAACAATAAATACATTATATTATAACACAATTTTCAAAAAAAGAAATATCTTAAAACTAATTCCGTTTAAACAAACATACATAATTGATATTTATACTCTTTGAAAAATTATAAAAAATCTTTGAAAATATTAATTATATACAGGGTGTTAAAATATTAAACATTTTTTCCTTAACCCCTTATTTTATAATTCACTTGGGTAAAGTGATCTTTAATTTTTTTTTTTAATTTATCTTTGTCAGAAACAACATAGCACCTCATCTAAGTGCTTTGGAAAATACAATATTCAATTTATAAAAAGCATTAAAAAATGTAATATTTTTTATTTATTTAAATTTAGTACAAGATTCGAAAGTATATATTTATTTTATTAGCATTTTTTGTTTAAAATCATTTCCAATACTTAATAAATAAATAAAAAATTCAAACTGCCGTTAAAAAAAGTATTTAAAAAATGACAAGTTTTTAAAAGATCCTAAAATATTTCTATTACCCTGTATATAATTAATATTTTCAATTTAATATAAGCAATAGCATCTTAGTGTTTAAAATAAGAAACCTTTATAACACCAACATTTTATTAAAATATATCTTAAACAATAACTTGGCAAGTAGATTTTCTCCATAAAAATTAAAAAAAAAAAAAAAATTAATATAAAAAAATTGAATCCCTATTTTATTTAACCATTCCTTTTTAATTTTTTAACCTTATTCATGTTGTATTTTTTAATTATTTAGTTGTATTCTATTGTATATGGTTTTATTTAATTTACAATGAAAATTGTATTAAATTTGTTTGTTTTTAGAGTGTTAATAAATTTTACTTTCTGATTATTTTATTTAATTATTCATTAAATGAAAAAAGGAATTACGTTAATTTATGTTTTTGTCAAATTTTATACATTATTCTCTTAAACTTTAGAAAAAAAAACTATCGTGACTAGGATATACTTTTTCTCAAAAACATATATTTAAGAATGGTTTTTTTAGTAACTACGTTATAAGTACCATATTTCAAATAATAAACTTGTCACGAATAAAAAAAAAATTAAATTCTTTTATTGAGGAAGGAAATATATGTTATATTCATGTGAACAAGAAATAAATATTTTTTTTTTATTCAACATTTAGAATAGTAATTAATTTTTTTGGTAAAAACTTGGTGTTTTTAAAGAAGTAAGGGGTTTATTTATAAGTAAAATTAACGAATGCATAACTTGCCCCTTATGTAAATTTGTGTGTAAAAAATTGGGCGCTTGCTTTCTCGGTTATTTACGAACACAGTAGTTAGTGTTTCACTTTAGATATTTTTTCTATTTACCTACCCTTAATGAAATGAAAAAAGCCAAATGCATATAAAATAATGTTTCATAAATATGTTCGCCTAAGTAACCAGAATAAAAACGCGACGTACAAAGACGCTGTGAGAGAAAATGCGCTGTCATATTTATTTTAGTGAAAAGATTACCTTTTCAGTGCCTCCTTCGCTTACTGTTATTTTTACATTTTAATTTTATAAAAAACAATTACTTTATACATTAAATATTTAGAAATCTTGTTTATAAAAATGCGGGAACTTTGTTTAGAAAATTAGGAAAAAAGTTTTGAAAACAAAATTCTATTTCACAATTTAAACGCTCGACGCATTTTAATTGTGAATTTGTATTGAAAAATACAGCACGTTTTTATTCTTCGCCGTCACTAAATACGAACAGAATACCTGAGCATATAAAATAAAGGCCCATATACAATACTGCAGAATGGATTTTGTTCCGCTTTCCTTCGCACTTTAATGATTTTTAATCAATTTGTACTTTTAAGTGCCTGCTCTTTAAATCCTTTTTTTCTGTTTCATTCTAACCAAAGCTGCCAGATTTGACGATTTTTCGTCGCTTCCATATTCATCTGTTTTTTATTGAATGCTCCTTAGTGAAAAGCGCTAGAAACTGGTGTAAATAGCTGTTTTTGTGCGGCAAGCTAACAACATTGGAATCTCACGTTTAAGTGAGTCTAAAAAAAGGAATAAACATAAATTTGTTTGCAAACTACTTTACAAACGTATATTCCAAAAACAACGTTATCATTACGCTCATGATCAAGCTTACACCGAATTTCTAAAATATGATACTGTTATATACACGAACTAGATTTCGAGCAAATGATTTTCATATATCGAATTATTACTATTTGTCACTGTCGAGAAATACGAATATACAAGATTTGAATCCTGCATCGGTTTTGTAAAACCATTAGTCTTTCAAAAAAAATATTATTTGAATCAATTGCAAAAATATTCATTTATTTCTTTTAATCTTTTACAAAATGGATAAAAGAAAATCGTACGGCATTTTTGTAATAGAATTTAATTTATAAATTATTGACCAAAAACGTCGTTTACAAAATTTGTTAAATTAAAAAGCGCTACATTAGCGAGAAAAGTGCTGAATTGGCAGCAAGGCTGCACGTGTACATTGAGAAGCGGTAGTTTCAGTGTTTATGTTTATTTCTAACGATATAAGCACAGACTACAAGTTAAAAATATTTAAATTTTTGCACAAAAAATGGATAAAATAAAATTTAAAAACAATTCGGTAGATGTGTATGAACCTACAGATTCTGAGGATGATTATAGCGAAGAAGAAAAGGAATTATTACAAGAAGTACGCAAAGGCAAACAAAGGGATCAGTCCAAGCAAAGAGAGATTTTAGCTTTTACAGAATCTGAAGATGAGGAGTACGACGATGAAGATAAAGCTGACGAGGATGAAGTAGAAGACGATGAAGAGTTGGAAGATGGTTTAGCTGATAGCGATATCGAGGGAGCCGAACAAAATGATGACTTACCAGATACCAAATATTGGGGTAAAAAATCAGGAGCCTACTATAACACCGATTTTGTCGATCTAGATTATAGCACATATAATGAAAAAGAAGGGGAATTAGCAAAATTGGAAGAACAGGAAGCTAAGGCTATACAACTGAGATTAGCTAAACAGTTAAAGGAAGAGGATTTTGCTTTGGATTCTACTTTTAGTAAATTAAAAAAATCCAAAGATAGTAAAACATCCGAAGACGATTCAACACTAAAAAGTACTTTATTAAAATCCGACTTTTCTGGCCTTAGCAAACGTGAACGTTTAGAGTTATTTGAAAAAGATTCTCCCGAATTTTCCGGCTTAATTGGTGATTTTGAGGGTTATTTAGAGGAAATTCAACAGTTACATGCTCCTGTTTTACGTTATGTCCACGAAAAAAATGTTCCCATGATACCAGCCTTACAATTTGCTCAACATTATCAAAATATTGCTATGACATACTGCACCAACTTGACTTTTTATTTACTACTCAAAGCCAAAAGATCAACTATAGAAAGTCATCCCATTATACAAAGATTGACTCAATTAAAGAAGTTATTACAGCAATTAGAAGATAAACATGAAAATATTATTAAACCGCAATTAGAAGCTTTATTGGAACGTATTCAAGATGGTGATAAATTTGAAATATTAGAAATGAAAGATGCACCACATCTTCCGGAGGAAGCAAACAATACGAAAAAGAAACGTTCAAAATTGGGTATATTATCCGCATATGATGATCTTAGTGAAACTACAGAGGGACCTTCTGCAAAGAAGTCGAAAATTGATAGTAGTAATGATGCAGATTTGAGCACTTTGGCTGAAATGTCTTCAGATGATGAGGATAACTATGAAGAAGGTGAGGAGGAAGAAGGTGAAGATGCTGAATCCCGCCGTGGCATTACTTATCAAATTGCTAAGAATAAAGGTCTTATGCCTCACCGCAAAAAGGAACAACGTAATCCTCGCGTTAAACATCGTGGAAAGTATCGTAAGGCTTTAATTAGACGTAAGGGTGCTGTTCGCACTGTACGCAAGGAGACATCAAGGTATGGTGGTGAAATGTCCGGCATTAAGGCTACAGTTAGTAAAAGTATTAAGTTTAGAACTTAAATGGCTTTATGTAAATATGTTGATAATAAAATTTAAAAACAAATTCTGTAGTTTTGTTTGATTGCCTTTTAGAGGTCACAATTGTGTGATCTAAAATACATGCAACTCACGGTAGATGTTTTTAAAGTTTAGACTCAATCGTAGACGGGTACCAAATTTAAAATTAGTTCAATTTTTTTTTTTACCGAAATAAAGGCTTATAATAAACCGTTTAAATTTTAATCAATTATAGATCCTTTTTATACATTTGATCGTACATTGTTTAAAATTTTAAATCAGTTTTGAAAGAATTATAATTTTTTAAAGTTAAATTAGGGCTGGATAGCTATAGTGTGCAGGCGACGTAGAGTTGGGGAATGAAGTCAAGAAGGTTTTGTTCTGCAGAGCTACGAGTTTATATTTATTTTTTTGAAAGGGGTTTAGTTGCGGTTCGCGGCTCTCTAGTGCAAAGACTGATTAAATAGCTCTTATCAAATTGTGATTTAAAAAAAAATGTTAGAAATTAGCTTTTTGAGTTTCTTAATCATGTTCAAACACATTTTACTTTAAAAAAAGATCGTCTTTAATATTCAAGTTTTATTATTTATACGATCATTTCTGGTAAAGATGGCCGACTTTGGCATAATTTGCCTTCTGATCTTAAATTTACATACTCTAACAATGGCATAAGAGACTTTTTAAGGTGCAAGATTTTTAAACTATCGTTCAATTTACGTTTATAAACTTTAGAAAATAAAACATTTCATTTAAACTGCGATTATTTAAACTAATAAAATCTAATTTGAACCGGGTTTCGATTGTATGTTAATGATACTGTTAAAAACAAATTGGATTTCAAAATCTAGTTAAAACCAGATCGAACGTAATCTAAACGCAGTTTTAGTTCTTTATCCGGGTAAAATTTAAGATGCATTTAAGCACAATATTTTTAATACATTTGCTGATGTCTAAATTTTTTAAAAATCTTTTTAGAAAAATTAGTTTTTTTTTAAATGCTTCTTTTAAACGCAAATTAGTGCAATATTTCGATACATAACACCCTCTCTATATTTGATCATTTACAATCATATTTTTACCAGTTCATTTCTGATCCACAATCCTAAAATTCTAGTCATAATTTAGTTTTAGTCTTTTTTAATTTATTTTATTGTTAAAATGTTTAGTAGTAAACAAACCGTATTTGTCCAAGTGGGCTTACATTTTTAAATATTTGAATAAATTGAAATTGTTCCTTTACTTTCTACTGTTTAAATATTAAAAATAAAAAGGCTTTTAAACCGTATTTTTTTTTCTTTCAAGTTTAATCAAAACAATTTTCTTTTCCTTAAATAGTGTTGGTATTTTGTATTTCTTTTTTATGGAAAAATTAAACAAATAGATCTTCACACAAGACGTAACGTACAAACTAAACTCTTATTTATAAAACGAAAGTTTAGACCATGTTGCGGAGCAATTTGTTGATCTTATCTTCACGGTTACCAAAGTCACCACCATTGACATAATGGTTAGCCTTCTTGCGCCAGCCACCAGTGGGGGTGTTCAATTTGAAGGGCCACAAGAAATTGGAAGCGTGTTTGAAGTTGGGGCCCACAGTAAAGATTTCATGGACCATATCTTCAACGCATTGGATTTTGTGTGCTTTGCGCATTTTACGTTCAATCACAAAGTTATCTGTGATGGGGATACGTTGACGGCTGTGCTTAACAAAACCGCGTTTGTAGATCAATTCGCGGACAGACTTCAAATTGGGATAACCCCAGGTAATGTAGGGTTCAGCAATGCGCAACATGTTGATGGTAGCCTTGTTCAATTTAATGAAAACACCATTGTTGATTTGACGCAAACGGAAAAGTTGCAAGACCTTGCGGACCTTAGGGGCAACTTTGTTGATACTAAAAAAAAACAAATTAGGAAAAGACAAAAATATAACGTTATTTTAGGAAAATATAAACAAAAATATGTAAACGGCCAAAAAGAGAGGTAATGTTTATAAACATATTACATTGCAATTGCTTATTAGCAACACATCCAATACCTTTCTTTTAAATGGCCATTTTCCTACTCACCCACGTATACGGATAACAAAAGCCAATTTAGCTTCACCGGGAACGTAGTATTGTCCACGCTGCTTTGCTAAGCGACGCAATTTAATTTCACGTCTGTCAGCCTTAATGTATTCATTTTGATACTTCTCGGCACGTACCAAATTTTCACGCTTACGTTGAGCAATGACAGCAGCGCGTTTCAATTTTCTTTTAGTTTCTAGAGCACGTTTGCTGATCACCTTCTTGCTAAATTTCAATTTGGATTCGGGTACAACGGGAAGCTTTTTAGCTTCGGTTTTTTTGGCGGCCGTGGCAGGCATCTATGTAAAAAACACATTTTAACTAATTATTAAAGAATTCACTGGATTATTTTATAATTTTAAACGAAAACACTAATTTTTCACAAACCTTTACTTGTCACAGTGCACGTTGAAAGAGAAAAGGAAAAGTCAAAAGGAAGTTAGTTTCAATGTTGTCAGCACTGAAAAAATGGCGGATATTTAGTACAAAAATGACAGCTCGGAAGTGTTTGGAAGACTAGATAGAAAATTTTAATTTTAATGGATGTAGATAATTTAAAAAATTTTATTTAAATTTTTATTTTTCATAATTGTTATAGATTTTATGCAGAATTAATGGATTTTTAGTTATTTTCCTTAATATTTTCATATAATTAACAGTTTTGCAAATATTTTAATAAGTGGCTTCCCATAAGCTGCCTACACACGGGTGATTTGTTAGCGTACAATATCTACACACACGAGGAACAAATCACAATAACCTTAAACGTCTTAAATAACATAAATTTAGAAGCGGATAGTGCAATTGCTCTTTTAATAATACATTGATGTGCGCGATAGGCTTTTAAAAAGAAATAGGCGTTCAAATGTAATATTGAAATTACAACTTCAGAACACTATATTTGTTTTTGCTTGCTACCCATCTCCGCGATACATACAATTTCGTTTGGTTTTTTTAAAATTATTTATTTGACACATTAAAACTTTTCATTAACTTGTAACAAGACCTCGTGCATGAACAAATCACAAGCAAAAATCACTAGTGTATGGGCAGCTTAATGCTTCATCTGTTTTTTTCTGATTATACAGTATACTTTTTTTAGTACTAAAAAATTACAAATTATACTAAACCGTAAACATCGACGCTGTAGCTCAGTAGAGACATATATTATCCCTAACATAGCTTTTTCCGGTTTGTGTCTGCAACAGAGTCAATTGTCACTGAAAATAATGAACAAAAATCTAGAGCGTAAAGTTTTATAGCCGGCAGGAGTGTCACCGTAAATTTATATTAGCCGCTGCAAAATTTTTTAATGAGGCAATAAATAGTAATCTATCCAAATAGTTTACAAATTGTAGCAATTTTATCTTTAGCTAGCGCCTTTAGCACCTCTGTTACTCGAATACAATACTGTAGGTTGTTAGGAAAAAATTGTCTTAAGCACGGGTGCAAGCCAAAAACTGTTTGGCTAGCAACAATAAATTTGCTTAGCCGGCTTATAAAAATGATTGTTAAATAAAATAAAAAATGCTGGCATAGTTAATAATAAAATTTAATAACAACGCTAAAAATCCATTTTAAATCAGTGAACAAAAAAGCCGCCGCTAAAATATTAATTGCAGCCGTTACTTGTAAATTTGCTCGGCGCTTGTCTCTGACAGCTGGTTGTATTCTGCCCGCGTTTAAGCCTAAGTTTTTGTTTATTGTTTTGTTTATATTCTGCTGCAAATAAAATTAAAATATTGTGAAATAATCATGTCTTTACAATGCCTAAGTAGTCCTGTTTATAATACCAGTGTTGAACAAAAGCTAAAATCGAAAAATTCAGCCAAAATTTATCGATATGGTACACCAAAATTAAGAGAGCTGCTAAGAGAGGTTAGTTTTAAAAAGAATTTATTGAACAGAATAAGTAATTTTTCATTTTTAAAAACAAAAAGAAATGTCGCGAGCGTGTTAAGGAGGCCCGACAACAAGGATTCTCTGAAAATCGTCCTAAGTGGGTAGATGGAAAAGCGAAGGTGAGATTTTTTCCCAACTAAGTACCAAAAGCAATAATTAACCATATTTTTATTTAGTTTTCCTTTAACAATATCCTTCGCCAAGAGTTAGCTGAATTGGAACAAGATATAGCCTTGCAAGAGGAGATCTATCAAGAACTATTGGAAGATTTTAATGAATGGGTGATTGAACAATTGGAAGAGGAACAAAAATATTTGGTAGAAGTGTCAGAGTCGCAGAATTTAATTTGTCCCATTTGTGAGTTATCCAACTTGGTTGTTTATCAATCTAAAGATGGTTTCTTCAACTATAGGTGTAAATGTAATGCCAAGTACGATATCTTATATAAATTTATATTTGAGAATATTTTTTTTTAATATCAACTTTTTCTTAGTTTTAACTTTTCAGCTAATTTGGAAGTTCTACGTGTTGAAATATTGCGCAACATTGATTTTCATGAACAAAAATGTTTATCCAAGTTAAACTTCTTTGTAAATCCTTTGACCCAAAAATTGGAGGGTATGTGTTATAATTGCGATTATTTTTGTAGCTTGTAATATTTGGAAGTATTGTACAATCTTTATACATTTATTTTTTTAAACATTTATATTATTTATATTGGGATTAAAAAATTTACGTGTTAATAGTTAACTTAAAAAACTTCAGTATGAAATCCAGCGTTATTCTTTGCATTGTAAGTTGTTTTGCTACACAGAAAAAAGTATGACACAATTTTAAGTAATTAAAAATATTTTTAAGGGTGGGTGCGAACGGGCTAAATAGAATCTAAACTAAATTTAAAAATATTTTCAAATAATTTTCAAAACACTTTTCAACCCTTTTGTCAATTTGTATTTAGTTTAGAATTTGTTTAGCCACCACGCAGACGGACTAAAATTTAAATTCGATTTCTAAAAATTTTTTACTTGAAATGTTTGAAAATTGTTATTATTCATATAAAAATTCTTTACAAATAAAAAGGAAAGTTACAAAAAAAATAACAAAAAGTTTTTTTTTTATTAAAAAAATTCCATTGTTGGTTCCTTTTTAATTTTTTTTTATTTACAAAAATCTATGGAAAATGTTTAATAATAGAAACATGATTGCAGTCAATAGACGAAAGAAAACATTTGTTTTTATTTTTATATATTAAAAAATATATTTTAAAAAGTTTGTTTCAAAATTTTTGTAGTAAAAATTTATCAGTTATTTTTACGACTTTGTTAGTTATTTATACTACATTTGTTAGTTATTTTTACTGTATTTGTTAGTTTTTTTACAGTATTTTTAAGAAGTTATAAACAACTTCCCTTTTAGCTATTTTAAGGATTAGTAGACTCCAGTGACAAATTATTTTTGATGTAAAAATAACCTAAATTACCGAACCACATTCTTGTAGCAATTTTATTTGTGAATTATATTATCTACATTTCAATATCTAACTTCAAATCCTTATGTTAAAAAGTAAAAAGCCATTTGTGTCAATTTTGTAATTTCTTGAATTTAATCAAATATTGACAAACTACTGACAAACATTAGGGTGGCACTGTAATATCTGAAGAAATATATATATTTTTTTAATTTAAAAGAACATCGTACGGATTATTTTTGCCAATTAGCAGAAAACTAACATGGTAAAAATTTGGATCAAGGCCGTGCATCTTTGAAATCGAAGTTTCTGAATTTTAAATATTTTAATTATAACTTGCAGCCTGCGCTTGGTTTTTGAGACTTGCCTGACTTGTAAGCCAACGGTTTTCTTAAGAAATCTTGATTTGTTCCTCTTTTATAACCTAGCCTGAATCTTGCGACACATCATTTCTTATCAAATTTAGTATGCTGTACAAAAAATATAAAAACATTTTATAAATAGCTCAAACAGTTATCGAAATATAGTGAAGATTTTATTTTTTATCAATTTAACAAAAAATCATTCTAACTCTAAAATCCTTCGAAATATTTCAAAAAACATATTTATTTATTTATTTATTTATTTATTTCCAATAAATATTTTTGATATTTATGTTTAGCAAATTTCAAAAAATATATATTTTTATATTAAAATTTAACAATCTTAATTTTATTAGAAACGATTTGTTGCAAGACATAAGGAATTTTATTTAATTTGTTTCAAAATTCTAAAACGTTAACCCCAAAGGTACATGGCTAAGAGTTCTTGATTGGACTCAAATTTTCAGGTTTAAACCGCCCGATTGTCAGCGAATATCCAAAGCTAATTTTTCAACATCTACAGTATTTGATGTTTTGTTTTTTTTTGCTACATGACAATTGTTTGTGTCGTAATCAGTAGTTGTATTTTTAATTGTTATAACAGTTATTTCTTAATGATAAAATACAAAACAACTATTTTCACACTTACATATTTGAAAAAAAAAACGAAAAGTACTGTATTTCAAAACAGTTGTTTGAAGCTGTTATTTTCAATATTATAATAAACAACTACCAAAACAGGATTTTGCATATATTTTTAGTTTGGAAACTTAAATCAGATAATTTTATTGTATCTTGTTATTTTTATTGCAAAGCATATTTTTATAATACTAAAAGAAATTAAAATTTGTCCATAATTTTTTTAAACATACTTTTAATTATGTTTACTGCATTTTTTAGCTATTTTTTAACAGTTAAACCTATGATGCATATACGTTTGTTTTCGTTGTCATTTTCAGTAGATTCCGTCGACAATCATTTGTGCATATTCTACTTAAATACACTCTGGTCTCGTTTTATGCGGATTCAAATTTATGTGATTTTTAAATTAAAATTTTTTAGAATTTAAACAGATTTTGAAATTTTACATGTCTTTTTAAGCTTTTTTTACCGTTTTTAAATTAAACCAAGTTTCATTTTAAACAAACTTAAAAACATTAAATGCATGCTGGAAATTGTGTTGCTAGAAGTACTGGCGGGGAAATATCGACACTGACTAATGAAATTACAGATTTAGGTCATCAAATTGGAGGAAACGGATTTGACTCGCTAAATCACGATGATTTAGAAGAATTTTTAGCTAAAGAACCAATAACCGATAACGACGTTATTAGTTATTTACAAAATCAAATTCTTAATGTGGATCCAGATACGCAAAGATCATTAAAGATTCAACTCGGACTGACTGATCTGTTTTCCGAATATCAAGAGTTGCATAAGCAACTTAAAAATTCCAAATCGCAAAGTTTGATTACAAATTATTTTGCAAGAAAGGAAACAATTGAAGTCCCTCAAAATGCTTTGATCTCGTTCCCTATTCACGAGATTAATTCTAGAGATGAAAATGATATTTTACCATATGATGACAATTTGATTATATAATCTAGTGATGAAAGTGACGTTGAACCAATTCCAAAACGATGCAGACAATTATTCAGTGATTCAGATTTATCATACATATTTACAGAATTTCCTTGAACAATTTGTTAGCTTATTTTTTGGATTATTTTCTGTTCTTTTGTAATTAATTAATGAATTAATATTATATTATTCTTTACTTTTTTTTAAACGGGTTTTGTTTTATTGTAAAAACAAATGAAATAAATATATTTTTGTTGATTTTTTTATGCGATTTTATTTTAATTTTTTAAAAAAAAATTTGAATTTATGCGGTTTTTCAGAAATTATGCGAATTCAATTTATGCGATTTTTTTTTGGAACGCTTCTATCGCATAAAACGAGACCTGAGTTTAAGCTTACAATCATATGATTTAATATGATTAGTATGGCATTGATAGACATGAAGTATTGAAAATGCCTACAGTATGTTATTTTTGAGGTTTTTATATGTTCTTCTGGTCAGTTACTTGAGTAAAACATTGAGTATCGTCAATAAAATATGTTTACAATAATGTTAACAGTAGTGAATAACAAATAGACAATACACAAATATTAACATGGCATAGATGATGATGGTGATGATGATATCCTTTCTTACACATACACAAACAAACAAACATATTGCTAAATACAAACACATATGCATTTTAAACTATAAACTCAAAAGCTAATATAGTACAGTGGATTTCAGATTTAACGAACAATTGATTGTCAGCCCCGTTCGTTAAATCGAAAGATTCGTTATATCCAGTACTAAACAAAAAATATTTATTCTTGTAGTAACAAATTAAAAGGACAATTAATATCATATTTTATTACCAAAAAATTAAAAAAATAATATTAATAAAAAAGTAATTATTAAAAAAAAATTGTTATTGACGTTTGTTTTTCCGATTTTTTTAAACTTTATTCAATTGCTTCCTCAGGAAGCCTCTCGTAAAATTAATGCCTTAGAATGCTTTGAAAAAAATTCAAACTTTTTTATAATACCCCATTCAAACTGAACACCAAAACACATATTTTTGTTCTTTTTTTCAAGTTTTTAACTTTTAAATTCCATACAAATTTTAAATCATAAAACTTAAAAATAACGAAAATATGTATTTTGGGGTTCAGTATGAATGGGATATTACACAAATTTAAAAAAATAATAAAAGGTTGATGGCAATACATAATTCATTGTAAACAAAATCAAATACAGGTTGTTCTATATGTTCCCGGCCGATATGTTTGTTGAATAAATCTTAAACGGTACAATATTTGTTTAATAATATTTTATTACATAAAAGTTCGGGTTGTAAAAATTATGTATGAAATATAATATCGGCTTAATGGCCACATCTAGCCGCAGCGGAAATGTGTACTCTTTTATTTATATTTTGTATAACATTTTGGCGTATTACGGGTGTTATTGCTCCTATTTCTTCAATGATGTTGTTCTCTAGTATCATCCTAAAGAAATTAGTCGGGGCAGTGAAATCAGAAGATCGAGGGGGCTAATCGAAATCTTCGCTTTTTGACATAATACGGCCAGGAAAAAGTTCTCGCAAAATACGAAGATCTTAAGGCCGTTGGTGTGCCAATTAAGTATATTCAGTTTTCCAGTAGAAGCTATCTGTTTATTAACAAAGCCATCTAAGTCGAAAAGTGCCTCGTCGCTCACAATGATTTTTCACCAAAACTGGGCATTTTTATATTTTTTAAAAACTTTAACACGTTGTTGGTGCGTTTGATGCACCAACAAAACTGTCAAATACAAACTGACAAATATCAACCAAACAGAAATGGCGGTTAAAAAATATCGACCAAGACTACAACTGTTTACCTGACTACTTCATCTATTTGTAAAAATTCAGAAATCCAGATTTTGATTTTATTTTACATATGTATGTATGTATTTAAATAAGTTTTGCGTATTTTTTTATATGTATTTTTATATTAAACTGAGTACTAAATTGGATTTTAATTCGTTATACACAGTACCTAATGTAAAAATTTTGTCTGTTCGTTAAATCGCGAATTCGAGAGTTCGTTAAATCGGGAATCCACTGTATGTATTTTAAACCCACATATTTTGATTGTTGTGCAATACTCAAGTTGGGTTTGTTTATAAATAAGATTTATTAAATTAAAATCAAAGTTGCTTTAAATAAAAATATGATTTTTAGCTTTATTTTCATACAATGTCCAGTTAGCTACTAACTGGGACTTTAACTGACCCATTTGTTGTTGTTTCCCATGTAAAATTTTAATTGACTTCCTAGTTAAATTTTAACTAGACATTCTTTAATCGGAACTTAGTGTTAAAGAAAATGAGTTTAACCCTTTAGTGCCCAAAAACCGTCAAAAAAGCGGTTGTCAAATATTAAACAGGTTTTGGCTAAATAATATTTTTTTAATAAAGTAAATAACTTGATATCGATAGAAAACATTATTTTACTACTTTTTCTGCCTTTAAACTTTTTTTGTTCAACGAACGATTTTTAAAGAATAAAGATGTAAAGTCAAAATTTTGTAAATTTCAAAAAAAAAAAAATTACTTTTTAAAACATGAAAAAATATTTAAAAAATTCCCAAAAATATATATACAAAAATAGCATACATTATTGATAATAACAAAGAAAGTTAAGAGCCTCTACTTGAAACATAAGTTACTTCAGAACTCACAGGACACCGTCAGGTTACGTTTTACAAACATCCCTCTAATTTAAAACCAGTTAAATTTTTTTTTTAAATTATAGTGTTATTTAAAACTAAAATCGAAACTATTGAATTTATTAATACGCCTTTAACCCTTTATGTGCTATATGTCCTAAATTATGCCATAATTAAAAAAAAAAATTAAATAAAAAAATTTAATGGAGTTTTTCCTGGTTTGTTTGAGACTCTTAATGACATCACGATTAGGTATTTCAAAAATCGATTTTTAAACTTTGACAACGAATCTGTCCAATTTCCTGGTACTCAACTAGTTTCGTTGTTTAGTTTTATAAAACCCAAAACTCTATTTTAGTTTTTCTTTATAATTATCTGTAAATAATGTAATTTAACTGTACTTGAATTCCAAATGATAAACTAAAATAAACTTTAATTTTTGCAACATTAAACGAACAACTTTTATACAACACATACAAGAAGTAAGAACAAATTTCATTATAAAACAAAGCGGCAATAATGGTACTCGTTTTTCTTTTAGTATTTTCAACCAAATTTAAAACTTTAGTTTCTTATGAAAAAAAATAAACAAAAATGAAAAATATCTAATAAGAAAATGCTGCCAACACTTAAATGCTGCCGATTCCAAAGCTTCCAACATATTTTTAACCGGCCAAACGTTGAAGATTTGAATTCTTAACAACGTGTTAGCAACGAGAGCATTCCCTTGTAAGTATTCTTCAACTTGTTACTCTAATTCAACTTATTTCTGTTACATATATTTGTTTCCTAGTACAGCTTATAAGGATAAAGTAGTAAATTTTTATTTTTTTGTATGCGGTTTTAAGGATTTTCAAGTATTTCGAGTTGTGCATTTACACTAGTAAAACATATGTAAACATTTAAGGATTTCGTGGTAAAATGCTTTCAATTTGGAAATTATTTTTTGAACTAAAAAATCATGTAAAAACAATTTACATATACATTAGGGTATCCCCATAGAAATAATTAAATAATAATAGGGGAAAATATGTTAACCATTTTTGCAAGAAATCATTAGTTCCTCAACAGTGTTTAAATTTGGCGCTGCTGATGTACAATGGGGGAAAAAAATTAAAATGTTTGCAAAAAATTGCAATGCT
The DNA here is from genome assembly GCA_949748255.1 of Eustalomyia histrio. Taxonomy (NCBI): domain Eukaryota; kingdom Metazoa; phylum Arthropoda; class Insecta; order Diptera; family Anthomyiidae; genus Eustalomyia; species Eustalomyia histrio. Next base: position 148,586,676 of record OX456526.1, read on the forward strand.
GAGGCTTTTACAAAAAAATTTGTTAAACATTTTTGTTCAATTAATGCTTCTTTAATGATAAAGAAAACGTGCACGGAAGGCATAGCATTTTTTTAAGTTCTTTTGTATTAAAATTTTGAAGGCAATTGTGGACTAGACCAGTTGCGTCCAACTCATATGCACAATGTGCAAGCTTTTACAAAAGAGCTTTTTCACCTACAGCGAGCTTCGACGAGAGCTTTTTACATATGTATATGAGGGCACAATACAAGGGTGGAAATTTTGAATTTCGAAATGTTATAAGTTGTATAATTTATTTAAGCCAAAACACTTTAATACTTCTTTTGAAAGATCTTTAAAAAGAAAACGCCATATTCAAAAGGCTTGCTGTGTTTTGCTAAGGATAGAGAAACAACAAAAGAAATCTTTTATTTGATATTTTTTTTATATTGAAATTGGTCGATTGCAAATTTTTCTTTTGAAACTTTAATTTCAGTTCATCTACTAATTTGGCCCTATCTAAATTTTTATTCAAAAATATCTTTCGGCATGTATTTTAATTCCTTTCAATGGTTTATCGCTATAACCACAAACCAAACATACGGGATCGCCGTCATTGTTTTCAATAAATAAAAACAACTGTTCCCACGCTTTATAAAATATATATCTCTTTTAGTGAACATGACTGATCGTTGTGTGTTTGAAAATGTTTCTTTGAAAGTTATTTTCAAGTTGATGGAAAAGTACTAACGTACTGAATTTTCCGTCCCTGAAAAAAAGCTATTTACTACAAACGTGGTTAGGCTAACTTGAAAACTTTAAATGCAATTATCTCGAAATCGATTTTTTGAGTTATTCCGGTCTTTTCGCAAATGAGCGATATATGGTCGTCAACACACAACTTTTAAGATGCATTTTGACAAAAGGTTAAAAATTTAAAAATTCCATTAACATTTTTTTAATGCATTTCTTATAAACAAGGTCGTCTGCATAATTTTTGATAACAATTTTGCGAGAATAATCAAAATACACTAATACCGAAATCTTCTATCGCTGGTAGGGAACTAAATATCACTTTTACAATTTTTTTCTTATTTTTTTTCAAATTTAGTGCTATTACTTCAATCAATTTACAAAACAGCAATTTATTGGTACACCCTAATGTATAGGGTCCGCCAAATAACTTTTTTTTCTTGAAAATGCTATAAAAAAAAACTACTGAATATTTTCTCAAATTTCTTTTTTTATTTGAAAGTACAATCCATTGACTGTAACGGCCAGCCGAGGCAGCCATTTGAATGAAATTATTTTCCATTATTAACCGGAAGGATTGTACTTTCAAATAAAAAAAGAAATTTGAGAAAATATTCAGTAGTTTTTTTTTATAGCATTTTCAAGAAAAAAAAGTTATTTGGCGGACCCTATACAATGTGCATGGTACATTAAAATATATAAAACATTTATAAAAAACAACCAAGGTTATAGTTTTTATTTTGTTTTTTTTTTAAGGTTATGGTTAACATAAAAGGGTTATCAGAGCCGCAACTATAAATTGTTTTTCACCAGAAAATTTTGTAAGAATGAAAGTGAAAATCACACTTTCTGTTTAGAGAATAAATTAAATAAAAATTTAGATATAAATAAATTTGTGTAATAACCCAGTGCAAAAAATTGTAATGGGCTATTTTTTGGACTACCAGTAATTTTTCTTTTTTTGATTTTTTTTAAAAATCTATTACCAGTTAATGGGTTATGTAACTCATTACGTTTGTACAAAACCATAAAAATATCCAAAATACTGTGAACGCACAAAACCACATTTCATACCCAAAAATAAACGTCAAAATTATTCATATTTCAAAACAGCTTAAAATAAATATACATATTTGAAATTGCAAATAATTATTTACAATGTATTTTGTATTATTAAGAATAAAATGTTTTTTAAAGTAAATTTTTTTTTAACTTTAATTTTTTTTCACACAGCAGGTGATGATTTGACAGTTTTACCATTTTACCCAAACAAAAAGGACGGGTAAAATCTGGTAAAAAGAGAATCACAATTACTCTCTCATGAACGCTCTCATTCAATAAATGTTTGTTACAAGAAACGCTTTCTGGTAAGATTGGGCACCAGCGGTAACGTACATCGAACACACCTATTATTTTCTATACTGGGAGTATAAATAAAAATAATTTGTGATCATTCTTAAAAAGGTTATTTTGAGTAAAGTATTTTAAGGGCAATGGTATTTTAATTACTTCAGTTAGTTTAAGTATCTCTATTTTACTTTTGTCACGAGACAAAGCCGAATAAAGTTGTTTTTAATAATATTCTTAAATTTTAAGCTTTTGTCATTTAGACACAAAAACTTTATAATTTTGTTACGTTTTTTTTTAATCAAAATCATTTTCAGTAAAATTGGTCAATGAAAGAAAGTTTCTGGCAACACAAATAAATAAGTCAACTATCATAAAAATGTTCGATATTTTTAATTGTGTGATATTAAAAATCGATTATTTTCATCTCTAACAATCGACTTCCTAAAGGGTGGTTAAATTTTAAGGGCCTATGTTGAATGTGAACCACACCTAAACGTCAAGTTTATTTCTGCATTTCATTCCACATTTCTCAATTTCAGACTAACTCAATTTGAACCATGGAAATATACACAATCGAGCAATGCGTTAAAGTTATTCAGGCTTATTATAAAAATGGGCGTTCAAATCAAAATGCATATCGTGCCCTTCGTGATTTTTTCGGTCAATTTAATAGTCCAAATGTGCAAAAATTTGAACAAACCGGGTCTGTAGGAGAAGTGAAAACTCCAGTGTATGCTCGTACTGCAGAAAATATTGCTGCTGTTCGCGATAGTGTGGCTAAAGAGACGTCCACCTCAACTCGTCGTCGTGCCCAACAATTGCACCTCTCACGCTCATCGTTGATGAACATTATGCATAAAGACTTGCATTTACATGCTTACAAGGTGCAATTGACTCAAGAACTAAAGCCTCTTGAACATTCCAAACGTCGTCAATGGTCAGAATGGTGGCAAGAAATGGCAACAGTGGATGATCAATTTTCGAAAAAAATCATCTTCAGTGATGAGGCACATTTTCACCTCAGTGGATTCGTCAATAAGCAGAATTGCCGCATTTGGGCGAATGATAATCTAAGAGTGATTGTCGAAAAATCAATGCACCCACAAAGAGTGACTGTTTGGTGCAGATTATGGGCTGGCGGCATCATCGGGCAGTATTTTTTCCAAAATGAGGCCGGTCAGGCAGTTACTTTGAATGGTGTTCGCTATCGTGAGATGATAACGAACTTTTTATGGTCCGAATTGGAAGATATGGATGTGCACGATATGTGGTTTCAACGGGAGGGTGCCACTAGCCACACAGCAAACGAAACAATGGCTCTTTTGCTCGACAAATTCAATGGCCGTGTTATCTCACGTGGTGGCGATGTCAATGGGCCGCCAAGATCATGTCATTTGACACCGTTGGACTTCTTTCTTTGGGGTTATTTGAAATAAAAGGTGTACGTCGATAAGCCAGCAACAATTACAGAGCTAAAGGATGATATAATTCGGCACATTAACGGCATAGAACCTCAATTATGCCTCAACGTCATCGAAAATTTGGACCATCGGATGGAGGTGTACCGCCGAGGTCGCGGCGGCTATTTGGCCGATATTTTGTTCCATACATAATTGAAACATACCATATTATTATAATAAATAGAAATGACAATAATTTCCTAAATAATTTGTGTTTAATTCAAAATCAACATCGGCCCGTAAAATTTAACCACCCTTTATAAGAGGGGGGTGGGGTGGCTTCAATTAAATTGCATTTATATTTGTTTATAAATGTTTGCTATTTAACAAATTAAAGAAATTCCATTAAATAAAAACAACAAAAACATGAACATGATGACGACTGATTAAAGTGGTGATCAAGTTAAGGGTCAATTAATACAAAAACGAAGCATAAGAATGAAGACACAATTCCCAGTACCCTTTAATGTATAATGTATATTTATAAAACAACTTCAAATAAAAAAATAAATTAAAAAAAAAACTCAAACTGCAAGATCTATATTAATGCTCTAATTAGTTAGTAAAACAACAAGTACAATAAAAGACTCCATACAGAGTAATCCTATAAGGAAATGAAGGTATCCCAAAGAAATTTAATTTGATTTGAGGAAAAATTTAAAAACGTTATAGAAAAGTGGTATTATGAGCCGGTCAAGATTATTTTATGATTTTCAAATTTTTAATCTTCTGCCAGTGTTACTTCGCTAGTGTACTTCCCCATTTAGATAGGCAAAATAAATTTTTCACAATCTTAATAAAAATGCACTACAATCCAACAAATAAAAATAAAGTCTTAATAAAAATGTACCAACTAAAACCCAGTGAGGATTAAAAATTAATGCATATAAATTAAAAAAAGAAATATTGAATGAAAATACGAAAAACTTAAAAAAAACATTGTACATTGTTTTGTAAACAAATCAAAAAGAAAACATTTTACAAGTGGCTACACGATAACAAACGATTATTTATACAAAACATGCAGGCCGTAATTTCCAAAAATTGAGCAAGAGAATAACAAACATTTTCGAAATCTTGTTCCAAATTCCAATATAAAATGCAAATTTTCTACCTTAAACGGAAAAACTATAAACAAAATTTGAAACGGAAAATAAAAATTAAAATCTCCTAAATGTCTGCCGGTTGTTTATTTTTTTTTTTTTTGAAACACTCTTTTTTTTAAAAATCTTGTCTACAATTTGGAATATTCTCAATATCTTCAATGGTTCTCTAAAATAACACAAGAAATCTTGTGTGTAAGAATTATTCCAAACAGATCATTAAAGATGTTGAGAAAATTTGCTGTGAGTATGATGAGTTTTGAAAATAATTATATTCGAATATTTATTTTTTTTTTATTCTTCAGATGAATTTTAGTAGTCGGTGGTAACGGTTGTTGAAATATCTTAAACGGAAAAATCAACGAAAGTGTGTATTAAATTTTGCCATTTCTTTTTTTTTTTTTTGGAAAAATAAATTGATTTTGTACTTATTTTGTTGGTACATGGTGTGTGTTTTCAAAATAATATAAAATTAAAAAAAAAAAAATTCAATCATCTTTAAAGAAATTATTTTGAAAATTATTGTGGAAGGCCAAAGTGTATGTGTGTGTTATAATTTTATAAAATATTTTGTCTTCGTTCATTGTTGTATATTTAAAATTTAAATTAATTAAATATTTCTAAAATAATCGAATTTGTGTTTGCATTGTGTTAATTTTTCTTGTTTGTACATAGGGAATATTGAAATTTTGGTATTTGATTATTTATTTTAAATTGAAACAAATGTGAAACATTTCGTTGGGTGTTGAAAAGTTATTTAGTATTATACAGAAAAAAAAATTTGAAAAGATGTAAATTTTATTAAAAAATATTGCATAAAATTTTATTAAAAAAGCAACAACAACAAAATAATATCAAGTGTTTTAAAACATACAATTTAAGTGTTCCTTTTAAAAAAAAATGGGTTTAATTATCCTTTGTGAAAATATCAAAGCTGAAGCTATATACGAACAACTGGGCACGGATATCTGTAGTATTACTACCGTAAAATGGGAGGCTTCTTTAATTGCTTCGATTTTATTGCTGGCCATTTTAATTTATATATTGAAAAAATGGAAATACAGGTAGGTAAACAAAGATTTTAATAAAGAAAATAAAAAGGTAATACAAAGTATGGACTCAGTTCCCAAATACGGATGTCATTATTATAAAATTGTTCGGATTAGGTAGATTATAAATTCTGGTCACAAATTATCAAGCAAAACACTCTGTTTTAATGAATTTTTCTTAGTTTTTCCAATTCGATTAATCGATTAACCGATTCTTCAATTAATCGCCTCTATTTCGGTTAATGTTGAAACAATTAATTAAAAACTCAAATATCACAGTTCAACACAAAACAAAATTTCGGGGTTGCGACGATTGACTCTTGATAAGGAGACCAAATAAAATATACGTGTGTCGGCGTTTTGATATTTTACATCGGAATTTTATTCAAGAGGCGGTTTGAGTTTCCCAGCTCTGGCCTGTTCTTGGAGCATATCGGTATATAAAACTATGTTTTCTTTACATCTGAGGTGTAGGGTATGTTCAGCAACTTTGTAGATAACGGTATGACAAATATTTTTGTAGAACATATTAACCCTCTAACTCCCACTCATAACGGCATTCTTGGGCTTTATTCTAACAAATTGTAAAAAACACCCCGAAAAAGAGAAAGGGCGGGGATGAAATGTTCTACAAAAATGTTGGACATAAAATTCTACTATATATGTCAGAACACACCAAAACCCAAAACTTAACACACATCAAAAACCAATCAAATTCAAGATTGCTCATCATTTAGGCATTTTTTTTATTTATTTTTTTAAAGGTTTACTTCCACTGAACACGTCTGACATTTTCTTTTTTAAGAGTCGTCAGATTCCTCTGAAAAAACCCAAGATTATAAGGCATGATTCTTTTAAAAAACTCAGAATGCTTTGAATTGTCCCAAACATACACTTCAGAAACCAACGCAATATACTTAACTTAATTGTTCAGATAAAAAAAGCTCTTTGTGTTCTTATTGATGAAAGAAATACATTTATTTTGCTTTAAACGATTTATCGATTAATCGCAAATTTTTCCGACTAATCGACCCAAATAACCGATTAATCAATTATATTCATTTTTCGAATAAAGACCTAACCGATAACCGGCAGGGTCGAGTAATTGGCAAACTAATTTTTCTATAATTTTTGTGATGTCATTATTAAAGCTCATTGGACTCGAAAAAGTTTGTCAGTTACCACAAGAGAGGTTGTAACTGACTTATCAAAACCATTTCAACTGACTACAGTTGCTCTTAACACACCGTTATCTTTCAAATACCGTTACCGAAATAGCATTATCATTAAAATACCGAAATAATAAAATAAATGAAATAGCGTTACCCTTAAAATAATAATCTAAAATACACACTGTAAAAAATATTCTAAATGCGTTTCCTTTACCAACCATGAAAAATAGATAGAAATTTTAAACCATTTCCTTTTAAATAAGAAAGCTCTATATTCGGATGATCGATTCGACAGAGCTTTTTTGGCTCAGATTCGTATTTTCTTTCAAAATGTTTTGTTTTAAGTCTGTGCAAAATCAAATTTAAAGTAAAAGCCAAAAAAAACAAACATTGCACTACTATACAAAAACCTTCTTTTATTTTGCACAGGCTTTTAATAAAACTTTTTCAAGTATTTTCACTTTCTAAATACGAAGTTAACGGCAAAAATTCTCATATAATTTCATATGTACCCTTTATAGGGTCTCAGACCAATATATCGATGTGATACAAACGGAATAACAAACTGATATACCCTCTCATATATGTGAAGGGTATAATTAAGCAATTTAGTAACAAAAAAAAATAATAATAAACAAATGAAAAATAATGAAAAATAATTTTAAATATAGCTCAAACTGAATAATATATAAACAAAAGCGAAAGAAAACGAAAAAGAACATATGCCGCAAAAATTTATTATTATTTTTTTTTTAACAAAATGAAGTGAAAAAACTCATTTCACTAAAATTCTATGATCGCATTTTTTTTTTAAAGGAATTCCCCCGTATTAACAACAAATTTAAAAAAAAAACTTGTCATAAATAAAAATAAACAATTATTATTTATAACTACATACGATACATATCATATATGCTCATCTATAAAAAAAATCATAATGATTTTTGCTGCCACACTTTAACAACAGCATAATGAAGTTAATGATGACAATGATGATCTTGTGTATCATAACACCATCGTCAAATATTATGACGTTTTGATTAAAATTCATTGAAAAAATTCTGAATATTATAAAATGCATTGTAAAAATAACATGTGTCTTTTGTTGGTTTTATGGTCATTATTTAAACAAAAGTACATCTATCCCTCGAAAGGAACGGGTATTTACTTTAACACGAACTTTTTAAATATCATTTGAATAAAATGGTGCAGTAATATTTCGATTTATATAGAAAGTATTTTTATTTATGTTTTTTGTGTTTAAAGTTCAACGATAAATTAAATATATAAATTTTAACGATTTTTTTCGAAAAGTTTTATATTTATGCGCTCTACTTAAAAGGGGCAGTAACTTGATCAACGTCCCCTAATAAAAAAAATAACACAAATTTTTAAAAGCTAATGAATTTTTTTATTTTACAATCCTGATAATGCAAGAATTGAATCTTTATCATTTAATTTATAATTGTTGATTCCCGTAATGAGATATGAATATCTCTTTATCTAATAAAATTTTTGTTGTGAGCGAAATAAATAAAAATTATGCCTAAAACTTAATATTTTCCTGCAAAAATCTTCCTCATTTCTTAGAAAAAAAAAATAACGCAAAAACAATTTTCACTCAAAAAATTTTTCACTAAAATAATTTTTGAGATTTTTTCTTTTAATTAAACAAAAAATTTTTTGGAGAATTTTTTTTCATGTGAAAAATTTTATGTTTTTTGAGTGAAAATTTTAATTAATGAGATATGAATAACTCTTTATCGAAAAAAATATTTGTTGTGAGCGGAATAAATAAAAATTTTGCCTAAAACTTAATAATTTCATTTCAAAAAAAAAAAAAAATTTCACTCGAAAATTTTTTCACTTAAATTATTTTTGAGTTTATTTCTTTTAATTAACCAAAAAAATTTTTTGGAGTATTTTTTTTCATGTAATTCTTTCAGTGAAAATTTTTTCACAAAAATTATTTTTGAATTTTTTTTTTATATTAAACAAAAATTTTTTTTAAGAATTTTTTTTTCATGAGAAAAACTTAATGCTTTTTTTTCCTTAACAATAGTAAAATTTTTTGTAAAAATTTAGAAAAAATCTTCTTAAGCAACGAATCTATCATATAAATCGAGGGAGGGAGTAGACATGAGTATGTTATTTATTTTTATACATATTTCTTAGAATTGAATTTTGTAAATAAAAAATTTTATGAAATTTTGATAACAAAAATGTTTTCTTAACATTAAATTGATTTTTTAAATTGTTTGTTTTCAATTTTGTAATTTTTGCTTGCACAAAACTGCTTTTAAATACACTCAGAAAAAAAAGTTAGTAGAAAAATTTGTAAACGGTTTTCAATCCCACTTTACTATTTTTGTACTGATTTTTAGTAAAAAAATTATTATTTAGCAAATCTTTTTGCTATTTAAATTTAACAAATTACAGATTACAAATTACAGAATATTAACAAATTTTTGTTGCTATATTCAGAAATCATTTTACGAATTTTTAAAAACCGATTTGCTAAAATAAGCAAAAAAAAAATTAACTAATTTTAAAAAAGTGGATATAGAAGAAAATGGTATTTCTAATTGAATATTAAAATGATATATAGATTAAAAAGGGGATCGGAAGGGAAGATACCGGACTCATGTCTAAAAAAAGGACATCCACTTAAAATAGCACAAAAAGGTTTTTTTAGTTCTAAAAATTAGCCCTAAAAACAATTCAAATTTGACCTTAAAATTAAAAAAGAATTTACTAAAATATTTTTCAAAACAGAAATTACCAAATCAAATTAAAATGATAAATTAGTTTGTTTTTACAATTTTTAAGTCTTTGAATTTTTTTATTTATTTTGTCTAAAATATTTTAAAAAAAAAAAATAAAAAAAATTTTGATGCTCGATAAAAAAAAAATTTGAAATTTTCTACTAATATTAATAGTATTTAGTAATTTTTTTTGCTGATTTTAGCAAACAGATTTTAAATTCAACTTTACAAAAAGTTTACTAAAATTTAGTAGCTGCAGCTAAATTTTCTACAAATTTCATTTTACTACACGTCAGCAGCCATGTGTTGCTAAGATTAGCAAAAAATACCGCTGGGCTCAAATTAGCAAAATTTCCCGTAATAACAGCAAAAATTTCAGTTGCCATTACAGAATTTTTTTGGTGAGTGTATTTACTTTTTTCCGTATCTAAGGGTATATGCTGCAAACTGGCTAAAGTGAAAATAAACAAAAACATTTTACAAAAAAAAAAAATTGGTAACGCAATTTTGTGTACATGTTTTCTGAACTAAATTGTTTAAAATTCTTAATTAATTTTGTTACCAGTTTTTGAAAACTGTAAATGTTTATTTTAAAAATACAAAATATTAAATTATTTTGAAATTTGTTTGTGCTTAAAATTATAGTTTATTTGTGCTCCATAACAATTTGTTTAAGAATTTGTGTTAAAGAGGAAAGTTTGCCAAAATTTGCTTCAAAAATTTCAGATTAATTACGCTGAATTTAATGGTGATAGCATTTTTTAAAGTTAGCGCTCGTATTCTAGATTTAATAAATTTTGTGAACATTTTTTTTCCGTGAAAAAAATAGCGGAAAATTTTATTTAACAGAGTTGGATTGATTTAAATTCAAAAATGATCCCAAGAGTAAAAAAATATTCACTCATATTCGCGAATATCGTGACTTCGAAAAGCGATTAGCAACAATTAATTTAGCGTACTCAAATTAGTAGGGTGCCCAGCTTATTAAAAATGTGTCAAATTTGAACACACTGTTATTGAAACAATATGTAATAATTTGTAAATATTTTAAACTAAGAATTAAAAAAATTATTAGTACAGTGTTTTATGTATAGAGTATAGTGTTTTATGTATTAGAATTATTTGCCAAATATTATCAAACGAATATTTAACCGAATACACTTAACGTGACATTTGAAATAAGTAAATTCTTATTGGATTAATTTGCACATTTAAAATTATCACAGCAATAATTCATATCTCAATAAGATAACCTAAAGACTTGCAGTCATTTTATATTTTTCTCCCCCTATTTAAAATTATTCTTTCACACTAAACTCCAATAATCTAAGAGGATATAGACATTTGTATTCATAAGCCATAAAATTAAAATACATAGAAAACTAAACTTCTATTTTTAAAAACACACAACTCTAAAAATTATTTTTCTTTTTTCATTTATTAAAATAAAACTGAAACATGCACTTGAGTATACTTTAATGAGGCAAAATAATGATAATTGACTATAGACTTTAGCTGATTTGTTTATAAAAGTTGCATTTAAACTTCCATACATAATAAAATCATATAAAAATCAAATTGATCTTAAGATTCGAATAAAAAAAGACTAAAAACAACACTTGTAATACATGCTATAAGCTAGTTTAATAGATTTTTTTTATACACCTTTAATGGTGGAACATTAAATTTATTTTTAATATGTTAATTATTTAACAGGGCTTTTTGGAGTTTTTTTTTTAATTTTCATTTGCTTACAAGGAAGGAACTTCAAGCTAAATACTTTGATTTTAATGAAAATTTAATATATTGTGGGAATTAAAATTTGGTCAAGCTTAAGAATTTAATTGACCACTTAAATTCTTAAGGTTCACCAAGTTTTTTCGATTCGATTTTTGGTGTTTTATTATATTTCATCAAAGGGATTTTTAGAGGCTATTCCTGGCACATTTTTTGTACTTTTTAGCTTTTTTTAAAGTTGTTGTAAAATTGACCTCCTACATATGTATTTTGTATTCTATTTAATTTAAGAGGACACGTGTTTTTTCTTTTTTGGTACTTTTGCTTATTTAGATTTGAAAGAATTTTGCCGAAGCTCTTTTTGGGTATACTTTGGGAAATAATTGGCAAGCAGTGTGTGAGCGCCCTAGTGGTCTAGTTGGTAGCGTGCTAGCTTATCAGTGCAGGGGTCGTGGGTTCAATTCCCACCAGAGGCTCTGGTCTGTTTTCGCCACAACGAGCCGATGGCCTTTGTTGCTAGTGCTCGGTTAGGGTATTAGGATAAAATTTGTAATTATATGATTAATATTAAAATAAATAAATAAAATAAGCAGTGTGTATATGCAACTTCCCCTTTGGAAAGAAATATATACTTGTACATTATTGTTATGCAGTTTTTGTTCTCGACATGCTCCCGAATAGAAAAGTACCGACAAGAGCAAATTTTCTTTCCTTCATCCCGGATTTCCAAAAAAAATTACATTTAGATTTACCCTCTCCATCACATTAAAATTTCATTAAAAACTGAGAGTTCAGCTTGGAATACTTTCCTTGTTAGTCAGTCAATTTATTCAAAAAAAAAGAAAGCAACTTAATATCTACAAACACACTTTACAATAAAAATGTCTCAATTGAATTTATACGAATATATACAAATAATTACAGTGGCATACTGTTTTCTGGATGTGCACATAGTGTTGGTTGATGGTAATGTAGCAAGTGGCATGCCACTATACCATATAATGATTTGCCAGATGTATTTATATTAGGATGGAATTTATGTAGGTAAAACTCTCACTTTGTCGAGCTAGTAATCTATATTTATTTAACAAAATGCTTTAAATAAAATTCAGCCTAATACATATAAAAGTGACGGCACAAGTGTGTTTATTTGTTTATATTTGTATATGAGGCTTTCCTTACAAATTGGCAAAAATTTGTGTGGAATTTGAAAGAGAAAAAAAATGAAAAAAAAAAATACATATTTTGGGGTTCAGTATGAACGTATTATACAAACCTACACTCACAATATTATTTCGTTAAAAACAATCTAAATTTTTAATCATTGTTAAATAATAGACAAAAGTAGTAAAAACAATCGGAAGTTATTTAAAATAATCTTTAATATTTTACTGACAAAACGTTAAAAAAAGAAAATTTTTGTAGCTTGTTTTTCAAGTTTGTATTTGTGTTTCCAATTGCAAAACACAACACACACACATACGTTCATATTTTTATTTTCTATGTTTATATGTAAATGTGAAAAATTTCTTGTAATTTGTTTTAAAATAATTTCGCTTTTAAGCAACTATTTGGATAAAAAATCGAAAAGTAATTATTTGAATTTCTACAGAAAACATGAAATTTTACAATCTTTTATGGAAATTCGGTATTTTTTTAAATTTTGATTTCTGAATGACTAATTCAAATAGTTAAAAAATTTATTTCTATTTTAATTGATTCTTCATTTAAAAGCAAACTTTATGTATTACTTTTAAAATAAACTTCAATCGGTAGCGGAAAATATATTCTGAATGTATGAACGTATTATAAAAAATTAAAAAATTTATTGCCCGGAACAAAAATTTAAAAATGTTCTTAAATTTTTCTGAAAATTGGGCTGAATAGGCGTGGTTTAAAAATGACAAATTTAGCGCTCATTTTAAGTAATTTACTTATAATATTGTAATGAAGTATTTTCCAAAATCCAGAAATTTTACTCAATAAGTTTTTATGGGCAATTTAATAAAAAAAATAAATTATAATAATAATTATATATTTTTTTAAGTCAGAACTAGTTCTGAATTTTTAGTATAATAGACTTAATTATCTACAAATCGGTAAAATATTTTTTTATTTATAAAAAATAAGTTCTAACATGTTCTGATTTTTTTTAAGGAAAACTTTATTTATTAACATAGTAAAATTTTCAGTATTTTTTTTAAAAAATAATGTTAAATTATTCAATACCACGCCTACTCTGTCCATTTTAAAATAAAGTGAAAAAGTTGTTTCATCATATCAATATATAACTTTTCGTATTTAAAAGTTAACATTGATACGATGTTTTTATTTTTAAGAGGAAATTTGACATGGAAAGCCACATATATATATATAGTATATGTTGCTTTTTAATGTTGCATTAACACACTAACAAATATACAACAACAACAGCAGCAACAGGAGTTCAAATGCACGTGCAATGCATTATTTTGCTGTAGCTGCTGTTTTTGATGCATTTTTGTTAATGTGGCTATAAATAGCGCTTCCAACATGTTTCATTTTTTAAAAAAATGCTTTAATGAAGATGTTTGGTTTTACGTTTTTGTTGTTTTTTTTTGTTTGTTTTGGATTTCAGTTGAATTGTATTTTAATCAGTACTCAAGTGTTTTGGGAAATTGTAATTGAGTAGACATACATATTGTATACGGAAGTATTTGTTTTGTGTCTCTTTATAATTTTTGAAGTGATTTTTATTCCTTAAGGGCACAAGAGTGTATCATTTAATATGAGTGGGTAATGTAATACCCAACAAAATTATACAAATAGTAAACAAATACGAGGGGGGATCAAAAAGTCTGTGACTTTTTCAATGAAACACAGTTTTTTTTGCAAAAAAAAAATATTTTTCAATACACTTAGTCCAACGTTTCTCCGATTTTTGTATCCATTCCAAAAAATAGTATTTTTCGAGGTCCATAAAATAGGCATTTGTTTCATCAATAATTTCATCGTTTGAGCTAAATCTCTTTCCACCGAGCCATTTCTTTAGGTTTGGAAATAGGAAATAGTCACTCGGGGCTAAATCCAGAGAATAGGGCGGGTGAGGGAGCAATTCGTAGCCTAATTCATGGATTTTCGCCATGGAAACTGCACATGGAGCTGTGGTCCATTGTGAGCAAACGCGGCGCCTATCTTGCAGACAACTGTCTTAAATACAATTGATCATTTCAAATCGAAAGCACACTGCCATATGAAATGCCTATGGCATCAACAATCTTACGCACTTTTACACCATATCGTGGATTTTTTCGACAGAACGTTCAGCGTCATTCAAGTACAAATGACGCTGAACGTTCCATAACGAAAGTCAGTAAACCTCTTTTTTACCATTGAAATTGATGGGGGACTCTCCATAGTATTTATCAAGCTTTTACTTGGTTTGACTGATGATTTTTTTTTATAATAATGTTTAATGAGAGCCTTCCAGTTTTAAAAAAATCCACGAGGTTGTATGTTTTGAACAGCTGTTAAACGCAAATTAAATGACGGAACTTGCTCAAAATTTGATAGTAGTCTATTAACAGGTGGTACTTGTTGTGGTGGCAGTGTTGCATTTCATAAAACTACGAGGGAAGTTAAAAAAGTCACGGATTTATTGATCCGCTCTCTTAGCTTACATTTTAACTACATATGTAATGCATTCTGGTTGAAAATTCCAAAAATACACAAACAAACAGACATAAAAAGAGCCACACTTGTCATTACCAAAATTGATAGATCAACCCACAAGCAGTGATTTCAACCCAAAATCAAATCTATTAAATTTTTACGATGACACGGTAATACATACTCAAATTATTTGTTAAATATGACAATAAAGACTTCATTAAAACTATTGTTTTGCTTTTCTTTTTTCTACACGTCAAAAAATTAAAATAAACATCAAAAAATTAAAACTTTTCTGATTGTGTTTCATTTCTAATTATTTTTTGTATTAAATATTTTTTTTTAATATATTTGGAACTCTAAACTCGAAAAATGAAATTAAATGACACACGAAATAGAATGGAATGAATTAAAGAACGAACGAAATTGGAACACTAAACTTGAGAAACCAAATGAAATGTAACCCGGAACGAGTGAAAATGGGACCCTTAGAAAGGCGAAATAAATAGAATGGACCTGGGAACAATTGAAATTGTAACAAAAAAATAAAGGGTATGGAATAGAGCGAACCTGGATTTTAGTACTATTTATTATTTATTTATTTATTTATTTATTATATATATTTTTTCCGAATTAAACATTTTTACACAGAGAAAATAGATTCCTTGTTAGAACCGAATTTCTTACTAATTGAATGGTTCGGTTGCAGCCACTGATATATTTGTTTGTGGCAACAGAAATTCAGTTATTACAACGAAAGTTCGATTAGACCACTATATTTCAATTTACCCAGGAATACATTTGATAGTGACAACCAAAAAGTTCGTTTGCTGCAACCAAGCCCTTCAGTTGCCAAAAAATTCGGTTTTCAGAAGGATACGTTTTCTCTGTGTATTTTCCTATATCAGTTTCATGTTTTTTTACAAAACCAATTTGTCAATTGAAATTATTTTTTTATTTAACTGACCAGTAATTGATTACATTGGAATTAAAATTGTAATACTGTTACTGATTCCCATAACCAATATTCTATTCTAGTAATTCTCATTCAGTTGACAAAATTTATTACATATAGTGTCAAAGTTTAGAGGCCAAAAGGGCGAACTAGGATCCAGAGGGAGTTCGAGTTATACTTCGGCAATTTAACTCGACTCACCTGACGATTATTTTCGTGAGTTATTTAAAAATATTTCCTAACCGTATTATTCTTGTGAGTTAGCTAGGAATATTTACCAAACCTTTTCGTTGGAATTTCACGAATTGACCTGACTCACCTTCGGGTTACTTCAGACCCCTGTCATACTCCGACTCAGGGAATAGTGTCGCTATAACTCTAAAAAAAACTTTTCTATGCCATAAATCGTTTTCCGTTCTCGTTACCTACGGAAACGATTATACTGATCAATTAATGAAGCAGACCTTTAATAGACCCAACTGACCCTAAGTTTTCGCTGACTGGAAAACAAAACTGCATTACAAAATCTATTATCAATGGTCAAAAAAAGTCAGACCATTAACATCGTTATCACTAATCAAAAAACTTTCGAATTAATTTGAGTGAAATAAAATATATTAAAGCAATTCAAATATAATTTTTTTCGCATTAACTTTAATAAAAATCAATGTCGAGCGCCCTGGTAGGTTAGTTGGTAGCGTGCTAGCTTATTAGTGCGGGGGTCGTGGGTTCAATTCCCACCAGAGGCTCTGGTCTGTTTTCGCTACAACGAGCCAAAAGCCTTTGTTGCTAGTGCTCGGTTAGGGTATTAACATATAATTTGTAATTATATGATTAATAAATAAAATAAATAAATAAATAAAAATTAATGTCATTGTCCTGAGTAGTTTGGTATTTAAAATGGGCAAAATCGGTTGAGAGGTTCAAAGGTTATGAGTAAATTAAGGATTTTCTTTAAGTAAAATAATTAATTTTTTACATCAGACAAAGAGGTGTATAATATTTTATATTTATTTTAAACATTTTTTTTGCTACCATTTTCTTTTCACCACTAACAATTTTTAACTGCCAAATTTTATTTCACTATTATTTTTTTCTAAATTTTACTCAAAAATTATCTAAGAATTATTTTTAACAGAAAATAATTTTTTATTTATTTTTTAAAATTGTTTTTATAAAAATGGTAAATTCTAATTTAAACATACTTTTAACCTATTACAGTATATGACCATAGACCAACCTTTTCCTTGTTTCAAGGATATCATTATTTTAAAAATAACCAGTCGACATATTTCTAACAGCTTAATAGTGATAACTTTTAAAATACTCTATTAATATAAAACAATACAACAAAATGTAAAAATTTTCAATATCATATAATAAAATGTTAAAAAGGATACATAAAAAGGTATATCAAATTCAGCCCCAATAATATTTTACTTGCAAGGCTTTATTTTTTTTGTCTTGTTACAACTAAGTTCCAAAAAGCGTTTGTTTATATGTGGTTTATCTTGAATGTTTCTAAACCATTAAATTTTTCCTATAACACTTTTGTAGTACAACTCAAGTGAAAACAATTTTGAAAACACATAACAAAATCTGTAAAGTATGAAAAACATATCAATTATTTATGAAGCCTTTAGTTTTGCAACAAAAACCCAAAAAGTAATTAATACTTTAGTTTTTTTTTTAACAAACTAAACAATTTTTTTTAGCTACTCTATTGAAAAATTTGTTTATTTTGGTTTAAACCAGCAATACATCATAAAGTGTTTAAAAAAATAAAATATATGCTGAAAAAAAATCCCAAATGTGCCTGAAAATATGCAACAGTAATAAATATATTTTAGCACCCAAATATATGGCAACAATTTTTTTCGCACCATTTACGTAAATTCTTGTTATAACAAGAAGTGCTATTGTTTTTTTGTTAAATGATGCAGTTTTTTTTTTGTAAAGAAAAATAAAAAAAAAATTGTTGAAAATATTTGGAAATGTTATTGGTTGGTACATGTACATGGAGTCATCATATGAGTGTTGATTTGGTATATCCAGTGGTTCTTTTGTTTTTGTTTTATTTTTGCCAATATAGATTATCATAGTAATGGTTACTGAAATGTTCCCAGATATTTTGTTTTTGTATTGTATAAAGGAAGGGTAATTCATTATATTGTTTCATGGGAAAACTTTACAATGAACTCTTTGGCAGACGGTTATTACTCCAAAAAAAAAAAAATGTTTTCAAGCGGCATTGTTGGGAATGTAGGTTAAATTCCTTTTGTATGTGTATGATGGAAATTTTATCGATACAATAGTTATTTTTTTTTTGTATATTTTCATATTAAATCCTATAAAAGGGTGTTTATTTTTGTCCAATATATAAAAATTTCAATATGCTTTTAGCAGAAATTATTTAAAAAGAAATCTTTTATAAATAATTTAATCATTTCAGTATGTAAATTGTATAAGTATTTAATCTTTAAAATTTATACAAATTTATTTTTCAAAATTTTTTATACTTTTAAATATCTATTCCTTTATATTAAGCACGTGTGTGTGTGTATATTTTCTACTTAAATATTATTTACTAATAACATTTTCAAGTTATTATATCATATTTTGTTTTTAAGTTTTATGATTTCATATTTTGTCATATTTTTTATGATTTGTTTTGAAGTTTTATAGCATTTTTGGTTAAATAAAAATTTTATTTAAATCTTTTATTACAAACATAATTTTTTTTCTCTAAATTA
This sequence comes from Eustalomyia histrio, assembly GCA_949748255.1. Classification (NCBI taxonomy): domain Eukaryota; kingdom Metazoa; phylum Arthropoda; class Insecta; order Diptera; family Anthomyiidae; genus Eustalomyia; species Eustalomyia histrio. The sequence continues at coordinate 148,605,400 of OX456526.1, forward strand.
AGTTTTTTTGTATAAACAGTGTCAACACATTGAATTATTAATAAACATTTGTTTGGAATTTAAAAATAACATTAAAAAGTTATTATGGACAACATTTTAATACGAAAGTCTAAATGCCTACAATTTGTAAAATGGAAATGGATTTACAATACTGTAATACTCCACTATGCGGGGTGAATTTTAGTAAATGTTTTTTTTTTTTCTTGAGTGGAGTACTTCATCATTGTGAATTTAGCTTAAAAGTTTTCAAACATTTAATGAAAAATATTTGGCCTAACAAAATTATATACTAATTCGATTTTGTTTAAACTTAACCCTTTGGCTACTACACACAAAAAATAGATTCATTGTGTTAACCGAATTTCTTGCCAACCGAATGGTTTGGTTGGAGTCACCGATAAATTTATTTGTCGCAATCGAAATTCGGTTAATGCAACAGAATTTCAGTTGCAACTAAATATTTCAATTGTATCAGGAAAATATTTGATTGAGATAACTAAATTATTCAGTTGCTGCAACCAAAATATTCAGTTGGCAAAAAATTTGGTTTTCACGATGAATCTGTTTTCTCTGTGTGATTGTTGTTTTATGTCCCAGTTTTAATTTTTATAATATTTACTGATGCGATTTGTATCGACAGAGAATAATTGAAGCTTTTGGGGGCATATCAATTGCAGCTATCATTTTGTCCTTATAGCCGAATAGGGTGACACAAAAATAAAAAAATATTTATTTTTTTTAATAATTTTTAGTACAAGTTTTTTCGAATGTTATTGGATATAGGTGATCAGACTTTTGGGAAGACAAGGTTCAAATCTTCAAGCCTTAAGAAACATCAAGATATTTGGGATAGATGCATTCAATTTATAAAGGACGCTGCTAAAATAGGGGACATATGTCTCCCATTGGTCGTCCAAGGTATAAAAGTGATGGATTTTATTCAGTTTAGGGTATTTTTTGTTCGCATTAATAAAATTTTAGTAATGTTTTTATTTGATTTAATTTCTAAAATATGATTTTTATAGATATTTTCTTTGAAATCTAAGTCCAAGTCTATCCTGTATAATTTAAGAAAAAAATTGTTTTTTTTCAATGAGATAGCATATAACACACAGAAAACAAATTCATTGTAACAACCGAATTTCTTGCCAACCGAATGGTATGGTTGGAGACACCGATATATTTGTTTGTCTTAATCGAAATCCGGTTGATGCAACAGAATTTCAGTTGAAACTAAATATTTTAATTGCATCACGAAAAAATTTGATTGGGACAACTAAATAATTTGGTTGCGGCAACCAAAATATTTAGTTGGCAAAAAATTCGGTTGTCACGATAAATCTGTATTCTCTGTGTAAAAATTATGTGTTAAAATTAATTTGAAAAACGTTTACCATAAACATAAATTTTACTACATTATGTAAAATGTTAATATTTATACACTCAACAAAAAATTTCTGTAATGGCTAATGAAAAATTTTTGTTATTACGAGAAATTTTGCTATTTTGAAATTAGTAGAAAATATTAGTAGCCGCTACAAACTTTTTAGTAAAGTTTTTATAAAGTGAAATTTAAAACCGATTTGCTAAAAACAGCAAAAAAAATCACTAAATATTATTAATATTAGTAAAATCAAATTAGTATAAAAAATTAGTAAGCGCTACTAAATATTAGTAAATTGCTGTTAACTCAATGAATTGTAAAATATAGCAAAATTTTATTTATAAAATAAAAATATTATTAAAATGTCCAATATAAGTTAATTATTTTTAGATACACTTGTTACACTTTAAAGCTGCTAATTTGTTTTGAAATTTCCTTACCAATTTTAATATAAAAATTTTTATTTTTTTTTATCGAGCAATATTTTTTATTTTATTTATTTTTTTCCAAAAAAATGTTTTAGACATAATTCAAAAAAAAAAAAAAATAAATTCAAAAGTTTAAAAAATAGTAAAAACATAAACGAATTTATCATTTTGTTTTCATGTGCTAGTTTTTGTTTTGAAAAATATTTTTGTAACATTTTTTTAGATTTTAAGGTCAAATTTTACACTCACCAAAAAAAGTCTGTAATGGTAACTGAAAATTTTGCTGTTATTACGGGAAATTCTGCTAATTTGAGCCCAGCGGTATTTTTTGCAAATCTTAGCAACACATGTCTGCTGACTTGTAGTACAATTAAATTAGTAGAAAACTAATAGCCGCTACTAAATTTTAGTATACTTTTTGTAAAGTGGAACTTAAAATCTGTTTGTTAAAATCAGCAAAAAAAGAATTACTAAATATTATTAATATTAGTGCAAAATTTTAAATTTATTTTTTTTTCGAGCATGAAATTTTTTTTATTTTCTTAATTTTTTTTCAAAAAATATTTTAGACAAAATTAAAAAAAAAAAACCAAAAGCTTAAAAATCTTAAAAAACATAAACGAATTTATTATTTTGTTTTAATTTGTTGATTTATATTTTGAAAAATATTTTACTCAATTTTTTTTTTACTTTTAGGATCAAGTTTTGATTGTTTTAAGGGCTGATTTTTAGAACTAAAAAAGTTTTTAGTGCTATATAAGGTGGATGTCAAATTTTTGGACATAAGTCGGTTGTGAAAAGTATCTTCACTTCCGATCGCTTTTTTCAACCTATGTAATTATATTAATTACTAGAAATAACATTTCCTTCAATTTTTTAAAATTAGTAAATTTTTTTTTGCCGATTTTAGCAAATTGTTTTACAGAAATTTGTAAAATGAGTTCTGAAATTAGCATCTAAAATTTGTAAATATTCTGTAAAAGTTCTGTAATTTGTAAAATATTTCTAAATAGCAAAAAAAAATTTACTAAATAATAATTTTTTTACTAAAAATTAGTAAAAAATAGTAGTGTGATTGAAAACCTTTTAAAAAAATCGGTTTACAAAAATTTATAAAATGAGTTCTAAAATTAACAACAAAAATTTGTAAATATTTAGTTAAATTTTTTTAATTTTTTAAATGGAAACAGCAAAAAAAATTTACTAAATAATAATTTTTTTACTAAAAATTAGTAAAAAAACAGTAAAGTGTGATTGAAAACCGTTTAATATTTTTTCTACTTTCAGAGTGTAGAAATTATTTTATTTAAGTAGTTACCAACTTCATTAAAGCGTATGTAAGTTAAATACATTCTATTATATGATATTAATAATTACCTGGTAAATTATGTTTCCTCAGATGGCAACTTAAGCGTAATATAATACATTATTTTAACTATAACCAAGTGCATTTATAAAACACATTATTACCACACACACACGCACACCCACACACACCCACACGCACACACACCCACATTTCAACAAACTCATAAATTGTTTTTACTAGAACTCAAAGACTAAGTACTGGAGGCATAACAATTAATTAAACTTAATTTGTTTAGAACTCTGTTGTTTCTTTCGTACAAAATCCACTGCTTGGTTACTCTACTACAAGTCACAATTTCTGATTGAGATTGGTTTTTCTTTTTATTTTTTGAAAAATATAACGCCATTTAAATGTTTTTCTTTTCATTATTTTTTCTCTGTTTTAATTTTTTTTTTCACAGGTGCCATAAAACTTTGTTAACATTTCATAATTTACGGGCAGCCATTGCTCTTTTATTATTCGCTATTAATACTTTAGAATTAGCAAAAGCATTGTTACCAATGCCCAACAATATAAGTGATTTTGGTGGGGGTGTTGATGATGCAGTCAACAGGGGTAATAACGGATATGAAAGCATTTATGGAGGAAACGGAAGTGAAAGTAATTTGCCACAGCAAACCGAACAACAACAACAGCAGCCAACAATAGACACTGAACCAGATCATATAGTTATTGTTATTGGTTTTGCCACTTTAGCAAATGCATTGTCAGCCATCATTTTAACAATAATGTTAATGTGGTATCATCGTGTTGTCGAAATAAAAAACTCACTGGGTAAGTGAAACGATTTTCAATATTTATAATTTTTTTTTTCATAATTTCCATTTATACATTTGTTTTTCGTTTATTTTCAATTGTTTTTTCTCTATTATTTTCCCCTAGAATTTTTATATGTCAGCAGTACTTTGTCGGTGTTAATTTTTATTTTACGTGTTTATGAATTGGCGGAAATTGTTTATTATGATTCAATTATGGCATTGGAATCATTTTTACAAGCATCATCAGCTTTATGTTTATTATTACTAGCTATTATTGATGGTTTTACGGTTTATAAAGAGGTAAGGCTTTCCAAAATAATTAATTGCCCAGGTAAAAAAAAATGTATACCGTGGCAATGTCAAACCTTACAGCATTTGTTTATTTTCAATTTTGTGTAAGCGTTATTAAATATTAACAACTTTTACAATTTTTGTTAATATATAAAATGCAAAAATAATTATTTTAGTTTTCTTCGATCTTCTCTATTCATATAATATTCCTTATTGAGCCAAAGATCCTTTATTTATAAAAATTTAATTATAAATCTTTATTTATCCCAATATTTCCCTGAAGCCAACAATAATTATTTTGATGTAGAATAAATCAGAAAAAACAACAAACAACGTGTATGAGTGTAATCACAATTAAAACAAAATAGTTTATTATCTATAAAAAGAGGGTGGTTTTGTAGAAACACATTTCATAAAAGTTATATGTATATTAGCGTGGGTCTAAAATACGTTTTTTTATTAGGAATACCAAAAATATTGTTCTTTGTGAAATTTTTTTTTTTAGTTTAGGTCGACATCTCAGGCTCGCCCAATCCGGTTAAAGTTAAATATTGCCTAATTTTCCAATCAAAATAGATGAAAAAAAAAAATTAGACAATATTTAAATTTTTCCGGATTAGGCAAGCCTGAGATATCGACCTAAATTTTTTTTCCAAAAAAATATTTATATTTCAGAAAGAAGAATATTTTAATTACTAATAAAAATTCTAAAAAAGGGGATTTAAGTCCCACCCTAATGTATACAATATCATTTATGAAATGTGTTTCTGTTTTGTTTTAATTATGAATCCACTCTTACGCGTTGTTTGTTGTTTTTTCTGATTTATTCAACGCTGACTTTTTGTTGAGTGATTAAATTTGCAGTAAACATAATTGACATATGATTCAAACTGATCCGAATTACGCGTTCAGTAACATTATGCTGATTTTATTCTACAGTGAATTTTGTTGAATTATTAAATGTGAACAAGAATTTTTGTGTATGGTTTAATCAAGAAAAAAGTTGATTTTGCAGTTCTCTGGTGTGAACTGGCTAAATAAAATCTAAACTAAATTCAGTTTTCTCAATTTCTTTGAAATTTAAAAATATTTTCAAATATTTTTCAAAACAATTTTAAAACCTTTTGTCAATTTTTATTTAATTTAGAATTTATTTAGCCACCTCGCACAGGACCTAAAATACTAAATTTTCCATGCCTGTCATTTCAATATATTTAATATTAATCATACGCTTCGTATTACATACAAATTTCAGTAATCTGATTTAACTTAAGCAAATTTTAAATACCATTTAATTACTTTAAAAGCATATTTGAAATGTACACCTATCTATAAAAAAATAAACTCCACTAAAACTATGTTAAATACCCGTATTTAAATCTGAAAATATTTTTTGTTTGACATGACCAACTATTTTGAACAAAAAGCGAGATTTGGCAGACTAAAAGCGGGGTATTTTAAATTGTTGTGAATAAAAGGATTGCTATTAAATTTCCAATATTTCAGTTAAAATTGGGAAAATTATAAATTATTGAATTTATAATCGCACAAAAATTTTTTTTAAAGTATATTTTTTCTCCACAACTTTGGGTTTGATGGTTTTTTTTTCAATTCAAAAAATCTAAAATTTAAAGACAAGATCTACATAGAACGTTTTTTTAAATATTTTACTTATTATTATTTATGAAAAAAAAAAATTAAATTTTCTTAAATATGAAAAAGCCAAATTTTGGATGAAAAAATGGTGTAAAACTTTTAAGGCACTATCAGGGTTTAAAAAGCAGGATAGTCCCACTAAAAGCGAATTTGTTGTTTCGGTTATATTTAGTTGTTGAAAATATGATATTGCTACTTAAAAATAAAACTGCAAAAAAAAAAAAAAGAATAGAGAAACTTGTAAACCAACAGCAATACAAACTAATATATTGGGGAAATAATGTTGTTGATAACATATGGATTCATTGCAAATTCTACAATTCCCATAGCATACAATAATAAATAGCATAACAACATGAAATAAAACAAACGGCAAGAGTATCAGCAAAAAAATAAATCTCTACGTAAAACATAACTAAAACTTCATACGAATGATATTATGATAGACTACTTACTGACTGGTGCCTCTAGTACTACACATACGACTAACAAATATTTATTCATATGTTTGCGATGAAAACCCTTCCATTTCCTAAGAGCACTATGATAAAATAAAAAGCGATAAAATTCATTGCTACAAGTATCAGCTGCTGTAAAATACAACAAAAAAAAATACTTTTTTATGCAAACATCAAAATACACTTCTAACGAAAAGTTACGAAAATTTTTTAATAAAAAATTGCAACACAAAATACCTATACACCACAAAAAATTTGTTTAAATTTAAATCAAAAGCATTGTTAAATTCAATAGAAACAGCTTTGAAGTCCAACTAAGTTTGTTATACCCTTCACCCCAGGTGGAAAGGTTTGTGATTCCGTTTGTAATTTCTACAATATTAATCTTAGACCCTATAAAGTATATATATTCTGGGTTCTTATGAATAGCGAAGTTGATTTAACGATGTCCGTCTGTCCGTCTGTGTGTTGAAATGGGTTTTCCGAAGAACCCAAACATGATGAGGACTTCATTGTTATTTATTTCTGTTTAATGTGATCCACTTCTGTTTGCTATTAAAAATCAGTTAATAAATGGCTGAGAAATTAGCAAAAAACCAGGACTACCTCTAATTTTTTCCGTAAAATCCCTTTGTTTAATATGTATGTAGAATTTTACGCAGAACAAACACATCCATTTGTTGAAATTCTTTTATTTCATCTCCACCTTTTATACACAAACAACAAACACATACAAAGATTTTTCATTTAAATAAAAACCAAACAAATCTCTAATGAACGAAGACTTTTTATATATGTACCTCTATTAACGATGATTTTGTGTGAGCTTTAATAGCTCAGTTGTATAGACGCTATGTCACAAATACTTTTTTCTCTAAGGCCGCGGGTTCGAATCCCGGTCAATTCAATTTTTTTGTACATTTTTTTTATTTTCTTACGACTTTTTTTTTGTTTATTTTTTGTTTTTTTTAACATTTAATAATTAATTTATATAAAATTTTTTATTAATAATTAAATAATCCATAAATAGGCTAAAAACATCAACATTTTTATAAAAACCCTCTGATACAAACAAAATACAAATGTTTTTATTTCTTTTTTTTGCTCCGATTTAAAAGAATTTATAAACAGATTTTTAAACCATTTTATTTCTTATATATTAAGAAAATTTTATACATAATTTCCCTTTGAGTGCAACTATTTTAGGTCATAATTTATAATAATTTATATAAAAAAAAATTTATAAACTATTTTCCTTCAAATTTTTAAAATTAAGCTAAAGAAATTAAAAATATTTTTTAATAAAAAAGCGAAATAAAATCCCAAATGCAAATTTGTCAGCTAAATTAAACGTTTTTGTAGAAATAAAACACATGCGGTTCTAGTGATTTCTTTTAATTTTCTTTTCTTTCACCTCTTCACCTTTTATACACAAACCACAAACACTATTCTAGAGCTGTAATATGTCCTACGGATACGTCTTATATAGCAAAAGATCGAAAATCTTTAGTATAACATATTTGCTGAAAAAACTCGGAAATATCGGTTCAGATACAAAAAAGTTATGCCTAAAACATACATTTTTTTAAATACCTAGTTTCTGGAACCATAAATCTTCCCGAGTCCAAGTTTTATCACCAAACTAAATAGTTAATTTCCTCTTAAAGGCGTCCGTATATAAATCTGTCCATTCCATATATGTCCATATATAAACTTCAGTTTTTTTCCAACCATGATGAAGGGTATATAAGATTCGGCATAGCCGAATTTAGCCGCTCTTACTTGTTTTTATATTCATTTTAATATGTTTCTCCTCTTTTGTAAATAAAAAAAAAATATTGACCTATTAATTTAAATACGAAAAAATTTATTTTAATTAAAATCATATTTACTTTAAATATTTAATTTAATTTTATTTTCATATGTAATTTAAAAATGTTCGTAAAACAAAAAAAAAGTATTAATTCAAATATGTTACAAGAATTGATTTAACTATAATTTTCTTTCGCTTTTTCTCTGTGTATTCAAAAAGAGTTCAATTAAAATTGTGCAGTTTTGTTACAGAGTGTAATATACACATACATATGTTAACAATAAAAAAATTACATAACTATCTATATAGCATATAAAATATTTAACATAACTGTAGTGACAAGCAAAAAAAAAAAACATATACAGATTTTATATGAAATGAACGTAACAAATAGTTATGCTTTTTTTTTGGTTGCCAAAAAAAGATTGTGTGATATGAATAATTCCTATGAAGAGTAGAACTTATCAAAAAAAAAAAAATAGATTCTAAAAATTGATGCATTTTTTATAGACAAATGATAAAGTTGTTAATAAATGGCAGTTTTTTCTATTTATAGTGTTTTTTTTTGTGTTCATGAATGAATCATTCTCATGAAAAACATTAGTTATATGAATGAACAATTTAAAAAAAAAAGCTAAAAGCTTAAAAGTAAATAAAATTTTATATATTTTTAAAATAAAATTTTATATATTTTTAAAATAAAATTTTATATTTCTTAAAAATTTTATATAGTTTTTTAAGCAAAAAATTTTCTAAAACTAATAGGCTTGAATATTTTGTTATTTGTAGGGAAAATAAAAATTGGTATTGGGAAAAGGGAATAATATTTTTTCTCTGAGGCTCGTTTAGCTCCTGGCGACTTTTTGCCATTTTAACGATTTTTAATATTGTTTCGATAATTCTTATTTAATAGAGTTTCTACACTTTAAAGAAGTGGACCAATTCTACCACATCCAGCATATTCTTCAGATTTAGCCCCCTGCGATATTCCAAAAAAAAAAAAAAATAGGTGGGCGGAACATTTTCGGTCACATAAAATGCCATCACTAAAAAAATCGCCTTGAGAACCTTGAGAATATTTATTGATTGAAAGGAAAAACTAAATTCTAAAAACGATCAACTAAATATATCGAGCTAAAAAGAGACTATGTTAGGGAATAAATGGTTTTAAACCCGAAAAATATCTAGACTAATTTTTAAGTTTATTTCCGAATCTATTTTTTTTTAAATGTTCGCGAGTTTAGAAATTTTGTCATATTAAAAAATTTATATTTTACGGTTTTTAAAGATTTTAGTTATTTTTGATACATGGGCTTGTATAAGCCCATACATGATCTCATATATTATATTCATATATGGTCATATATGTTCATATATGAGCATATTTGAATAATATATGAGCACATATGATCATATACGGCCATATACCCTCAAATTTCGGATCCAAAGACATATATGGTCATATATGAGATCATGTTTGGTCGTGGTTCAATATATGACCATACATGATCTCATATATGACCACACATCTTTTTATCCGAAACTTGAGGTTATATGGTTATATATGTTCATATATGGTCATAAATGTTCATATATGGTCATATATGTTCATATATGAGCATATATGTTCATATATGAGCATATATGAATAATATATGAGCACATATGATCATATACGGCCACATTCCCTCAAATTTCGGATCCAAAGATATATAGTCATATATGGGATCATGTATGGTCATATATTTAACCATGGACGTATATGACCATGTATCTCCATACATAATCATGTACAAGTCTATGTATGTTTGCATGGGCCACATACATATATAATCACATACAAGTCTATGTATGATCATGTATGTATATTATATATATTTTGATTTTTACATGGGCAACTAAGTTATATTTTTCCTTTTCCTTTATTGTTCCCTTTTTTTTAATTTTTACTTAAGGACTACAACTAGTCAATATTGACTAACTAGCAGTTTAAATTTCATAATACAAAATATATTTATTTATTTATATATCAAATTAATTACAGCAGACGAAGTTTTTGACAAAAACCTCTTACTGGTTGAAGCGCCATTTAAGGTCGTGGGGTTTGTAGCGGTTTAATCTTGTTGGCAATCCTGAAGCATTTAAGAGGGCCGGAATTTTATTATTTTGGTGTTGTAAAAGTTTAATTTCATGTGCTTCTGCTTTGATTTGTATTTCAGAAGCAATTGTTTCTATTTTTAGATCACGATGAATATCGGTGTTTCTTACGTACCATGGAGCTTTTACTAAATTTCGTAATACTTTATTTTGAAATCTTTGTATGATTTCTGTTTTGATAATTTTTTCTTTTTAATTTTTACAAATTAAATTTGTAGATTATTAAATATATTTTTCCTAGTTTGGAGATTTTTTTTTTTTAATTTAAACGATTTTTATTAATTTTGGAAAATTTTACAATTCATGTGTGAAATCTTAAAATTAAAATGCATTTTTACGAAATATCAATAATTGCATAGAATACTTCAACTTTTATGAGCGATATTTGTATTTCAAAAAAATGATTACCGTGTGGCACAGATTATAAATTAAAATGTGGGAGCGTATGATTAATATTAATTCGGGAGTTGTTTAACAAAATTGCATATAAGTTTCTTTGTCTTAAAGTAAGAAAAATTTTTCAAAAGATAAGTGAAAGCGAACATATTCATTTTCACATTATCACATTATTAAAAAGTATTTAATCTTAAATACTGAGACATTCAATATTGACTTTGAGCTAAATACCAGATTTGCATACAAAAATTAAAAATAATGTAAACGTTGTTTATGGATTTTCTGGCTTTTTGGTGCATGCGTCAAACCAATAATAAGCTCAGGAATTGTCCTTTTTTAATTTTGTATAGATTCTAAATTTTTTATTTACCTTAACTCGGTTCAAAAGAACTGATTATTATTCTATGAAGTTTAATATTTTCCCAGATTATGTAATTTATTTTATATAAAGTAATTGATATCAAACATTATTTCGCTTTAATGATGACATTGAAATATTTTATAGAAAAAATATTATACATAAATTAATTTCCTCTTAAAATTGTTTTACAATTACAAATTCTAACATTTGCTTTGAAATCAATAACTAATTATTATTGAAACCTCTATATTTATTACAAAACATTGATTATTTTATTAGTTATTTTTTTTAATATCACAAAGGTTTAAATATATTTTTTTTAATTCATAAGGGGATTTAACTTAGCTACAAAGTAATAAATATATTTTTTCCATTAGTTTTGTTAAAAAAAAAAAACTCTAGGGGTTTGTTACAGAAACATAAAAATGCTAAACAAATCCTTTGAATATTTTTTGTACTTTTATTTTTTTGAAAAACAACCGTTCAAAACGTCCTTCAAAACTTAAATTACAAACGCAAATAAAACAAAAGTTACAAGCGGAAAATAATATGCAAACAATATAGGAAATGTACGTGTAATAGAGGATCCCCAAAGGAAGTTTCTATTTTTTTTATGTTGTTGTTGTTGTTTACTACTACTAATGCTGCTGCCGCTGTTGTTATTTTTGTATTAAAGGAAGCTGTGAGAATTTCAGGATGAAAAAATACCATTAAAATTTAGCCTCACTCATGTTGTGTTTTTTGTTTTTTTTTTTCGAAAGTGAATTAAAAAAATTGCAATTTTTGTATTAAGCATGTTAAATCATGTTTAACAAATGTCTAAGCAAATATATGTTAAAGTAAAGTGTTGTTTAGTATATTTCAAGGATAATTAATGGAAAAGGGCCAAAAAATTAAATAATAGTAGAAAGGAATCTTTTTTAGTAAGCATTTTTTAATATCTTGTATATTTTAACAACATTTTTTTGAAATTACAATACAATTTTGCATACCATTTAAATCGTCGCTGTTTTGCTATATTCTTATTTATATTATTTTATATTTTGTTTGTTTAAACTCCTAAAAATCATTCTTTGAATATATATATTTTTTTTTCTGTTATTTTTTTATCTGTTGTTTGCTAACCTCCACTTACACTGGTTTGTTTTTCCATAAATTTGTAATGCTTTTGTAATTATTAAATATTTATACATTCTTTGCCCAACAAAATAAGCACTTGTTTTAAAATATATTTGATAACACAGTTAAGGGCAAAATAATAGCATAGAAAATAAATTAAAATTGCAATAAAAATGTATATCAATTGTTTTTATGAAAAAAGTTGTGTCATTGCAGAATATCAGCTGAATTAATATTAATCATACATACGCCTTCACATGTAATTTTAAAATTCTTTGTCAAATAGTTTTCAATAATTTTAAGGTTTAAAATTTAAAATAAAATTAAAGTTAAAGTTAAAATTAAGGTTGAAGTTAAAGTTAATGTTAAAGTTAAAGGTAACGAAAAGGTAAAATTAAAATGAAAGTTAGAGTCAGAATTAAAGTTAAACTTAGAGTTAGTTAGAGTTAGAGTTAGAATTAGAGTTAGAGTTAGAGTCAGAGTTAGAGTTAGAGTTAGAGTTAGAGTCAGAGTCAGAGTTAGAGTCAGAGTCAGAGTTAGAGTTAGATACAGAGTTAGAGTCAGAGTTAGAGCTAGAGTCAGAGTCAGAGTTAGAGTCAGAGTCAGAGTTAGAGTTAGAGTCAGAGACAGAGACAGAGTTAGAGTAAGAGTAAGAGTAAGAGTAAGAGTAAGAGTAAGAGTAAGAGTAAGAGTAAGAGTAAGAGTAAGAGTAAGAGTAAGAGTAAGAGTAAGAGTAAGAGTAAGAGTAAGAGTAAGAGTAAGAGTAAGAGTAAGAGTAAGAGTAAGAGTAAGAGTAAGAGTAAGAGTAAGAGTAAGAGTAAGAGTAAGAGTAAGAGTAAGAGTAAGAGTAAGAGTAAGAGTAAGAGTAAGAGTAAGAGTAAGAGTAAGAGTAAGAGTAAGAGTAAGAGTAAGAGTAAGAGTAAGAGTAAGAGTAAGAGTAAGAGTAAGAGTAAGAGTAAGAGTAAGAGTTAGAGTAAGAGTAAGAGTAAGAGTAAGAGTAAGAGTAAGAGTAAGAGTTAGAGTTAGAGTAAAAGGTAGAGGTAGAGTTAGAGTTAGAGTTAGAGTTAGAGTTAAGTTAGACTTAGAGTTAGAGTTACAGTTAGAGTTACAGTTAGAGTTAGAGGTAGAGTTAGAGTTAAAGTTAGAGTAAGAGTTAGAGTTAGAGTTAGAGTTAGAGTCAGAGTTAGAGTTAGAGTTAGAGTCAGAGTCAGAGTCAGAGTTAGAGTTATAGTCAGAGTCAGAGTTAGAGTTAGAGTCAGAGTCAGAGTTAGAGTTAGGATTAGAGTTAGAGTCAGAGTCAGAGTTAGAGTTAAAGTTAAAGTTAGAGTCAGAGTCAGAGTTAGAGTTAGAGTTATAGTTAGAGTTAGAGTTGGAGTTAGAGTTAGGGTAAGAGTTAGAGTCAGAGTCAGAGTTAGAGTTAGAGTAAGGGTTAGAGTTAGACTTAGAATTAGAATTAGAATTAGAATTAGAGTTAGAGTTAGAGTTAGCGTTAGAGTTAGAGGAAAGATACACAATCGAGCAATGCATCAAAGTTAATCAGGCTTATTATAAAAATGGGCGTTCAAATCAAAATGCATTTCGTGCACTTTGTAATTTTTTTTAGTCAGCATAATCGACTAAATATGTCCACAGTCGGGAAAAAACATTGCTGTTATTCGCGATAGTGTGTCATGAGGTCGGCCAAGCATTTACCGTGAATGGTGTTCGCTATCGCGAGATGATAACGAACTTATTGTGGCCAGGAATTGAGGATATGACCCTGAACGATATGTGGTTTCAACAGGACGGTGCCACTTGCCACATAGCTAATAAAACAATGGCTCTTTTGCGCGACAAATTCAATGGCCGTGTTATCTCACGTGGTGGCGATGTCAATGGGCCGCCAAGATCATGTGATTTGACACCGTTGGACTTCTTTCTTTGGGGTTATTTGAAAGAACAGGTGTACGGCGATAAACCAGCAACAATTCCAGAGCAAAAGGATGAGATAATTCGGCACATTAACGGCATAGAACCTCAATCATGCCTTAGCGTCATCGAAAATTTGGAACATCGGATGGAGATATGCCGCCGAGATCGCGGCGGCCATTTGGCCGATACTTTATTCCATACATAATTGAACCATACCATATTATCATAATAAAAAGGAATAACAATAATTTTCTAAATAATTTGTATTCTATTCAAAATCAACATCGGCCCTTGAAATTTAGCCACCCTGTGTATTGTTAATTTAGACATAGAAACATAATTTTAATTCTGCTATTTTTTCACTTTAAACTGTTGTTATTTTCATGCATAAAAAGCTGCTTAAAATTTATATAAATATATTCGTGCATACTTTTACCAACCGAAAACATCATTGTGTTGTTTTTAGTATTATAACCTCACTTTATACATACTTAAAGCAGCTAGCTTAACCTCAATTAATTTGTAAACATATTAAAATCTTTTACAAAAATTTTAAAATATTTTTTTTTGTTGGTTTTCTTTACAAAATTTGCTTACAGAGTGGGAAGTTATATTTACACAATCTTCTTAACTCTTAAAATCCTCAAATTCATGATCTGTTGAATTCATTAAATATAAATTATAAAGTTTTTTTTTTGTTAGTTTTTGTTATTGTCAATTTATATTCCCAACAATCACTGTTTTTTTTTTATTAAAAAACATTTTTTTTCCATTTACTTTAGTTATTTTATGCACTAAAGCACATTAAAGGGGGAAGTATATTAAAAATGTCCTAAAAAATGTAACAAATTCAAATTCTTATGAAGAAGTGCTGCAAGCATACTATTCAGTTGTCAAAAAATTCGGTTGTCACAATGAATCTGTTTTGTCAGTGTACAATTGGTTTTAATGTAAAACCAAAATTGTTTTTAATGCTTATCAAAATGAAAACTTTTTTGATTGTTGGATTTTTTGGTACATATATTATTTTTATATTTTTCTGTGTATTGTCATACCTGCAAAGAAGAACAAAATAAAACCGGTACGAAAACCGTAACCTATATTCGCTTTGGTTGCCATTCTTAAAGTTTACTTTATTTAAATTTTGGAAATATGAACCCGAATATCTCTTTGTTGTTAATAGCTTAGGAATTTTATTAACCACATATTTTATGTTTGGACAACTTGGCTCTCAAAAAAATTTTGAACAGCACGAAATATAGGGTCCGCCAAATAACTTTTTTTTTTTGAAAATGCTATAAAAAAAACTACTGAATATTTTCTCAAATTTCTTTTTTTATTTGAAAGTACAATCCTTCCGGTTAATAATGGAAAATAATTTCATTCAAATGGTTGCCTCAGCTGGCCATGCAGTAGCCTACATGATAGGTCCAATTTTTAAGTACATAATCGATTGTGTGCAGCTGTATTTCAGCAATGGCTTCACGAATATTGTCCTTTAAAGCGTCAATTGTCTCTGGATTGTCGGCGTAACACTTATCTTTGTGCCCACAAATAATAGTCCAACGGTGTCAAATCGCAGCTCCAAGGTGGCCAAACGACATCAGCTCTGCGGCTGATAATGTGATCTTCAAAAACAGGGCGCAAAACATCGAGTGTAGCTTCGGCTGTGTGGCACGTAGCGCCGTCCTGTTCAATTTTTGTGAACAAAAATTCGTTCAACATGGCCCGATAATGATCGCCATTGACTGTAACGGCCAGCTGAGGCAGCCATTTGAATGAAATTATTTTCCATTATTAACCGGAAGGATTGTACTTTCAAATAAAAAAAGAAATTTGAGAAAATATTCAGAAGTTTTGTTTTTTTTTAGCATTTTCAAAAAAAAAAGGTATTTGGCGGACCCTATACTCATTTATTTATTAATTTTTTTATTAATTTTTTTATTTATTTATTTGTTTATTTATTTATTTATTTATTTATTTATTTATTTATTTATTTATTTATTTATTTATTTATTTATTTATTTATTTCATAAAGTCTATGGAACAATATTCCTTACAGACTATAAATATATATATAATTCAAATAATAAACACTGTTTGAAATTATTTATTGCTCTATTTATTTATAACCGTCACTAAAAAAATTACAGAAATACACTTTAATAGCACACTTTATTTACACGATTTAGATAAACTAAACGTTAGCCACACTTAAGTTCTTCACACTTTGCGTTTTACTTATGAACTGAACTGCTGCGTCACCGAGTACCAGTATTTATATGGGTAGTCAGGTATTCTAGTTATTTCCAGTTTATTACGACACTAGATTTCTCCAGCTGTTAAAATTAGTGTGAAGAAATTTCTAGGTGTAGAAATTTCGTGTAACAATATGCTATAAATATGTCATCAAAATATTTTTTTTAAATAAGATTTATTGTAAGGTTTTAAAAGGTATTTATTTTTTCTATTTTCAGTTGAATTATATGGTTTCTGTTTATTTCAAATAGTTTTAAAACTCTTGTGGCTGTTTGCTCAAAAAGATTTTGTCGATTTTTATCAATTAACTTCTGAATTAATATTAATCATACGCCACGTAAGAGGAAAATAAAAATTTTAAATTTTTCATTAAACAAAAATGAAATTTAAAATTTATTATGGTTCTTAAGACAAAAAATAACCTTAAATATCCCTTATTTTTTTTTTAGTCTTTACAATTAATATTAATCATACGTTTTATATATGAATATATGAAATTTCATAAATTTGATTAGGTGAAATTATAAAAAATTTTTAAAGGGTATAAAAAAGTTGTCTTATTCCCATTTTAACAATTGTTAGCAAAACTTCATACTTTAGCATTTACTCCTTCTCCATTGCATTTTAATTTAAACATTTTTAAATATTATTGTTTACAGTACTTGGGTTGTCAAGCTAATAGTTTATTTTAATGCAAACAAAAAACGAACAAAAACTAAATGCAAATGCATTTTTGCTGTTTTGTTGCGGTTTATTGTCATTGCTGTTGTTATTCTGGTATTTTTTTTGTAGTTGTTTTGAAATCTGTAATGTGTTATCTTTGTTGTTGTTGTTGTTGTTGTGGTATATAAACAAATAAATTTCCGGATTTTATGAAAATTCTATTTGCCCTTACTAACAGTTATTATTATCATTATCATTGTTGTTGTTGTTATAGTTATGTTATGGTTTTTTGTTGTTGTTGTTGCATTTAATGTCATTTCTTGTTGCGCCTTTAAGCTTATCATCTTCCTCATCTTCTTTTCCTGGGTTGTTATTTTTTTTTTTGGATTTTCGTTCGTAAAGCAAATTGTGTTCTTAGCTGTTAGGTATAATACCCAGAATAGTTGTAATAATACTCTAACTTTATATGTCTGTCTTCTTCTAACTATTGCTTTTAAATGCATCTAGTACTATATAGTGTCTTATTATGTTGACTTTTGTTGTATTTTTAAAAGTCAAGTAGCGGAAAACTACTTAGTTATACACTTTCTTCCGCTACAATGCCAAGTAAATTTAGTTTTGTTGCATTTAGTTAGTTTAGCTTTGTTTATAAACTAGAGATTTTTGTTTATCTGATTTTTTTTTTTTGGCTTAGATTTTTATAAATATTTTATCAAATAAGAATAAAATTGTTCTAAGAGAAGCTAAAAAAAAAAATAGTGCATATTATAATAGAATATATAAAGGCTTAAGATATTTCACTAAAAAGATATACGCGTTGTTAATGAATAATGACAGTGTAAATACCTGGGTAATATTTTAATTATGAAAATGTTTACCTTTATTCAATAATAAGATGGTTCATTAAGCATTAGCGGGCAAAGCCAGTTTAGAATAAATTAATATTATGCTGGGATTAAAATATTATGAATTTTTCAGTCAATTTTGTATTTCAATTTTTTCAGACATCAGATCTGCAATATTTCTTTCAATATTTAATTTAAGAATTCTTAAAAATCTAGCTGAACTTAAAATATCATTAATATTTTCATCAATGGTAGATTCAAATAAATTTTTTATGAATTTCAAATGTCATCAATATGTATGCCGAATTTCTTGCAACCAAATAGTTTGATTGGAGCCACCGATAAATTTGTTTGTCGCAACCGAAATTCGGTTAATGCAACAGAAACCAAATATTTCAATTGTATCAGAAAATAATTTGGTTGTGACAACTGAATAATTCGGCTGCTGCAACTAAAATATTCACACGCTGAGAAAAACCATGATTGCAATATGATCACTGGTACTATATTGTGCTTGCTGCAATAAATATTTTCAAATTTTATGATTAGCACCTTCTATTTTATAACATGATTGGCTGTAATCATACTATGGTAACAAAAATTCTGACTATGAAAAAAATATTATAATTGAAGCAGAGCCGCGAATAAAGTTGCAAGCGACAAAATTGAAATTGTTGAGAAATCAAAAAAAAAAACCTTTAGAACTTGTAGGTGTATCCCACTGACTGACTTCTTTAAATTGCATTTTGATAACGAAATCCTGCATAATTTTGCCTAATTTAATTTTTAAGTCATAAAAGAGAGTAATTCTAACGGTAATCTGGAAAAAACAGATTTTGTTAAAATTGTCGCTTAAAAGTATGCAACGATAAAATGCTGGCAGCAATCAATAAATAATTATACATCAAATAAAACATGACTTTGACATTTACAGTCATTGTCTTGTTTTTGTAAAAACCAAAATTTTATCAGTTTAGTCAGTTTATTTTTACTACAGAATGTCTTAAAAAAACAATCATATATTATTTACTAAAACTGGACAAATATCAGATGGGTAGAAAATACCTTTCACATGTGATTAAAACATTTCATCAATTGACTCGTTTAGATCCAGTTAATTTTTTTAGCTTAAGAAGATTTTTTTAAAGGGGTTTTATATTAACATATAATATTATTTACACTAATCAATTCATTGTCAAAAAGATTCTATATAAAGATTTTATATTTTTTAATTCTTTAAAAAAAAAACAATTAGAAATTTTTTTAACCCTTTGAGACCCTTTCTGATGAAACATCAAAGCTCACACGTCTGGGTCCAAAAGGGTAAAAAAAATGTTTTTTAATTAATTTCTTGTAAAAAGTTCTCAAAATATTAGTAAAATATTTTTTATAAAAAAAGGTCTGTAGAACCCAAGATTTTTTTTGCCCAAAAACGTTTCTTATATAAAATAATAGATATTTAGAAATTTATCTGATAAAAACCTTTTAAGATTTTATGGCCTTTTCTTAAACTAAAACTCTCAGATTCTCCAAACTGTTTCTTAGATAAAAGTTCATATATTACAAACAAAAAAAATAACTTAGATTCAAGGCTTTACCTTAAAAGAAAAATTTATTGATTCTGAAGACTTTACATCATGAAAAATACTGAGATTCTAAGGACTTTTTCTAGTAGAAATATTCTTAGATTCTAAAGACTTTTTCATAAGGAAAAATTTCTAAAAAAAATTTTAAAAATGTTGTTAGAATTTTAGGTTTTTTTTTATTGAAAAGTCATTAAAAATTAAAAAAAAAAAAATTTAGTCTTTCTTACAGATTCAAAGTTTTCTTGAAAGAAAAGGTCTCAGAATCTTTGATTTTTTCCTTAACAATTTTTTTTCAAAAAGTCCTTAATATCAAATTTTTTTTTTTAGAAAAAACATTTCCTTTTTCATAGTTTCTACACTCACCAAAAAAAGTCTGTAATGGCAACTGAAAATCTTGCTGTTATTACGGGAAATTCTGCTAATTTGAGCCCAGCGGTATTTTTTGCTAATCTTAGCAACACATGTCTGCTGACGTGTAGTACAATGAAATTAGTAGAAAAATTAGTAGCCGCTACTAAATTTTAGTAGACTTTTTGTAAAGTGGAATTTAAAATCTGTTTGCTAAAATCAGCAAAAAAAAAATTACTAAATACTATTAATATTAGTACAAAGTTTTAGATTTATTTTTTTTTATCGAGCATCAAAAATTTTGATTATATTTTTTAAAAGATGTTTTATACAAAATTAAAAAAAATCAAAGGCTTAAAAATCTTAAAAATTGTTAAAACAACGAATTTATCATTTTGTATTAATTTGGTAATTTCCTTTTTGAAAAATATTTTAGTCAATTTTTTTTTTTTACTTTTAAGGTTAAATTTAATTGTTTTTAGGGCTGAATTTTAGAACTAAAAACCCCTTTTAAGTGCTATTTTAAGTGGATGTGCTCTTTTTAGACATGAGTCGGTATCTTTATTTCCGATCCATTTTTTAATCATATGTAACATTTTACGGCAATTTAAGTTTGTATGTATAAGTTGAAATTATTAGAAATAACATTTCCTTCAATATCGACTTTTTTAAAATTAGTAATTTTTTTGCTAATTTTAGCAAATCGGTTTTCGAAAATTTGTAAAATGATTTCTGAAATTAGCAACGAAAATTTGTAGATATTCTGTAAAAATTATGTTATTTGTAAAATGTAAATAGCAAAAAGATTTGCTAAATAATAATTTTTTTACTAAAAATCAGTACAAAAATAGTAAAGTGGGATTGAAAACCGTTTACAAATTTTTCTACTAACTTTTTTTTGAGTGTAAGATCTTTTCCCTTGAGAAATTTTCTTAGATTAGGGATCATATAATAATTATTATCTAGGAATTATAATATAGCTATGAGGGACAATAATATTATGAGAAGATTTTATCATATTATGATAAATTCAATATCATAACATGTATATTTAGAACAATAATTTGGTAACTTTTTAATCATAATATAACTATGGTTGGCACAACCATAAACCCAAAAATATATGATGCTCCTCGAATATGATTGCTCCAACCATGTTTTTGCTTTGCGTGCAGTTGCCAAGAAAATCGTTTTTCACCATGAATCTGTTTTCTCTGTGCCTGTTGCTCGATTGTACATTAAAATTAATTCAAATATTTTGTTGGCCTTAAAAATACCATTTCACACTAGCAACATCATGATTTATTGAATCTTGTATTAAATCTAAGATTTGAGCTGTTTTTCAATATTTTGCACAATTTTTAATTTTTTTGCGTCCACAATCTCTACATAGTACAAAATTGCGCTGCCATATGTGACGTATGAGTGTTATTATTAAGGTAATTAATTAATAACAAGTATACGCCTCCTAGTTCATATATAACATTCTCTTATAAAATATCGATTCACTCTCATGAATTATTTTCTCTTTTCAGCGCTATCGTCCAGACTATTTAGAAGATTATGAAAAAATTGGTTATAAACACACATTGGCCACATTTTATTCTAAGGCATGTTTTTGGTGGTTAACACCTGTACTATGGTTTGGTTATAAAGAACCCTTGGAATTAGAAGATTTAGGAGAAATGCGTATAGAGGATAGTGCCAGAGCACACTACGATCGTTTTCTTTTAATATATAAAACAGCCAAAGTGGTAAGAAAATATGAAATTATAATTAACACAATTTTACGATTAACTGATTATGTTTTATAAGTTAAAGAATTAATAACATTTTTTTTCCACAAACAAAGTATAAGTTATTATGAAAAATAAATTAAAGAAAAACAAAAGCTCATTGTTTGTTATACATATGTATGTATATATTTTGTAATAAATAACTGCTGGTGCATTACTGAACTAAAGTTGAAAAAAAAAATTTATAAAAAAACAAAAGACACATCAGTAAATTTAATACGTTGTATAATATTGATCAGTAATGACATAAATTTATATAGCACTTTGTTTTAATAAGAGCTTTTTCTGTGTATGTACTACTGTAAAAAATTTTAATTTACATATTAATATTTATTGAATTTTTCATCATATAATCATTAAGCATATTCCATGCGATTCATTTGAATTATGGTCTCTTTATTCAGGTTTCAAAACATCCGTAAATTAATTGCTTGCAATGTTTATTCTACTATATTTTAAATAGTATTTAATTTTTCATTTTGGTTATTTTTGCTGTTGTTGTTGTTGCAAGTGTTTTTGTATTATTGCTCATTTACAAAAGTTTTTAATTATTAACATGTTAATGTGTTTTTTTATATGTAATATAAATAAATAAATTTAATGCAAGTTTAATACAATGTACTGGATAAATACGAAACATGTTGCAGCTGTAGAGAAAGATAGAGAGAGCGAGAGTTTAAAAACATTGATAGATGAAGTTAGTATTTTTTTTTATCTTAAATAAACAAATTTAATTTAAATGTTGTTTTTTAATGATAGAAACAACTCCATTAATGGCAATTCAATTTATACAATTTTACAGGGATTTTTAATGAGGGCTTGAAAGTTTAATATTTAGTTTAAAAAAAAAATACAATAATTTTATAAATTTAGTATTTTATAAATTTTGAATGTGAAAAATTTGATTAATAGAATTTTTCTTAAACATTTTTTACAGACAAAATTAATTTAAAAAAATGTATCAGAAACCCCAATTTGTTTTTAAAAATTATGTGCCAAACTTGCTGAATTTTTTTCAGAATTTGAAACTGTCTTAAAATTAATAAAAAACAATGATTTTTTTAGATAAAATGTCTAAAAATAAACAAATTCCTTTGCATGTATGAATCTATTTTTTATAACTACAATTTGCAATATAACCTAAGCATGTCTAAACATGTTCTATTACTAGAAATCTAAATAAGTAACATATCATTAATATTCCCTATACTCTATTCAAATTTCATATGTATAGTTGTTGTTGTTGTTTGTTTTTTTTTTATAGAAAAATTCAAATAAACCTCCTTCTTTATGGTTGTGCTATTTAAAAAGCAGTTGGCGAATGTTCACATTGGGTGGTCTATTGAAATTGTTTGGTGATTTATTTGCGGTGATTGGCCCACTGGCCATACAACAAATTGTGCAGTATATTGAAAACATGTATGGTATGCATTATAACAATGCATTACTGCAAATTAACAACAGTACAAGCAATAGCCAAAACTATAGCAACAGCAGCAGCAACAACAACAATAATATAAGTAGAGGCAATAACAATACATCAATTACCACCCCAGAGATACAATCATCATCATCATCAGCATTTAAAGCAAATGCATTAGAAAGAAGTATTAAAAGTCACATTAACATAAGAGCATCCGTAGTTAAAGCTGTAGGACAAGTAGTAACACAAGCAGTTGGTCAAGCAACAGAAGCAGCAGCAACAGCATCAGCTGCAGTAGCAACAGGATCAATTTGGATGCCAAATATAAATGACAGTAGCAGCAGCAGTAGTAACATAATGTTGGACAATAATAACAATGACTATCCTAATATTAATACCAATGTGTATAATCAAATTGCAAATGGTATCGATTACTACAATAATGTCACCACACCACCACTACCACCACCATCTTTATCATCATCATCATCATATGCCTCATACTTATACTCCAGTGGTAGTGAAGTGAAAATTTACTATCCAACATGGTTAGATTTAGTTTCAAATGGTTGGGCTATTGCCTGGATTGTATTATTGGCCGCATTGGCTCAGGGTGCCTTATCACAAGCATCGACACACATACTTAATATGACTGGTATTCGCATTAAGACATCACTACAGGGTCTGATCTATCGTAAAACACTATTGTTAAATTCAACATGTATTGACACTTCGGATACGAATTTGAATTTAAATTTGAATATTGTAACAACTTTAACACAAGATGTTGCCAGAGGCGGAAGTAAAATGGAAAATAGTGTAAATAGTAATTGTTATAAAATAAATAGTAATAGTATGCAGGATAATAATCATAATAATGATGAAAACCCTGGTGTGAATGATTATGATGGGGTAAAGAAGGCAAGAGGGAAAATAGATAAAGACTTGGCAGATAATTGTAAGTATTGAAACATTACGATGAATAATATGAAGTTTAAACACTAAATAATGTTTAAATGCCTGTTTTTAAATGTACACCTAAAATATGAAGTTACTAGTAAGATCTATAAGTCTGGGAGAGAAAGAAAGAGAGAAAGAAAGAGAAAGAAAGAGGGTTAAAGAGAAAGAGAGAGAAAGTGAAAGAAAGAGAGAGTGAGAGAGAAAGAGAGAAGGAGAGAGATACATATAGATACACAGAGAGAGAAAGAGAGAGAGAAAGAGAGAAATAGAGAGATAAAGAGAGAGAAAGATAGAGAAAGAGAGAGAGAAAGAGAGAGAAATAGAGAGAAAGAGAGAGAAATAGAAAGAAAGAGAGAGAGAAAGTGAAAGAAAGAGAGAGAGAGAAAGAGAAAGAGAGAGAAAGAGAGAGAGAAAAAGAGAGAAAGATAGAGAAGGAGAGAGAAAGGGAGAGAAAGAGAGAGAAAAGGAGAGAAAGAGAGAGAAGGAGAGAGAAAGGGAGAGAACGAGAGAGAAAGAGAAAGAGAGAGAAAGAGAGATAAAGAGAGAGAAGAGAGAGAAAGAGAGAGAGAGAGAGAATGGGAGGGAAAGAGGGATAGGGGGAGATAGAGAGTGAAATATTTAGAGAGTCAGAGATGTAGAGAATGAGAGAATCAGAGAGTGAGAGGCAGAGAGTGAGTGAGATCAGGCCAATTATCAGGAAAGTTATTGTATCAGTCCCACTATAATTTTATCCGATTCGGCTCAAAAGGCATAAAAATTGACTTTAAAAAATTTTTAGATAGGGTACCTTTATCAAATTTTTTTTCCAACAAATTTAATTCTTTGTTCTTTTTTTTTTTTAATATTTAAAATGTTATTACAGCTTTGGCTTTCTAAAATGAATTGTAGTTGATTTTAAAATCGATTGTCTTTGAAAAAAGTTGAAGTTTACAAAATGTAATATTCGTTTAAATACTCCTACCGACCTTTTATAAATATTTTGTGAAATCATAGTGGCCATATAAGGACATGACCTAAAACGACTGCATCTAACACTTTTAACTTTTTTTTTAATTTCCTTTTTCATTTTATACTAATAATTCCATTTATTTTCGTATACTCATTTAGCTTTAAATGACATTGGTGCCATTACAAATTTGATGTCTGAGGATACATTAAATATAATGTCCTTCTTTTGGATAGCTCATTATGTTTGGGCCATACCCTTAAAAGTAAGTATAACATGTAAAGCAACAAATTTTGCAAACATGTCATTTCTCTTCTTTAATAGCCCATGGACCATAAATAACAATTCAGCAATAATATTATTTTTATTATTTTCTGTTTCTGTTGAAATAAAGTATAAAATTAATGGCTTTTAAATACAATTTACAACACATATAAAAATAATATTAAAAAAAATCTATAGAATAAGATTTATTTAAACAAAAACAAAGGTTTAAATTAAATGTTGCATCATTAAAAAAAAAATATATAATTTATAGAACTAAAGCAATTTTTTCAAATTAAACATGATAAAAATCTCAATAATAAAAATAAATTTTAAAAAGAAATATAATAATTTATAGAGAAACTATATTTTTTTATATAAAACTATATATTTCTTAATAGCAATTTTAAACAATTTCTAAATTGAAACGTATAGAATATTAATTTAACATTTCTTAAATATCCTTGATATTAAGTTTTTTTTTTTTTTGTAAATCAAAAGTAATATATATTCATATCAATTTTTAAATTGTTGTGTTATTTTGATAAACCACAAATTTTGCTTCATTATGCTTTATTTCACATAAATTCTTTTTTTATATTTTTTTTAAATACATACACATAGAAAAAACATTAAAGTTAAATGAAGTTATTTATCATATTTGAATTTGCATCTAATTTTCTTAAGAATATTTTACAATTAAATATGAATCTTATTCTAGTTAAAATTAACTTTTTCATATTCAAATTAAAATTTCTACAGTTTAGATGTTGCTTAACAAAATCTTAGTTTAATTTCAAAGCTGTTTCTATTTAATTTAATGTTGTTTCTACTTGATTTTTAAATATTTTTTTTGTATGCATAAGGCTGATGAGCTTTGTGTTAATTGCTTTTTATTAAAGGAAAGAAACTACAATAACATTAAACAATCTTAAGAAACAAATCCAAACATGTGTGTGCATAATTAATTTATTGGGATGGTAAACATTTTATTTATAAATACAGTATTTGTTGATTAAATTAGTATTCGTGTACAAATAGTAATTTATTTTGTGGTCAAATTATTTTTTTATTGTAAATTTCTGTAATAAATATATTAAAATGTTTAATTCTATATTTAGATACTAATAACTGTTATAAGATATATAAAATATATATAATCATATATCAAAATAAAGAAGTATCGAGCATGAAATAATTTCAATACTTAAACCTACTTTTGCTGGCTATTTAATAAGTGATAAATTTTAAAGTACTATACTGATTATAATTCTATGAGCAGTTGCTGTAAGTTTGTATACGAATTTCTATAAAATTCTAAAAATATTGTATCAACTACATTTTTATATATAAGGCTTTTCATGCTATCTGTCTAGCTTAAAAAAATTGTATTTGATATGTAGTGACAGTATTTAGTGTCCTTTACACCAATAATTTGGAAAATGCTAAAAAATTTACTATGTCAATAGAGTTATTTATGGGTAATTTGGAATAAATATATATTTTCTTTAATTAATTATCTGAATTTATATAAAAATCGGAAAATTTTCTTAATTTTTTTTTTATTTTATTATTATTTTTTTTATTTTTTTATTTCTAAAAAGTTTATAAATTTTCTAGCTATTCAAAAAGTTTTATCGTGTTGTTCGGTTCATATTAAAGAAAATATTTTTTAACCCTTTATTGCATGATGATGGAAATTTCCATCATAACTTTTCCTGAGCAAAAATATACACACAAATAGATGTATTGTAAATTTTGTTGTAGCAGGGTAGTTGATATAGAATTCCACGTATACACTCATACATGTATGTATATACATTGTGTATACATACATATATTCAACCAATGTATCCTTAAGTCACATTCATTTTATTTGTGTCTTAAATACTAAACACCTTTTGACGTCTGTGTGCTATAGATTTAACCATAACATATTCAAATTATACAACAACATAATACATACATTCCATAATACAAAGTTACTTGAATGCATGTCTAATTTTCTATAAACAGTAGAGTTTCAGTTTAATGAATTAGAGATTGTCAGGTCTGTTCATTAATCTAGTGCATAAATTTAATAAATAAGCATCTGGTATATTTGGGAAATTCGTTAAACCGGCATTTTATTGTAAATATATTTTGTATATAGTTTAATCTATTTTTAGATGCATGTTTATGAGAGCATTAGTATATGTGTCATCGAAAGGGACATGTAATCTAGGAAGGTTATTGTTTCAACATAAATATAAACTATATAGTTAGTATTATATAATTTAGGTTATTTTTCATGTAGTTAATAGGTTTAAATATGAGCTTAGATAATCTTCAATGTTTGTATATTTTAACATGATTTAAGTATCTTAAAACATATATAAGGCCAGCTTATTAAATGATGTTGTCCCTAGAAGTAGGCCATGGTTTCCTTATAAAGTTATTTAAAATTAATTTAAAATAAACATACATTTAGAATGTTGTGGCTCAGTCTTAAATATACAAAAAAAAAAACTTAAATCGAGTTTCAATTGAAGTATTTGTAAATACAATTAAAAATTTAATTTAATTTGGACCAACAAAAGAATTTGTTATATCAATTAATTTTTTTTCTTAAAATTAATTGAAATTTTTTAAATATTTTTTTAATCATATCAATTAAATTTTTAATCAAAAATCTTCAACATTTTCAATTAAAGTTTTAATTATATCAATTAAAACTTTAATTAAAAAATCAATTAAAATTTAAATATTCAATAAAAATTTCAATAAAATTATTAATTGAAATTCCAGCATTAAATTAATTAAAATTTTAATAAAATTTTTGATTAAAGTTTCAGATTCAAATCAATTTAAATATTTTTTTTTTATGAAATATACATACATATACATTTGTATGTAAGTCAACGCATGAAAATTTCTAAATACTTTGTACCAAATTGTTCATTGGAGTACCATAGTACTTTTGAGGTTCCAATAGCACCACAAAAAACACTATGATACCAACTTTATCATAACTGGTGCATGCGTTGAAATAACCAAAAATCCTTAAAAAAATATTTTATAATCAAATTTTCCTTTTTTCTTAAATGATTTTTAGCAGATTTTGTTTGCTAAAAATTAAAAATAAATATTCTAGAAAAAATGGTAGCCTTATAAAAAAACAAATTTTTTACAATTTTTTTAAATTTTAAAATAAATCTTCAGCATGATTCCTTGATTTAATATTAAAATCTGATTTAATTTTCAACGAATCGATTTGCAAAATTCTGTTCATTGTTTAAATAATTTTCTACTTTATTCAATTAATATCAAATTCAGAGAATCAATTTGATTTTTGTCGATTCTTTTCATATAATCAATCAAATTGATTACATTTTAACAAATCAAAAACCAAAAATCATTCTTGAACAGAATCTCAAAACAAATTATTCAATCGAGTCACCAATAGGACATTAATTTAGCAGAAATTTTGTTCGATTATAGATCTGAAAATTCTATCCAAATTTAATTTTTTATATAAATTAATTTTCTTTCTGGCAACACTGATGTGTGTACACTCTGATGCATACAAACACAACATAGACTATGTTGTTGTTGTATATTAAAAAAAAAAGTACGCGTAATATTAAAAATATTATTCAAAATATTTTTTCTTTTGTTTTTTTTTTTGTTCAGGGATTTGAGATGCAATTTAAATAACTGTTATAAAATTAAGATATTAATAAATCAAAATAATTTAACTTTTATTGGTTTATTGCAAACTAGAATAGTTTTTACACCAAGTTCATAATCAATAAAATATTTAATTGATATGATTAAACTTTTAATTGAAAATGAATAAGAAATTAAAAAAAAATTAATTAAAATTTTTTCTGTTTAGGCTGTCATAAGCCACATTTAAAAGTAGGAACGTAATTGTTCCATAAAATAAAAAAATTAACGAAAAGGATTTTAAATTTTATATTTTTTTTTAATTTGTTTACATGCAAATGCATTTGTGCACAATATGCGTGAATTTATAACACATTTGTGTGCAAATACGAAACCAACTTTATATCAAAGTCGGGAATATTTTTTTGGTATTAAAATTTGAAGTGTTTCTGATTCGAGATAGAGCAAAAGGAAGCAAAATTCTGCATTTCATATTTTCATCAATTCATTCAAAAGCATTAATCAAACACACAGGAAACAGGTGCCGAATTACGGCATTCGTGATCGAACGAAATTGTTCGAAAACTGTTTTTTAAAAAAGTTACCACAATAATACTAATAATGATAACACCAAATTTAACTTTAATTTCCAAACTGGGGCCAAACTACAACATCCCTGATGGAAAATATTCCGTTCTAATGTTTGATTTTTAGAAATAAAAAACTAATTTTTATCGAAAAATTACGATCACGAATGCCGTAATTCGACCCCAGATTCGTGCTAACAATCGAATCTGACAGCTACAACCAAACCATACGATTGGCAACTAACGAATATGTTTTCCCTTTGAAGTAATGCCAAGGACAAACAGTTTCTTTGGATTCAATATAACACAATCTTCTATTGATTGGTACCATTCCAGTCCAATAAAAGCCTACTTCAAAATAAAAGTCTACTTATTTTTTTTTTTTTAAATTATTACCATTCATATGTCTAGTAGTACTTGATAAACTTTTGTTAACATATGTGGCTTTCTATACTGCTACAGGAAAAAAATATATCGTATCAAATTTACAGCATTACAAATTACTAAATTGATCGACATTTAATCACCTCTACTTTGACCAATGTTTAGGAAAAATTTAAAAATGTGTTCCATTTTAAATAAAAAAAAATGTTATTAAGGTATTGTTACTTTTTCCTATAGCGGGGTCATATATAATAGATAACCTCATATGTATGTGGCATACAAATATTGTCCTAATTAAATTCAATTCTCTACCTTAAATTAATTTAATTAGTTTTAATTCAATTATTTCCACTTATATAAATACATATATGTGTATTTCAATAAGATTTAAATTGTTGTAAGAATATATTCATAGCATATTTTTTAAGGGTTTTTGAAATAAACTACTACTTTACATAACATTTTCTTACAAGATACAAAGTAAGCAATTATATAATAATATTGTAACAACACTAAAAATATTTTAATTGCCATAAAATATAAGTTTAAAAGTATAAATTTTAAGGAAAAAGTTTGTGAAGTCAACTTTGTAAACTCCTAAAGTTATGCTTTAAGTGTTTATTTTGTTTATATTTCATATATGTATTTTTTTTTTCCTTTTTGCAGATTGGCATTGTTATGTATTTATTGTATCTAAAATTGGGCATAAGTGCTATAATAGGGTCATTTGTTTGTATTTTAACTATGACACCACTGCAATTTTTAATAGGAAAAGCTATGTCGAAAAATTCAGAAATTATGGCGGTAAGTGTAAATAATTATTATAAAAAAATATTATACAATTGAAAAACTTTATCCGGTAAATGACGATGTTTTAATGTTTTTACTTACAAAGAAGCCCCCAAAAATATGCTTTATTTTAAATTGAATTACCGAAGCCCAACAGTAGACAATGTTTAAAAGTAATTTGAAAAAAAACAGCTTCATACATTAAATAACTTGTTTAGATAAACCCCAAAAATGTATGCTTTACATTTAATTTGATTACATGTTTTGTTACAGACAGGTAACCCTTGTTTGTTGAGGTTAAAAAAGTTGCGAATTTTTTGGAAAAGTTTTTCCTAAAAAAAAATAATGAAAAATATTCTTAAATACATACACAGTAAGTACTTGTTTAGCTTCAGCAGCTTTAATCCTGGTTTAACTGTACATATATTTTATGGTAAGCTTATTTTTGAACTTACAGTATGTGCATAACCCCTTTAAATATGCTTCAATATACATTATAGTGATTTTGAACTATGAACGATTAGGTAATTGCAATATCATAGCAGTTATTAAGGTCCAGTATAGGATGAAATTTGTATTTGATGTATGTTTCAAAATGCATATTTATTAAAAATTGCCCAAATAAAAATTATAAACTCTGATTTTCTAGGCCGTTTGTCTTGTACTCAGAGTGTAAAAAGCCTAAGCGTGAAATAAAGTATGATTTGAAAAATCTAAATACCTAACCGTTTGATAAAGTTTTAGTGGAGAAAAATGTTAACCAAAATATTACAAAACTTTATTGTTCACAGTTTATTGATCCTGTACTGTTTTTAGTTTTTAAGTTTACCCAAAAGTAGGCTTTATTTATTTTCAATTAAAGTTCTTTATGTAGCCAATGCAAGAATATTATGCTAAGGTAAAAGTTTTTTAATTGCAGATTGTTTTCAGTTAATTTCACTTTTAAATAGTAATTGTAATTAAAATTAAAAATTTATTTTAATTAACACTACATTTGAATTTGTAGATAAAAAGTTTTATATTTTGAAATTTATTGTCCACTCTTAGGCAGTTTTGAAAATAATTTTAATGTTCTTATTTCTAAACTGTTTTACTTTCCATAGTATTGCTTCACCTTAAATCTGCCTTTTGAAATGTTTTTTAAATATTTTTAAAAGGTTGCAAACCCGATTAAAAATTAATTTATACAGTAAGATGTCGACCGATACAATTTAATATAATTATGTATCATATATTGTTTTATATTGTAGCTTTTGTTTTTTAATGTTATGACTAGTATGCATCATCATCTAAATATATTTGTTAATATCAAACTATTTCCATTTCTATAAGTTTGTATTAATTAGATATAATTACATGAGATCAAATCTGCGATAAAATCGAATCAAAGTATATATTTTTGTATCTAATTTTATTTAATTTTATTTTATTTGATCCAATTAAATGGAAATTGGTATCTTAACAGATTTGATTCATAAATTAAAAAATGTAAAAATCAAAATATATATGATCATACATAGTCATACATGGTACTGTGTATAATAATACATTGACATACATGATCATACAAGACGATGCACAGATCGAGACATGACCAAACATGATATGATATGACCATATTATATTTTCGGATCCGATTTTTGAGGGTATACGGCCGTATATTTTTATATATGCTTATATATGCTCATATATGATCATATATGATCATATACGCTTATATATGATGTTCATATAAAAACATAAACAGCCGAATTTTGGATCCGAAGATATATGGGCCGGAATTTGGAGATATTTGAGAATATTTTCATATATGCTCATATATGATTCATGCATGCTCATATATGATCATAAATACCCTCAAATTTCGGATGCGAAGATATATCTTAATATATGAGATCATGTATGGTCATATATTAAACTATGCGTGGATGTTTATGTTCATATATGTCCATGTATGTTCATATATCACCCAATGTATGATCATGTATGTTCATATATATTTTGATTTTTATACGGGAATTGCTAAGTTTTTTTTGTAACATACATCAAGGCGTTTTCAATGTCAATTTTCAAGAGTCTTTAGTTCCTTGGTGCTTAAACTTTTCATTTTATGGTCAGACTTTAAATCTGCCTTTTATTAATCATTTTTGCTAAATGATTGTTGTAAGTTGTTAAATGGAATTTTTTTTATAACATTTATTTAGGCGTTTTACTGCGAATTTTACAGAGTCTTTATTTTTGTTTTACCATAAATATGTTTTTTTTTAACATTTATAATTAAATAATTTTATTGGGCTTCTTTTGTATAAATTTTTTGCATAGTATACATCTAGTCTTTTTCATGCGAAATTTTAAAAGTATAACTTTAGGCGTTTATAATTTCAAATATATTTTAACCTTAAAATTTAAAGCTGATGTTTATAAGCAATCGTTTAGCCTGTATTAATGTATGTATTTTTCTATAACATACTTAGAGGCTTGCAGTGTAAGAATTTTTTAAAGCATAACTTTTGGTGTTTAAGAGTTTTTCTTGCACGAATTGAATAATATTAAGAGCATTGCCAGCGCTTCCACTTTCACTTCGGTGATTGCACTACTGCCAGTCAATAGATGATTGTTCTTTGTGAAATTTATTGCTTGTTCCAGCCGAGAATCGAACCCAAGACATTCTTTTTGAAGAGCCAAACCGGAAGGGGAGGGAAGGGAAAAACCTTCCTCATGATGGCATGCCAATAAAAAACCTGAAATTTAAAATTTTTGTTTCCTTAAATATCGAACAAAGTATTAAAACCTTAGAACAACTTTGGATATTTAAAATTTTGCGTTGCCTACTTAAGGGGATCAAAATTAATTCAATTCAGATTATTTGTTTTTTACCGCCCTTTTAGAAATTTACCGATAATCGCTTAAGAAAACTACACGATTGCTTCGTAGGCATTAAGCTGATAAAACTCAATGCCTGGGATAATGTTTTTATAAAGAAAATAAACGAAGCCCGACAGCAGGAACTGAAATATTTAAATAAAGATTCTTTTTACTGGACTATAATGAGTAAGTAAAAAAAAAATTATAATAAAATTCTAAAGAATTATTAAAATACAAAACCTTTACTTCATTTACAGCCATTTTAACTCACATATCATCAGTATTAATAACTTTTGTCACCCTGGCATTTTATGTGTACCTTGAAACGGGTACAGAATTTACAGCTAGTCGCTTATTTTCAGCTTTGGCATTATTTCAACAACTCACAGTTCCCTTACTTATATTTCCCATTACCGTACCCATTATACTGTCTGCGATAGTGTCCACCAGAAGATTGGAGACCTTCTTGTCGGCTCATGAAATACAAAAACAATTTGAGGGTATACGTAATATGGCACGTATTTTAAGTAAAAGTGATGCTTCCTTAGATATGTATGAAGTTAAGGATAAATCACAGTCTCTGCCTTCTAATATATCACTTAAATGTGTTAGTGATAATGTTACATTTACCAAATTAAATGAAAAACCAAATATTAAAATAAATATACCCGATAAACCAGCTCCACTGGCTAATTCTGAGCCTCATACTCCCTTGGTCATGTTTGACAGCAAAGAACCTTTACAGTTTCCCGAAGATCATAAAAAATTATCCTTACACGCTCGTAAAGAACTATTACGCAATACACCTTATGTGGTGATAAAACCACGAAGAATAAATACTTCGGTTACACCTCAAGTCCATGCAGCTGTACATCATCAAACACAACACACACATAAAAAAACTGATTCTTGGCATCGTGATTCTTTATTGCTTAAAATGCCCGATGATATAGCGGTATCCGCTACAGATTGTAAATTTTCTTGGAATCCTCAAAAATTAATGCAAATTTTGTATATACGTGATATTGTTATACCCCGGGGAAAACTTACCATGATTGTGGGTAAAAATGGTAGTGGAAAATCATCATTGCTATCGGCTTTATTAATGGAAATGCCTTTAATATCGGGTGATATGATATGGAATAAGTGAGTATAAATACAAAATTTTAAGAACAAAAAAAAAAAAAAAAACAATAAAAAACTACAAAATGTTAATTGTAGTAAGAAATAAATTCCAATAATTGTTTTAGGGTATCTCAGGACGTACATATATAGATAATACTTGACATTTCTAAAAGGAACATAGGGCCTAAGGACCAGACAACTACAAATGCTAATTGCAAAACGTTCATACGCAATCAACACAGGAATAAATATGTGTTTGCGTTCAAACATTGAATATACTCCAATACACATATTTGTTGATGATTTTAAATCAATCAAACGACGTGCAAATTGTTTTGACTGATTTATAATCATCGGTCGTTGTTAAACCATTGATTTTATTCTGTTCGTTTGAGTCAACAATAATTATTTTGATGTAGAATAAATCAGAAAAAACAATAAATAAAGCGTATGTGTGTATTCATAATTAAAACAAAATAGTTTCTTATCTATAAAAAGGGGGTGGTTTTGTAGAAACACATTTCATAAATTAGGGTGGGTCTAAAATCCGTTTTTTAGAATTTTTATTAGTAATACCAAAAATATTGTTCATTGTGATTTTTTTTTTTAATTTAGGTCGATATCTCAGGCTCTCCCAATCTGCATAAAGTTAAATATTGCCTAATTTTCCAATCAAAATAGAAAAAAAAAATTTTTTTTGACAATATTTAAATTTTTCCGGATTAGTCAAGTCTGAGATATCGACCTAATTTTTTTTTTCCAAAAAAAATATATTTTTATTTCACAAAGAAGAATATTTTTAGTATTATATTACTAATAAAAATTCGAAAAAAGCGGATTTAAGTCCCACCCTAATGTACACAATATAATTTATGAAATGTGTTTCTATTTTGTTTTAATTATGAATTTTCTGATTTAATCAACGCTGACTTTTTGTTGAGTGATTAAATTTGCATAAAACATAATTGACAGATGATTCACACTGATCCGAATTACGCGTTCAGTAACATGATGCTGATTTTATTCTACAGTGAATTTTGTTGAATTATTAAATGAGAACAAGAATTTTTGTGTATGATTAAATCAAGAAAAAAGTTGATTTTGCAGTTCTCTACTAAGGACGTATGATTAATATTAATTCTTATTTAATAAACAATTTTTAGGACAGATTTTAAAATCTAAGGCATTTGGCGTGGATTTTTATAGTTTGTTAATTTGTTTAATATTAATTTTGAGATGTTTTTTCAAAGAGTTCTTTCCAATTCCAATTCTAATTTTTATTATTAATATTTTTTAATCTAAATTAGATATGATTTTTTTTTATTTAATATATATGCCTTTAAATTAAATCAAATTCTAATTTAAACTATTTAAATTGAAATCATTTTAATTTGCTTTATTAGCCTTGATAGCAAAATACCATTTAAAGTTATTTAAAAAAAATTTCAGATTGTTAAAATTCACGTTACTTACCTACAATTATATACATAAACTAATATACAAAATTGTAATAATTTTAGCCTTAAATTTGTAAATTTATGTAATTTTTAAAGTTAATTATAAAACAAGTTAAAAAGTTAAATTAGGGCATGCCGATTTTACAATACCCTACAACACAGTACGATGTGAGTTAGGTTCCGTAAAGTGGCTTATATTCCGTAAGGCGGAAGTGAAATCATCACAAAATCATTTTACAGTATAACACATAGCGTGAAGTATAGTTTTGTAAAATCAACCCGAGTGAAAAAGTTTTGTTATAATAATATGTGGCCTTATCTAATAATATTAATATATTATTAAACAAGGCCACATATACATATAATTACATAACAGGTCAATTGAGTAGTTCCCGGCCTGACACATAGATGGCGCTACCAGACTTAAATCGATATGATTTTTAGACACGTGTATAAATTTGACAGCTGTCGGATAATTAGTTTGTGAATTATAGCATTTTGAGTGAAGCAACTTTTGTTTTTGTGAAAAAAATGGATAAAAAGGAATTTCGCGTGTGGATAAAATATTGCTTTTTGAAGGGAAAAATACAGTTACAGCAAAAACTTGCCTTGATGACGAGTTTCTGGACACTGCCCCAAGAAAATCAACCATCAAGGATTGGTATGCTAAGTTTAGACTTGGTGAAATGAGCACCGAAGACGGTGAACGCAGTTGACGCCCAAAAGAGGTTGTACGGACGAAAACATCAAAAAATCCACAAAATGATTTCGAATGACCGTAAATTGAAATTGAATGAATAGGTACTCCAAGATATCAACTGAACGTGTACATCATATCATTTACGAATATTTGGGTATGAGAAAGCTCTGTGTAAAGTGGGTGCCGCGCGAGCTCACTTTTCACGAAGGTGAAAATCCATGAATTGGGCTTCGAATTGCTTCCGCCCCCAGCGACTATTTCCTGTTCTCAGATCTTAAAAGAATGCTCTCTGGAAAGAAATTTTCGTCAAATGAAGAGGTGGTCGCCGAAACTGAGGCCTATTTTGAAGTAAAGGAAAAATCGTACCACAAAAATGGTATCGAAAAGTTGGAGGGTCGCTATAATCAGTGTATCTCCCTTGAAGGGAACTATGTTGAGTAAAAAAAAAACGAATTTTGCCAAAAAAAAATGTGTTTTAGTATGGTAGGCCAAGGACTTTTCAATTGACCTGTTATGTCACTATACATACCTAATTGTATATTACATAATTTTCTTCTTAAATCACTTTATATTGCGGCATATAAAATTGGATATGATTTGTATGATAAGATAAGGTATATATTTTATCATATAAAATTATATATAACACTATATACAATTTCATATGACTTACGCGAAAGCATATTTACTTATATATGACTTATACAGAACCATATATACTTATATAGCACCATATATAATTATATATGCTATCTAATATTTGAGATATAATAATATATGTTCTATTATCAAAAATATTTTTGAATATGGTATAAGATATAATTATAAATGATTTAATTATAGTTCAATATAAGAATTTTTTTGATATATTATAAGATATAATTATATATATATTATCTGCCATTTTTTGAGTCAAATAAAATCAGCTAGATATTACCACAGATATTGAAGGATATGATTAAATATTGCGCCAGATAATTTTCTTTTTCTCGGGAAGTTTAAATAATTCATATGCCGAAATATATATTCTGTCTTTTAGGTAACATATATATAATTCTCGATTTAGTATGTCACATTAATATTGGCACCATGGTTTCCGAGATACATTCAAAATGACGATCGTGCATTTTTTTAAGTTTTTTTTTGAGTTCTTAAAATTTGTTTTCCTTCTGGCCGGATTAGGTGTCCAAAAGTTAATCCATCAGCTAGGTCTTGAGATCTACTTTCCAAAGTATTACGATTCATTCAATTAATCGGGGAATTTCTGGAACTACAAAATGCTATAAAAAAGAGCTGGAAATGTACCAAAGTTTGAACCAAGTTTTTTCATGCCGGTAACTAGCACTCTCTGCTTGATGAATAAAATTATATAAGTCCCTTGCAAGAAAAATTCCTTTAAAAACGCTTAAGTTTGGTAACACCACTAAAGTTCAATACATTCAAGTTCAGATAGGACATTTTTATAACAACTGCGTCAAAACATGGATCTATTTAAACAATTTTCAATATTGTTTGTCCTTTAAATTATTCAATTATTATTACAATTATCTGTAGGTTGATTAAAATAATATTTAATCAAATAAATCGGCTAAGCAATCAATTCTAAGTTGATTGGTATCCTAGTTGCGTATACACCTATTATTTTTGCTTGTTTCGAACATCAGCTTATACCAAATATGCTTCACAGATTGGTGTAGGGTATAAATATTTTACACTGTTTGGAAAGTAATATGATTAAATAATTACAAAATGCCAGTAAATATGCGGGAAAATTTTTATTAAAAACCACATGTGATTATGGAATGACTGACTGACCAAATTAGTGAGCAAGCGAGTTTTTAGGTTTATAAATATTAGTTTTTATTTGTGCTGACCACACTAACACCACAATCCATTTAATAAATTAATGTGTAAATAAATATGCTGTTGATGGCGGTGGATTAGAAAATAATAAGGTAAATTTGGAATTTAATAACTAAAAAATATTACTTAGATACATATTTCAAAAATAACACAGTGCGTATACTTTATTTGATTATATTGTTAATCATACGAATTTTAGTTTAAACCTCTAATGCAAGAATTTAGGTTATTAATGAATCTCAAATTGTTTGTTTAGAATGAGATATAAACAATAAGAACGTTTTTATACTCTCCACCATATATGATGATACATCAGTTTGTCATTCCGCTTGTTACATGTCGAAATATAGGTCTAAGACCCCATAAAGTATATATATTCGTGATCCTTTTGCAATTTGAAGTCGATTTAGTAATGTCCGTCTGTTTGTATATTTTTACCTGGATTTTCGGACATCCTCCCGAGTAGTTTGCTATTGAAAATGAGCAAAATCGGTCCAGCGGTTAAAAAGTTATGAGGGAAAATATGAAGATATCTCTAATTTTTCCGTACAAATTGTAGCGACAGGTACATAATATATTTTCTCATATTTTTTCACCAGCCGTTAAGAAATGCATAATATTTTATATTCACCTTAAATATTTTTCATCTGAAAATTTTTTTTCAACACTAAAATTTTTTTCCACCGCAAAAAATTTTTTTTTCACCAAAAATTTTTTTTACCTCAAACAAATTTTTTTCAACCTAAAAATTTGTTTTCACATCTAAACAAAATTTTCACCTTCATAATTTTACTTCAAAAGTTTTTTACATTATTTTTTATCAAAAACAGTATAAAACATTTTTTTAAGATATTGATGGATTCGGCACAGCTGAATTTAAGACTTTTTTACTTCTTAGAATATCGTTTGTTAAAGTGATGAAATAATTTTTTTTAAACAAGTCCTCATAAGCAAATTTGATTTTTTAGTAACTTTGGTTACAAAAACAAACGGTTCTTTTTTTATAGAGAAGGAACATTCCAGAAATTCTTCCTATTAATTAATTTGTTGCTATTTTTTGGAAAGGGGATTAGGTAGAAATGAAATGTGCTGAAGGATGAAGGGCTTTAAATATGGCAACACTGTAATGGCGTGAGATGTTAAATCTTGCAACAGTTTTTGGCTGCCATCTGATGGGGAGTTGGGGAAACTGTAAAAGTTTTTTTGGTTTTAGCTCTGCTATGTTAATTTACTTCGGGGGGACTAAGTGCTTTGGGAACACTGACGGAGGACGTTGCGTTATGTATGTGGAACAGAGAGATCCTACATATTATTTATAAGGCTTCATGAAGACGTCTTTAGGATATTTCTGATTGGAGTTTTCAAGTATTATTTTTACAGTTTCCTTTTGTTTTTATGTACATTGAGATTATTTTGTTGTTGCTTTTTTTCTTTGTTTATACACTCAGAAAAAAAAAGTTTGTAGAAAAATTTGTAAACGGTTTTCAATTTCACTTTACTATTTTTGTACTGATTTTAAGTAAAAAAAATATTATTTAGCAAATATTTTTGCTATTTACATTTTACAAATTACAGAGTTTTTACTGAATATTTACAAATTTTTGTTGCTAATTTCAGAAATCATTTTGCAAATTTTTGAAAACCTATTTGCTAAAATTAGCAAAAAAAATTACTAATTTTAAAAACTTAAATTGCCTTAAAATGTTACATAGATTAAAAAAGGGATCGGAAGTGAATA
This sequence comes from Eustalomyia histrio, assembly GCA_949748255.1. Taxonomy (NCBI): domain Eukaryota; kingdom Metazoa; phylum Arthropoda; class Insecta; order Diptera; family Anthomyiidae; genus Eustalomyia; species Eustalomyia histrio. Next base: position 148,645,747 of record OX456526.1, read on the forward strand.
TATCGACTCATGTCTGAAAATAGGACATCCACTTGAAATAGCACTAAAAACTTTTTTTAGTTCTAAAAATCAGCCCTAAAAACAATAAAAATTTGACTTTAAAAGTAAAAAAAAATAACTAAACTATTTTTCAAACCAGAAATTACCAAATAAAAACAAACCGCTGGGCTCAATTAGCAAAATTTCCTGTAATAACAGCAACATTTTTAGTTGTCATTATAGACTTTTTTTTGGTGAGTGTAGAGAGCTTTCAATAACAACATATTAACCATTTTTAAACAGGTTTTATTTCGACCTGACGAAAGATCTTCCCAGAACAGGAAGTTTTAGAAAAGCTAGAGCCTCCAGAGCAGGCAGAGCTAAAACAAAAAATCCTATTAAATCATATATTTTATTCTATTTTTGTTTTACTATCAATTAAACATCTTAATTACTGCACTATACTATTCTAAAATAGTTTAAGTTAAATTATATATGCTTTAAAACTCCATATATTTATAATTTCTACCATATTTTTTTTTTTTGCTTTAAATTGTGTTAGCATTAATAATATGTAGTGTTAGATATAATAATTTATTTTTGATGTTTTAAGAGACTTATAACTTTTTGTTTTGATGCATACATACATACATTCCGTTTGATCTTACTTTTATTTAAGTTCTAGTTAATCATAAATCCTTAAGAAAGTTTGCCCCTTTTTTTTGTAACAAATACGTACAAAGAATTATATATATATATTTTTTTTTGAAGAAGAAGAATTTTCCCACATTCAACATAAAAATTTGTTCTTTTTGAGTTTATATACTTACAAGTGATTTTTATGCTTATCACGTAATAGCAATTTATCACAAATGTTTGCATGTTAATTTTATGGGGTGACTACACACATACGCGCATACAATTTTGCCTTAACGCAAAATGTTAGAAAGAAATATGTATGTATATTCAACATCTATCTATGCCAGCACTTATAGACAAAGTCATCAAAGAGTATACAGATGCAGATGCAGATACAGTAAAATATATCTATAAAATAAAGGGGAAATGAAATGAAACACATAAAAATATAATAACAAAGCCTGATGCAGAAATACATACGATATAAGCATGTACTTACAAGCTTGCAGTTTTTATAAACATAAAAAAGAAAGTGCAACAAATATTAACACTCACACACGCACAAAAAAACCAACACATGTTTACTTACACACTAACGCACACACACACACACATGTTCTATCCTTAAGAATATACATAAAATTAACATATTTTCAGATGTATTTATTATTGCATAACATCTTGGCTTCTGTGAATATTCTTTATTTCCTACAACTTAAAATAAAGTAAATGCATTTTATTTAACAGCCAACTTTAATATCAATTACTGCTATAAATATCTGTGTTTTTTTCTGGTACTTCGTTTTTATAATTTATGTTTGTGCATAAAAAGCACAGCTTGAATTTTATGATACAAATAATTATTTAGAAAATACAAGTTATATTAAATGTTTTTGGGTTTAATTGATCTGTTTTTTTTTTTGTTTAAAAGAAGCAGCTGAGATTTATGGAAATTATATTAAAACAAACATGTTGCATTTTTAATTTTTTATAGCTAATACAGCAACAATTTGTCATAGTAGTTGTAAAAATAGTTTGCTTAGAATTTAAAACATACAAATCGGTAGTAAATTACCTAATATAGGAGCTGTAAAATGATATTAAGTTAAATTGATATTACTCATACGTCATGTAGTACTTTTAGTACTACATGGGAATATTTCTGCCTGAGCAGAAACAAAAACAAAACTCTCTTCACAAAAATCTATTTCACTTTTGACCTATCTATTGATAATTATGTAATTTGTGTAAATTAAAAAAAAAACAACAAATTTATTCATTACCATCATTTACTATTATTAAGTTACTAAAACTAATTTAAATTACATTTTAAATGTTCTACAATCATAAAGTTTATTACTACTAATTTTTTTTTAACAAAAATATTATACACAAAATTAGTTATAAAAGCAAATATCGTAGTTATAATTAAAAAAAAATTATAAATTTAACCGAAAATTCCAAAAATATTCCATTAATGTTAACTAAATATTTATTTACCAACATTGTATAATTTTTAACCCTTTTCATAATTTAATATTTTAAATAATGTACGTGTATGTAATTGCCCTAATAGTTGTATGCATTTAATTATTGTTTATTATTTATATGAAAATTACCATACACAATTTTAAACCTTTTAACTTGATTTAAATATTTAATTAATATCTACGAGTGAAAGCAGAGAAATAACCCCCCCAAAAACACATACATATGTACAATCATAACTGTGTAGTATAAGCTTGTGCTAATATTGTACAAACACTTGCATATTATAGGAATTTTATTAAATTATGAGGGTGTAGGCAGTGCTGCCAGATGAGTTTTTTTTAGACAAAATTGTCAATTTAGTGATATTTTATTTTGGAAATAATTGTCAAATAAATTTGGAAAAATTGTCAAAAAATCAGTAGCTTAGTTTTACATATTTTAAAGGGCTTTATACACGTTAGACCTCTTTTTCAGCCATATGTTCTACAAAAATGTTGGACATAAGATTATACTATATATGTCAGAACACACCGAAACCCAAAACTTAACATACATCAAAAACCAATCAAATTTAAGATTGCTCATCAGATTTCTAGTCAAATTTTGGGATGACCAACATATTATAACTCATATTTTGGGATCACCAATATTATTTTAGGTCATCCCAAAATCTGACTAAAAATTTGATGAGCAATCTTGAATTTGTCTGGTTTTTGGTATTTGTATTAAGTTTTGGGCTTTATTCTGTTCTCACATATATAATATAATCTTATGGCCAACATTTATGTAGAACATTTCATCCCCGCCCTTTCTCTTTTTCGGGGTGTTTTTTACAATTTGTTAGAATAAAGCCCAAGAATGCCGTTATGAGTGGGAGTTAGAGGGTTAATATGTTCTACAAAAATATTTGTCATACCGTTATCTACAAAATTGCTTAACATACCCTACACCTCAGATGTAAAGAAAACATAGTTATATATACCGATATGCTGCAAGAACAGGCCAGAGCTGGGAAACTCAAACCGCCTCTTAAATGAAATTCCAATGTAAACTATCAAAACGCCGACACACGTATATTTTTTGATTTTGTCTCCTTAACAAAAATCAATCGTCGGAAACCCGTAATTTTGGAAAAAGTATGAAATTGTTGTGCAGTGTTATTTTAAAACTTTTCTATATTTTAATTCAACCAAATTTTTCTTTTAAAATATATAAAAAAAATAAAATTTTCAGACAAAAGTCTTAAAAAGTTTTATCAAAATACAACATTTGCTGTTTTTTCCTTTTTATTTAAATATCGTGATTTTGAAAAAAAATCGCCAAATCGTAATTTTCCAAATGTTTGACGGTAAATCGCTAAATCTGGCAGCTATGGGTGCAGGTTATGAATGCCTAAGTAGGTGTGTAGGTATGGGGGGGGGGGAAGTGTGTATAAGTCTCATTGGTTATGTGATTGTTTTGGTGTGTGTGTATGTATATGTGTGTATGTGTAATTTCTGTTTAGTGATTTTGTTTATTTAGGCACTTAAACTATACAAAAACGTAATGGCTTTAATATCATAAATATAGAATTATTTATCCAGTAAATAATGTCATAGCGTGCGTAATCTTGACATAATATTATGGAGTTAAAACTATTAAAAATCCAAATATTTGAAAATTATATAATTTAAAAAAAGGATTTGTTTAAAGCAAACCCAGAAAAGTACTATTTGAGCCGTTTTTGGTACAGTGATTGCCCATTTAATTTCAGTGACTCAAATTTTTTTCACCACAAAAACTATTTTTCACCACAAACATATTTTCACCTCGATAATGTTTTTGTCATATTGTTTACACAAGATGCCTAGAGGTGAATAATATTTTATATCACCTTAAATTTATTTCACCACAAAAATCATTTTTAACCTAAAATTGTTTCACCTCAAACATTTTTTTGACCTAGAAAATGTTTTTCCCAATATCAAATTTGTTTTATTTTATCTTTATTGAAAATAATGTGTTGGGGGAGGGGGGTAAAAAATGGATAAATTTGAATTTAATGCTTTTACTGGTTTTATTATAGAATTTGTTTAGTTTTTACCAAGTTTTTTCTTTTTTAAATATTTACAAATTTTTAAAAATTAATAACTATGCCCCATTTTTTAGATTAATCAATATTAAAACAAAATTTTAAAAATTATTCCATTCTTTCTTAAAATTTTAAAGAATTTTTTTTTTTATTTTCCAAAAAACCAAAATTCAATTTGTCTTGACTTGTACACCTTTTTATTGCCACAAAACATAAATATTTTATTACATTACCAAATAATTTGTCGGTTTTATCTTGACAAAAAAAAAGAAAAAAGATACTTGTAAAATAAATATGAAATATCAAATACAATAAATCTATATGTCAATAAATTTACTTATTTATGTCTTTGACAGTATATAGAAGTTAAATAAAAAACATTTACGGTTTTTTTTTTTGGCTGATATTCTGGCTATAAGCCTAAACAATATTTATGAAATACAGATATGCATACAAATGTATTAAACATATTCATAGAAATATAAATGTTGTATAGAGTTTTTGTGGTTTGAAAGTTCCAAGTAGACTTATTGCATATAAATTGAATTTGTTGATAATAAAATAAAAATATACATTTGTATTTTTTTTTTTCTAAACACATTTACATATATATTTCTTATGTTTGTATTTGTTAAATGTTTGTGAAAGTATGTGTGAAAAAATAATAACAATTTTGTGTGTGTGAAACATAATCATCATCATCATCGTACTGTGTGTTGTGTGAGGCAAGGAAGAAAATATTTTTTTAAACAAACTAATATGAAGTTATAAAAATAGATTAAATTATAAAACAAAACAAAAAAAAAAACCCGGAAAATGATTTTATATATAAAATTTAAAATTTAATAAATTCTGAAGCTACTTTTGGAGATTAATATGCTTAAACATTTTTAAAAGTGTGCTAAATTGCTATAAAGTAATTGTTCGATTCGCCAATAAAAGACATATTAATCTTCTTTTATTTTTATATAAAATGACCGAAATATCTTTTGAAATAATTTAGTTATAGCACATTTTCTAAAATTAATTAAAATTAATATTGCTCATACGTCATGTGGTACCATTTGCTACATAACTTTATAATGGCTCAAGGGCGAAACCTATCCAGCCAAAGGTTGAAATCAATTCATGTTTTGATTTAGTTTACATACACACAGATTTTCTGAATTGAACTTAAATGGAGGTATTAAAACTCGCAAATTTATTGTTAGTTATATAGTTGCTATTTGGGTTATTTTTATATGGCATTCATAAATTATGCCTCACTTTCATTAATATTTTTTTATTTTATATTTTTCCTAATATATGATCGTTATCAGGTAGCATCTTAAAAGTACTGGTTTATGACTTAAATCATACTAAACCACTGTATCTCATGGTTGGACTGGTTTTATGGATTTCAATTTTAGAAAAAATTTCATTTCATTTACATATAAAATCGTATTGAAAAATTTTCAAGAAAAGTGTAATAATCTCGAAAATTGTATTATTTTTTAGAATTTTGAACCAAATTTGCATATTTTTTACAACATACATACACAGTTTTTTTTTTGTAAATTTTTTCAAAAAGCATTTAAATTCACATGTGTTTCTAACTAAATTAATTACATTTAAATTTAATGTAGGAAAAAGCCAACCTTTTGCCCTGGTACTTTTTAATTTTAAGATTTTGAAGGCAGAAATATTTAAATTTCTGTGTGTACGACTTGTTAAATGCAAGCCGATTGACTAATAATTAAATATAAAAAATTGGAAAAATAACAGAAAGCACCCACCTTTGGCCCCCGTAATCATTTTTTCTTAAGATTCAGACGGGCCAAAGTTTGAAATTTTTTGTATAACTTTCATTTGTTTAAATTAACTAATTAATAGGAAATCGAACGACAAATATCAGTAAACGTCAACTTTTGGCCCCAGTACTTTTTATTTTTGAGATTTAGTAAGTCTAAAGATTTATTTTTTGTAAGGTTATTGACTATTTAAATAATGCTATAGATTGGAAAATAACAGACAACTCCAACCTTTGGCCCTTGTAATTGTTTGTTCTAAAAATTTAGAAGAGCTAAAAATTTGTATAATTTTCATTTGGTTTATTGACATATTAAATAATATTATAGATTCAAAAATATCAGCAAACGCCAAACTTTGGCCCCCAATTTTTGATTCTTGAGATGTAGTAGGGCCAAAGTTTGATTTTCTTTATATACAACTTGCATTAAATTACATAAATTAAGTAATATTATATATTACAAAATATCAGAAAAAGCCAATTTTTGGCCCCCGTAATTTTTTGTTTAATATTTTTGACTTTAAGTAATTTGACTATATAAGTAATTTTAGAGATTTTAAAATATCAGAAAACACCAACTTTTGGCGCCCAAATTTTTGGTTCTTAATATTTTTGGGAGCCAAAGATAAATTATGTTTTTGTACAACTAAAACTTCGTTTAAATTTTAAGGAAAATAATATAAAAAAAACTAATTTTTTATTCTTAATATTTGGGAGGGACATTGGTTGACATTTTGTGATATTTTTCTATCCGTAACACCATTACATAAATTACTTCAGTATAAATTTTTAGAACAAAAAGTACCGGAGCCAGGGACTGGGGTTTTTTAAAATGTTAATAACATGCATCTGTACATTTTTCATATTTTTTTTATTCTAAATTTATATTTTAAATATTTAGGAGGGTCAATTAAACTAAATAAAAGTTGTATACAAAGAATTTTAGCTTTGACTCTTCTAAATCTTTAACACAAAAGGTATCCCAGACAGCGGTTGGAGTTTTCCGGTATATTAATAACATACCAATATTTTTCATTTATCTTTAATTTTCCCTTAAGAACTTCCACAATTGCTTTTGTACCCCAACAACCATGGCTTTTAAATGCTAGCATACGAGAGAATATATTATTTGGTGAATCATTTCGTCCCAAACGTTATGATTATGTTTTAGGTGCCTGTGCATTAAAACCAGATATTGAATTAATGCCCGCTGGAGATTTGACAGTGATAGGAGAACGTGGCATTAATATGTCGGGTGGTCAAAGGCAAAGAGTGGCTATAGCCAGAGCATTGTACTCATCAGCTAATGTGGTGATAATGGTAAGTATTAAAATGGAAGCAGAATTTGATATAAAAAAACATATTTGATTGGATGTATTTTTTTAAATTGTTTAAATCTATATATATATATATATATATCATTGTATTATATAACACTATTCCTTTTTAATATCACTATTATATATTCTCTTATTACAATATTTGCCTTAAACTTTTTGCTGTTTTTTTCGCACTTTTTTTATACAGGATGATCCTTTGTCATCATTGGACAATGAAGTAGCAAGACATATTTTTGAACATAGTATTAAAAAAATGCTATTGAAAGCCAATCGTACTGTCATTTTAGTGACACAACAATTAAATTTAATACAACAGGCACACAATGTAAGTAGTCAAAAAGGACTTGTCTTTTTTTTGCAATATTTCATACTGATAATAAGAAAATAATTTAACTGTCACTTCCTGCTGGTGTTGAAAAACTAATAAATTATTTTAAGTCTTTTTTTTTTTAACTTATTTTTTTTTTGTAACTTATTATATTTGAATATAACAAGATAAATATTAATCAGCAAATAACACCTGTACATAGCTGTATTGTGAATAATTTTTGCTCTTTATTTAGAGGTTTTCTCTTGCGTGTAATATAAACCTTTATAAATATATCATTATTTTTTTTATATCCTCCACCATATATGGTGAGGGTATATATCAGTTTGTCATACCGTTTGTAACATGTCGAATTATATTACCCCCCCCCAAAATAGACATTACCAAGTAATAAAGGGAGTAAGTAGCACACAAAGGGTTTCACAAGTTACCAGGCTATTTACTCGCTTAATTACTTTTGTTCGCGATGTCCCAAAATTCGTGGGCTGTCATTACCCTCTCGCTTACAAAAAAAGTGAGAATAATGCATTACCAGAATGGTTACTCATAATGAAAAAATAAATGGTGGTTACCTACAATAATAAAGTAAGTTGCTATTCTTAATAAACAGTAGTTACCTTAATCAAGTAAAATGTTCTTACATAAATTAATCGACAAGAATAATTTGTATTTAAATTATAAACAAATTTTGAAATATCTACTTATTGAACTCAAAAATTTAAGTTCACAATTCAATGCTATTTCTTATAGAAAGGCTTTAAAATATTAAAATTTTAAAAAATTAAATTTACAGCAGATAATTTTCTAATTTGTTTTAGTTTTTCAAAACAAATTAATAAATATAATAGTAAAAAAAAAACCAACTAACAGTAAATCATTATTTTGCGTGTACATTAAAGTACTCTTTCACCCATTATCAGTAGGTTATTACTTTATTGTTCAAAGTACTGAAAAAAGTAACGACCTATTATTTCATAGTAATCTACACAGTAACGTCCTGTCATAATATATTTTCCCATATTCTTTTTTACCAGTCGTTTAGAATGGAATAATATTTTGTATTCACCTCCAATATTCTCACCTCAAATATTTTTCACCTCAAACATTTTTCTTTAAAAACAACTAACAGTAAATCATTATTTTGCGTGTACTTCTTTCACCCATTATCAGTAGGTAATTATTTTATTGTTTAATGTAATGAAAAAAGTAACGACCTATCATTATATGGTAATCTACACAGTAACGTCCTGTCATTACCATAATACATAATATATTTTCCCATATCTTTTTAACCAGTCGCTTAGAAATGAATAATATTTTGTATTCACCTCAAATATTCTCACCTCAAATGTTTTTCACCTCAAACATTTTTTTTCACCTCAAAAATTGTTTTTCGCCCCTAAAAATTTTCTTCACCTCAAAAAATTTGTTTTCGCATACAAAAAAGTTTTTCACCTCAAATATTTTTTTTTCACCTCCATAATTTTACTTCAAAAGCTTAAAAACAGTAGATAACATTTTTTAGAAGGGTGGAGGGTATTTAAATATTCGGCACAGCCGAATTGAAGCCTTTCTTTACTTGTTTCCTAATAAAAATATCTCACTTCATTAGCTTAGTTTTCAAAATTACAATTATGTTTATTACAACAAAAGAAATTCTTTTAGTTTTTTTATTGCATTTTTTTTGCCATTGTCATCTTTTTCAATTATTATCTTATATTGCTATTTTTTAAGCTTTTTATAATTTATTGCATTATTCTTTTTTTCACATTTCCCTTTTCATTCATAACTTTAAATTCATAACACTTGTTTTTTATCTTGTTTCCTGACTGTTCAATTTTGTTTTTGTTTTCTATGCTGTTAATGGCTGGTGGGGTTGGTCATCTATTTTTTATGTATTATCTTCGTTTTTTTTTTATAAATTTACATTTTGAATTTATTATTTTTTGCGTTTTATATTTCCTCTATATTTTGCAGTTAATTGTATTGAAAGATGGGTGCCTCCAAGCTTCGGGCAGTTATAAGGATATCGAAGTAACTCATCCTCATATAATCGCTAAATGGAATTCAATAATTGCTAAAGCCAATGAAAAAGAACAACAAAATAAGTAAGTTGAAATATTTTTCTATCGTTAGCAAAAATAAAAAAAAACCTCTAGCAACAATTCAAATGAATAAATAATCAATGATGGAAATTTTGCATCGAAACACTATGCTACGAAATGAGAGTCATTATGTCGGGTGTGGCTACGTAGATAGTATAAAACATGATTCCTTAAATTCCTTAAAATTTTGTATATTTTCAGTTTGGTCTGTCCTTTAGCTATTTAGTGTAAAACTAGACTTTAGTTTTTTTGTAAAAATTGTCTTTATTTATCCAGACATAAAAAATTGTTTCCCTACACCATAAATGTATTGAATTAAACAAAATCTACAAACTCATTGCAAATTAGAAAAAAAATGTTGTGTACACTCAGAAAAAGAAGTTAGGATGAATTTCATGTAAAAATCGAGATGCATTGAACCCGACCCCCTCAGATATCGCTGAAATTTTGTTCATAGCTAAATTTGATCAATACAAACAAACTCTCATTTTTAGAAATGACTTTTTTACGATTTTTTGGGCGTGGCACATTGCGAAAATGGTCGAAAAGAGCTCCATTTAAATTACAATAACTCAGAATCGGCGGAACCGATTTACATGATCTTGGTATCATTAAAAATATATTTTAACAGGCTTTATGACACGTTTAAAAAACACTGTAAAAAATTTATAACAAAAAGAACATTTTTACTAACGAAAAATCCAAAAATATCAAGGGTTTTTTTTACAGTGTATTATTTTTTTAGAAAGGTTTATCCTTCACCTATACCATATCAAAAATAAAAATGGGTTCTTTTTTAGTTTTTTTTTATATAATTTTTTAAGTAGTGTCACTTCTAGTAATTGCCCTTACATTTTATATTTACAGGTAAAATAAATAAACATTGTCCCAGAAAAATTCTTTAATATGTCGTAAAATTATTATTATTATTTTTGTCTGAAAAATTCTTTGGAAAAAACATTGATGACTTTTTTTATGATTCTCAGAATTAAAAAAAAAGTAATAAACAAAAGGTTATTTGATTTTTATGATTGCGGTAACAAACTAAAAAACGGTCATAAATGTTCGTGGACAATTAAAAGGAAAACAGGAAAGTGCAGTTTTTTAATTATTTGAGTTTTTTCCGTTGGCTACCTGCATGATTTTTTTACAGAAATTGAATCCACATTTATGAGTGCTCATGTTTTGGAACGTTTCAAAACGGGTGGCTGAATCAGGTATATAGCCACCCTTAAAATATGCACCCATTCAGAAGTACCTGCCAGTAAAATATTGAAAAATACGTAGTATTTATAGGTGTTCCTTATCGATTTTTGTCATTCAACAAGTGCCAACGATTACAATTTTTACGCGTATATTTTAAAAATTTGAGTGAATATGAATTCAAACAATAAGTACAGATGCATAAAAATATCTAATAAGTGTTGTTCGTTAAATAAGTGAAAACGAGGCTGCAAATATAATTGAATATTTTCCAGCTGTCGCCAGCATTCATTACACTGAGAAAAGCGCGCAGTCGTAATGAATCAAACGTGTCATAAAGCCTGTTAAAATATCCTTTTAATGATACCAAGATCATGTAAATCGGTTCAGCCGATTCTGAGTTATTGTAGTTTAAATGGAGCTCTTTTCGACTATTTTCGCGTTTTTTCGAAAACTTTCCCACTGTGCCACGCCCAAAAAATCGCAAAACAGTCATTTCTAAAAATGAGAGTTTGTTTGTATTGATCAAATTTAGCTATAAACAAAATTTCATCGATATCTGAGGTGGTCGGGTTCAAAATTTCAGTTTTATCTCGATTTTTAAATGAAATTCATCTTAGTAGAAAAATTTGTAAACGGTTTTTAATCCCACTTTACTATTTTCGTACTGATTTTTAGTAAAAAAAATATTATTTAGCAAATCTTTTTGCTATTTACATTTTACAAATTACAGAATTTTCACAGAATATTTACAAATTTTCTTTGCTTATTTCAGAAATCATTTTACAAATTTTTGAAAACCGATTTGCTAAAATTAGCAAAAAAAAAAATTACTAATTTTTAAAAAGTCGATATTGAAGGAAATGTTATTTCTAATAATTAAAACTTTATATACAAACTTAAATTGCCCTAAAATGTTATATAGGATTAAAAAAGGATCGAAAGTGAAGATACCGACTCATGTCTGAAAATATGTCATCCACTTAAAATAGCACTAAATAGGGTTTTTTAGTTCTAAAAATCAGCCCTAAAAACAATTAAATTTAACCTTAAAAGTAAAAAAAAATTGACTAAAATATTTTTCAAAAAGAAAATTACCAAATTAAAACAAAATAATAAATTCTTTTATCTTTTAACAATTTTTAAGATTTATAAGCCTTTGATTTTTTTTTTTTCATTTTGTATAAAATATTTTTTAAAAAATATAATCAAAATTTTTGATGCTCGATAAAAAAAATTAATCTAAAACTTTGTACTAATATTATTAGTATTTAGTAATTTTTTTTGCTGATTTTAGCAAACAGATTTTAAATTCCACTTTACAAAAAGTCTACTAAAATTTAGTAGCGGCTACAAATTTTTCAACTAATTTCATTGTACTACACGTCAGCAGACATGTGTTGCTAAGATTAGCAAAAAATACCGCTGGGCTCAAATTAGCAGAATTTCCCGTAGTAACGGCAAAATTTTCAGTTGCCTTTACAGACTTTTGTTGGTGAGTGTAATAAACATTTTAAATTTTGGTAAATTTAAAGAAGAAAACTTAATCAAATTGGTACGCAGCCTTTTGCAGATACTGCTAATTATAATTGTAGCAAAACTTATAATTGATCCATATTTAAGTGTTTCATCTACTTATAACAAGTTTAATTTACCCCTTAAAAAATCCTTAACACTCCCCCAATTAAATTGAACTTACAGCCTATTAAATTTAATACCTCATAAATTTTTGCTAACAACATTTCAAAATAAACAATTTTTTCTTTTTCAAAAGACCCTTATCACATTCCTATGACCCTATTTACTCTATGTTGGTTGGTTGCAATTCAATTAAACAGATGAACTGTATGTGTTGATTTTAATACATAAAAAGCAAGTGTTGTACTACAACTACTACTACAACTACATCAACTACTACTAGTAGTAGTAGTATAAACTAACTATAATTGTTTAGTAACGAAAGAGTAACTTTTTAGCCTGAAAAGTAGTAGTTAAGTAACTATTACAATTCTTCCCTTCTAATGTTTATAAGCCTAAGTAAGTTAATTACAGGTAGTAGCTCAAGTGGAACGAAAAAAAAAACAGAATACATTTTAAAATAAAGAGAGAGAGAGAGAGGGAGAAAAAAAGTTGTACCACATGACTATAGTAAAATGAAAAGTCAAAAGTAGCAAAAAGTTAAAATATTTGACAAGTCATAACAAGTTAAACAATGATGATGTTGAAGCTGAAACTGTTGGTTGTTATTGATATTAAAAGACACTTTAGGAAAATAATGAATTTCTAAATAAACAATGACAAGTATTAAAGGTTTTAATATTACAAAAGGGGATTTCAATGAAAAATAAGTTTTTTTTTTTATACAGTTGGTAAAGTTTTTAATGGTTTTATTATTTGTTATATTTATCTATAATTTAAAATACAAAAATAAAACCTATTAACTTTATGAAATGTTAATAATATTTCAACTTGTTGTTTCTAATGTTTTTTGTTTTTGTTTCCTCCGAAATTTATAAATATAATTTTTCTTATTATATCTTTTACATTACAGTTCAAATGAAAATAATGCTTTAGGCCGTACAGCTCGTGAACGTTGGAAATTATTTAAAAATGTTGCCAAATTAGGTTTACAACGTACTCCATCATTAAGTTCAGGTTCAGCTGCTTGCACAAATGCTAGCGTTGGGCATTTAGATGAAGTTGATGCAAAAACGGAAATTCATACAACTTCTATGGAAAATATATTGGCCGCTGATAATGAAGATGATGAGTATGATATAATGCCGGTGGTAAGTATTTGCTTAAATTTTAAGCTGGGTTTTTGTTAATTGAACAGAGATTTTTGTGTGGTATTGTGCCTGCAAACTGAAAGGAGAAGGAACTGATAAATTTTATCCTTAAATTATAATAAATATAATAAAAATTATTAGTTGTAAAATAAATTAATTTATCAATTTAAAATCGCGAAAAATTCAATTTTTTGTTTGCAGCCACATTTTATATATCAGTATCTTAATAAAAATATTAAAAAACTAAATATTTATCAATTTAAAGTCGCGAAAAAAATTGTATTTCCTATTTACAGCTAGATTTTATATATTTTTTTCTTCAGTAACTGTTCTAAACTCAATAAATATATTAAAAAAATATAAATTTATCAATTTAAAGTCGTGAAAAAAATTCAATTTCCTATTTGCAGCCACATTTTATATATTTTTTTCTCCGTTCTAAACTTAATAAAAATACTAAAAAAATATATATTTATCAATTAAAAGTCGCGAAAAAAAAAATTTTTCTTTTTACAGTCACATTTTATATATTTTTTTCTCACTAACTGAGTATATTATATTCTCTTTATTTTCTAAACTCTTTGGTTGGATGTATGTGACAAGAGACAGAATTTTAGAAAACATTTCATTGTGCAAAAAATATAATTTTAAAAATTTAAATTCTAATCCCTTTATTTCTTGGAATTACGATCCACTCTATTGTTCATGTAATGATTTCTACTTGAGATGATTTTATTTTCGGCACATAATTCTTTTGCATACTCGTTGTTGGTATTCAAAATTGTTATTCTTTCATCAAGGGAAAAGTGTGTGTGTGTGTTTTGTACAATATTACAGATGGTCTGGTGATTTTTGTGTATCAGCCACAATTATATAATTTTTCATCATAAAAAATATTTTAAAAGAAAATTAAAAATTTAATATTTTTCTGCAAAAAAATAAAATTATTTTAATACTACTACTGATTATTGTAATTTAAAAAAAAAATCTGATAAATTTATTAGATTTTCAAGAAATGTTGCCGCAGCTTGCTTAACTTTAGGAACGATTATATAATTTGGGTATTTATTCTATTAAGCGTTTTCTTAATTTAACTTTTTTATTTCCCTAAAGTTTTGCTTATAGGCTATGATTTTTGTTGATCTGAATTTAAACAGTTTTTAATCGACATTTTTTAATTTCATTACTTTTTCTAGATTCAGCAGAATTTTCTCCAGTTCAACGATATTTTTTTTTATAGCGAGTTTTGTCTGATTTAATTTTTTTTCAGATCTTAGCAATTATTATTGATTTATCTGATTAAAACTTTTTATTTTTTTTAATGACAAAGGTTTTATTAATAATTTTGAACAAATTATTCGACCCTGCCGGTTAATCGGTTAGGTCATTATAAGAAAAATGAAGAAACTTGATTAATGAGTTATTCGGATCGATTAATCGGAAAAATTGACAATTAATCGATTAATCGTTTATTGCAAAATAAATGTATTTCTTTCATCAATAAGAAAACAAAGAGCTGCTTTTTTCTGAAATATCAAGGTAAATCTATTGCGTTGGTTTCTGAAGTGTATGTTTGGGACAATTCGAAGCATCCTGAGATTTTTAAAAAATCCTGCCATATCATCTTTGGTTTTTTTCCGAGAAATCTGTCGACTCTTTAAAAAGAATATGCCAGACGTGTTCAGTGGAAGTAAACGCAGTGTAGATAGTGTTTTATCGAAGTGGTACACTTTGTCGATAAAGTTGGTTTTTATTTTCTATATATGACACTGTCCAGAATAAAACAGAATGTCTAAATTCACAACAGATGCCTTCAAAAAAAAAAAAAAAACAAAATTAAAAATTCTTAAATTATTGTATGAATAGGTTTTTTTTTAAAATTCACAAACAAAGTTTGATAGAACTTACACTGTTCTCTGACTCTTTCACTACCTGGTTTAAGTTTTAGAGTTAGAAAAGATATAAAATTCACGCATATTTCTGACAAGTCCTAACCGATTTTTCTGTGTGCCATTAAGACTTTAAATAAGCAAATTTTTAAATATTTTTTAATAAACATAATTATACTGATTAGAAACAAAAGTCCATGTTATTTTTAAGTTTTTATAAATTTTTTCACAAAATTTGAAATGAAACTGTTTTTTAGAAAAAACTGTTTTTAAATTTAAAGAAATTTTATAAATATTATACTTTTATGTATAACATAAGAATATGCCTAGTCCCGTGTTTCATTGCTAAGGTGAAAAATATATATTTTAAAAGGTTTTTTGTTAAAGTTCTGCTTAGAGGCGTTCTGATGAGATCTATTGTGAGCTAGAAATGCATGTATATGGAGGTTGAAAGCTCTATTTTAATTTTTTTGGACATTAAAATGCAATTTTACATTTTTTTTTAACTTACTTTTTAAAGAAATTGAAACACAAATAAAAATTGTCTGTCGTATTTCTTAAAGCTTATATAACATTTGCTTTGATTGAGTCGATTTGAAAAGAATTTAATTATATTTTAGTTGATGTTTTCTTTACTATTTTCTTGCCAAAGTTAAGAAAAATTTTTTAAGTAAAATGACAGAAAAATTCATATTAAAAATTTAACCGTTTAATCGACCTATTTTAATCGATTATTTGGGTGGAATAATTATTTGAATTTTAAATTGTTTCGACATTAACCGAAATAGAGGCGATTAATCGAGGAATCGGTTAATTGATTTACCGAATTGGAAACACTAAAATTAAGTTAAGAGATTTTTCCTTTATATCAGTCATATTTAAATAAGACTCCAATTAGGGTAAACATAGTTCCTTAAATTTATTACAAAATCAATCAAAAACATAGTTTAGACAATTTGTAAGAAATTTTAATAAAAAAAAATATATATATTTTAAAAATACATACTTTATTTCATTTCTATAATTCATTTCAAATTTACATATTTCATTTCAAATTTTGCTACAATTGTAAAGCTTTGTTCACTTTATGTAACAAAACTTTTTAAGCTGTAGTAAAATAAGTAACTTGCAGTAAATAAACTAACAGTCATATAATTGAAGTCTGAAAATTATTTCGAAATTAATGTCTTAACAGAATGATGTATTGTTAAAACTAAATCAAACAAAAGTGAATTAAGATTTAATTCATTTAAAGATCTGATATGCAAAAGGATCGATCTAATATTACGACTCTGAGCCAAATATATTTTTCTTCTTTTCATATCCTCCACCATATATGGTAAATTTTTTTTCACCTCAAAAATTTTTTTTCACCTCAAAAAATTTTTTCACCTCAAATTTTTTTTTCCATCAAAAATGTGTTTTCACTTCCAAAAAAGTTTTTTAACCTCAAAGAATTTTTTCACATCTATAATTTTACTTCAAAAGTTTTTTACATTATTTGTATCAAACCCAGTTGGGAGAATTTTTTCGGATATTGGTGGAATTTAAGCCTTTTTTTTAATTGTTTTAAAGACTCACTCTAATACACTCTAATATTCAGAAGTTTAAAAATAGTTTTTGAGGGGTTTGTTGCTGCCAGATTTGAAAATAATTGATATTTGTGACCAAAAGCGGGTTTAAGAAAGGTTTTTAAATCATAATAAAATACTATACAAAGATTTTCTCAAAATTTTGTCCAAATCATTTAACCATACTTCAGATCTAATATTACCTAATGCTAACCTTATTTTTTTTAATCTATTTTTACAGTGTTCATCTATGCTCTCCAACAACACCAGCTTTAAATTAAAACGTACACCCTCTACAGTTTATGGTTCACGTCATCTAATTTATGATGTACCTTTACCTCTGGATGAATGTCAAATAGATAATGTTATTTTACGACGTCGAAGACGTACCATTAGTAGAAGTGATAGCCAACAAAAAACCCGACCAAATTCTCGTACCTCAAGTCGTTTAAGTAATATCAGTAATACACCCACCGAACTGAGAAGAAGTATACTGACCAATAGTTGTGGTAGTGCTACGAGTTATATGACTAATTTAAGTAGTAATTATGGTGATGAAACACCATCATCACGTTGCCAATCATGGCAACCTTTTGCGGGATGCAACAGTAATAAAGCACATCAACCTGTGGCAAGAAATGCATCATCACCACCCGCATTTGATCAATTGGAAGTTCAAGAAGTAGATGAAAAAGATTCTGATGCAGCACTAGTAGCAGATTTGGTCAAATCATCCTCCTCAAATAATGGTTTTCAACAATTTTTACGACGTATGTCTATGAGGAAATCTTTTAAACCTAAGGGAAATACTTGTGTAGCACACAATCGTAAATTACATCCTAAGCGTGGTTCTATATTGTAAGTAATTTTTGATTTCAACCACAATTATGTCATAATTTTTTTAAAACATTTTCTTTTTGAATGAATAGAAAAAAAGTTGGTGGAAATGAAGTTGTTTTTTTTCTAAAGTTTTTTTTCACAAAAACATTCACTTAAATTTAAAGTTTTTTCCACTTTTGTTATACAATTGTATTACAAATGGCTATAGAATTCTTTATACCTTTTCATTTACTTATTTCTCTTTTTTTTTTTCTTTGTGTTTAAAACATTTTAAAACTTCATTCGAACAAGAATTTTTGTGTGTGTATTTGAAAAGGTTTTTCTTTCTTATTGTAACTTATACTTTAACTGTGTGTTTGTTTCCTACTTTTCATTTTATTTTACCACCCTCTACACTGTAGAAGCATCTCTGAGGAATCTGGCATTGCTGGGTGTAGTGCTTCATCAGTACCATCAATTGAATTGAGTTCAGTAGCAGCAACGGATGTTGAAACTGAGACGGAAAGTTGGATTGCTGGTATAGAAAATGAAGAATCTATACAAGGTAAATATTGTATATAAAATATATTGCCATTGCATCTCTTATAGCAAAATAGTTGTACATATAAATAGTATGTATGTTAGGCAGAGCTTTAAAATAATTAATTCATTTTTGTAAATTATACGGAGGTTGATAGCTCGTTATAATAACAAAAAATAAAACTTTTAAAAATATTACTAAAGCCAAAATATTACTTAAGCTTCTTTTTATATAAATAGAATAATTATGGTCTTAACATTTTAGTAACGTCATAGTGCTTGTTAGGAAAATAACTTAAATAAGTGTTTATTTACTAATACTCGATTGGTGAATATCCTGTTAAAATTTTTCACAAACAGTTAAACTTAAGTTTTGTATACACAGTTAAAACAAATTCATTGTGAACTGAATATTTTGGCTGCAGCAACCGAATTATATAGTTGTCTCAACCAAATATTTTTCTGATACATTCGAAATATTTGTTTACAATCTAAATTCTGTTGCATCAACCGAATTTTGGTTGCGACAAAAAAATATATCGGTGGCTCCAAACAAACCATTCGGTTGGCAAGAAATTCGGTTGTTACAATTAAACTGTTTTCTCTGTGTACAAAAAAAAATAACAAACGCGTCAGTTAAAGTCTCAGTTAGTAAGTAGATAACGGGACACTGTTTAAATGAGACTAAGAACACAATAATGGAGTCAGAGCGCCCCGGTAGGCTAGTTGGTAGCGCGCTAGCTTATCAGTGCGGGGGTCGTGGGTTCAATTCCCACCAGAGGCTCTGGTCTGTTTTCGCTACAACCAGCCCATAGTATTTGTTGCTAGTGCTCTGTTAGGGTATTAGGATATAATTTGTATTTATATCATTAATACACTTAAAAAAGTTTGTAAGTTAAAATAACTGAAAATATCATTTAAAAGAAATGATAATTCATTTAAAAACCGGTCTACTTAATTTTAATTTAAATTAAATGTCATTTGTTATTTATTTTTAAATGTTGATTAATCAACTTACACATCCGTAAGAAACAAATGATATAATTAGTTAAAATAAATGTCAAAATTTTATCTACCAATCCTTAAAAAATAAATGTTTTTATCATTTATTTGAAATTGTTTCCCTTTTTGTATTTTTTTTTGTAATCTACAAAATGTATGTATGCATAGCTATAGACACTTTTTGTGTGAATGTCTTTGTATATGTACGTGTCTTTATGAACTTCTTGTAATTTGTATTGACAAAATTTGTATATATACAATTTAAATAAAAAAAACAAATTAACATTTTTTAAATTTAAATTTGTAATAACTGTTACGGACACAAATAAACCACAAGTTTCCGTTTTGTGGGTAAATTTTTATTAAATTTCAAACAAATGAAACTGAAAAAAATGGTAAATGATAGTAAATTATTTCGAATAAAAGTTTATATAGATATTTCTTTGAAAAATAAAAATATGTTCCTTTATTTTTAAATGGAACGGAAAACTTATTTATTAAACTACAAACAGTTAACTACATAATATTTTGAGTGTATAAATAAAATAAATAAAAAATAATGGACTCAGAATTATTTTGCATTTATTCTTTTGTTGGAACTCTGTCTTTCAAACCTTCGGATTCTGATGAAATATTTTGCCACATTAAAATACATATATCAGCCTTACACTCAGAAAAAAAAGTTAGTAGAAAAATTTGTAAACGGTTTTCTATTTTTGTACTGATTTTTAGTAAAAGAATTATTATTTAGCAAATCTTTTTGCTATTTACATTTTACAAATTACAGAATTTTTACAGAATATCTACAAATTTTCGTTGCTAATTTCAGAAATCATTTTACAAATTTTTGAAAACGTATTTGCTAAAATTAGCAAAAAAATTACTAATTTTAAAAAAGTCGATATTGAAGGAAATGTTATTTTTAATAATTTAAACTTATACATACAAACTTAAATTGCCCTAAAATGTTACATAGGATTAAAAAAGGGATCGGAAGTGAAGTTACCCACTCATGTCTAAAAAGAGGACATTCACTCAAAATAGCACTAAAAAGGTTTTTTTAGTTCTAAAAATCAGCCCTAAAAACAATTAAAATTAACCTTAAAAGTAAAAAAAAAATTGACTAAAATATTTTTCAAAACAGAAATTACCAAATTAAAACAAAATGATAAATTCGTTTATCTTTTAACAATTTTTAAGATTTTTAAGCCTTTGATTTTTTTTTTCATTTTGTATAAAACATCTTTTAAAAAATATAATCAAAATTTTTGATGCTCGATAAAAAAAATAAATCTAAAACTTTGTACTAATGTTAATAGTATTTAGCAATTTTTTTTGCTGATTTTAGCAAACAGATTTTAAATTCCACTTTAAAAAAAGTCTACTAAAATTTACTAGCGACTACTAATTTTTCTACAAATTTCATTGTACTACACGTCAGCAGACATGTGTTGCTAATATTAGCAAAAAATACCGCTGGGCTCAAATTAGCAGAATTTCCCGTAATAACAGCAAAATTTTCAGTTGCCATTACAAACTTTTTTTGGTGAGTGTACTGAAAATACTTCATTTGTTATATTTTTGTTTAAATAAACAAAAATTAAATTATTTAACTAATTTTTCATTCCTTCAAATCATATCCAATGAATAACGTTTTTAAAAATCACTTGAATTACATTTTTGCTGAATTCAAATCCAAAATGCATAAAGTCATTCTTTTAAATATCTGTTAGTGGCATTTTTGTATTACTGTAGTGCTTGATGCTTGCTAAGTATATAATATTCTTATTTGAAGTTATTGAAATTCTAAACTGTTGATTATAATCAATTGTTAATTTCAAAGGTGTTTATTAAGCACTAATGATAACTGATAACAATTGGCAACAATTCAAAATTAAATTGTTTAATCGATTTTAATTGAATTACAATAGTTGTGTTGCAGTGGTGTAAAAGTTTAAAATTCTATGGAAATATTAGTATAGTGAAATTTGATATTTCAGTGCTTAAAGTAGTTGGACATTTTGAAGGAGTTAAAATGTGTTATTTTATTTAAATTTTATTTCGGAAATTATCTATAACGAAAATTCGTGGAATTTAGGAAAAGAATTGAAGTTTAAAAAGCAAATATTGGAAAATAAAAGATAATCTTGAAATTCTCCAAAAAAAATTGTGGAATTGTGGCTTTCAAAGAAATATCTAGATATTCGTTAACTCCTTAAGAAAAAATTAAAAAAATAATTAAATTTTTTTTTAAATCTCTAGATTTTCCTTTATTTAGGATACACTCAGAAAAAAAAGTTAGTAGAAAAATTAGTAAACGTTTTTAAATCCCACTTTACAGTTTTTTACTGATTTTTAGTAAAAAAAATATTATTTTGCAAATCTTGCTATTTACATTTTACAAATTACAGAACTTTTACAGAATATTTATAAGTTGTTTTTGCTAATTTCAGAAATCATTTTACAAATTTTTGAAATCCGATTTGCTTAAATTAGCAAAAAAAATTACTAATTTTAAAAAAGTGGATATTAAAGGAAATGTTATTTCTAATTAAAACTAACACCTATAAACTTAAATTGCATTAAAATGTTTGATAGATTACAAAAAAAAAATGGATCGGAAGTGGATATACCGACTCATGTCTTAAAATAGGACATCCACTTAAAATAGCACTCAAAAGTATTTTTAGTTCTAAAAATCAGCCCTAAAAAAAATAAAAAAAAATACTAAAATATTTTTTAAAACAGAAATTAAAACAAGATGATAAATTCGTTTATGTTTTTACAATTTTTAAGCGTTTGATTTTTTTTATATTTTATCTAAAATATTTTTTGAATAAAAATAAAAATTTTTAATGCTCGATAAAAAAAACATAAATTTGAAATTTTGTACTAATAATTTTTTTTGCTGATTTAAGCCAGATTTTAAATTCCACTTTACAAAAAGTTTACTAAAATTTAGCAGCGGTAGCTAATTTTTTCTACAAATTTCATTGTACTACACGTCAGCAGACATGCGCTGCTAAGATTAGCATAAAACACCTCTGGGCTTAAATTAGCAAAATTTCTCGTAATAACAGCAAAATTTTCAGTTGCAATTACAGACTTTTTGTTGGTGAGTGTACTAACAAAAAAGAGGAATATAATATTCTAACCCAATTCTATTATATGAAATAAAATTTTTTCAATTTTTATTTAAAACAAATTTAGTTTATTTTCCATCTTTAATGTTATACTTAGCAATGCCTACAAATTATTTCAATGGAAAACTGTAAATTTGAAATTGAGATGCGTTGCATATACACAGGATTATAGTAAAATGTTCGACAAAACCCTAAAGGGACATGCTTAACAGGATGTATGTTTGTTTATAGGATTTACACTTTCAAAAGCAAATATTAACAACTATTTGTAAAAATATTTTTTGGTTTAAAAAAGCCTTTTGGCATTATCAAAAAATAAAGTTTACACAATGCATAAATAAATACTAAAATTAATATAACCCAGTAAACATTATTCTTTAGAATAGGATTTTTAAAATATATTTTGAATTAAATGAAATGTTAGTAAAAAGAAGAGATAAGAAATTTAGCATCGATTTTTGACTAATAACTGACAAAGAAGTTAAAAATGTTATTATGTCTTTTAATTAAATTATAGCTTAGGATATATGAAAAAGCTTTGGCGAACATCTCAAGGCTATTTAAGCATTAGTATGGATTATATTATGTATTAAGAAAACAATTTCTGGTATAGTGCGTATGAGTGATATTAATTTATTTTTTTATTACTCATACGTTGTGTGTAAACATATAAATATTTTTTCTCACATTCCTTTAAGACTATAAATGATAACTGGGTTTTTGTATTTAATGAATTAAAATTCTATATTTCATGCATTCATAAATTTTTGTCTATTACTAAAATAACAAACAACAAACATTTTTCCATTTACAGATGCCAATATTGACTATAAAATGTTGTTGGCCAACAATGAAAGTAATTCAATAAAAACAGGTGCTGCTACAACTATAACAACAGAACAGCAACAACAACAACAACAAAAACAACATACAACAGCAGCTGCAGCAGAAAAAACAAGAACAACATCTATAAGTTATGATGTTGAACGTAAATATGGTAAAATACCGGCGGAAATATATTTGCTTTATTTGCGTGCATCTGGTTTAACAATTGTTTTAATATTTTTCATCACGGCCCTAATTTGGCAAACATTGCGTGTTTATACGGATGTCTGGCTACAGCAATGGACTGATGACAATATAAACATGCATGTTGTACATGAAGCAACAGCACAACATACGACTGGTACAACAACTACTATCGGTGTTACTTTACCATTGTTAATATCCTCAAATATATCCGCAATACATGAACAACTGCATCAGCAACAAATGAGGCCTGTATATGCATCAACATGGACTGGATATGCATCTGCTGTAGAACAAAAACTACAACAACAACAGCAGCATCAGCAGCAGCATAAGCATCATCATGAAGTCACGTATTATTTTCATATTTATGCGGTCATTTCGTGTGTATGCATTGTTATGGCTATGATATCAACACCGGCCGGTCAATGGGCCGGTTGCAAAGCTCGTCAAAATTTACATGATAAACTTTTACAGTCGATTATGCACAAATCACTGCATTTTTTTCAAATAACGCCATTGGGTAGAATTATGAATAGGTTTAGTAATGACATGGCCATAATAGATAAGGTAAGTTGAAAGGGGGGGGTTTGTGCAAATAAATATTAGGGGGACTCAAGAGTTAATAAAAAATTAAAATCATACCTTCAAGTCTACAAAAGTTTTAAATTTATATATTAACGAGTAACATATGCATAAGTTTTTCTTATAGTGTATGATTAAACATTAGTTCATGAGCAATTTGTTTTTATATCGCTTGAATATTCTTAATTTTTTTTTTTTTAATTGTTTTTTGTTTGTTTTAATTTTATGTTAATTATTATTCTTTAGAAAATCGCCGCTACTTGCCAACGTTTGTTACAATTTACTTTATTATGTCTATGTGCTATATTGATCAATGTCATTATTACACCTTGGTTTATGGTGGTCACCATTCCTGTATGTCTGGCTTATTATGCCATACAAAAATTCTATAGATGTTCCTCCAGGTAAGTGTTTTAAAATTAAATTATAAAAGCTAATATAAACACAATTGAAAATTTTGTCTGGAAAAATATACTTAGAATATAATTTAGTTTTTTTTTTTAAATTTTTCCTTTCAATAGTCAAAAAAATATGTCAAACAAAAACTTGTTTATTTTTATATGTAGGTACTTGCTTTTTGCAGCTTTTTTGAATTTGCAAAATTTTATTTTAAAATCTCTACTTTAATTTAGTGTTTGTTTTAATTAAATCGAGGGAATAATGAAAAAGTTGTGATATATAAATGTCACAACTGCGAAGAGTATAAAAAAATAATATTACTCATACGTCATGGTGTACAACAATTTATAAATAAATACCATAAAATTTAATGGATGAAAGATTAACTAACAAAAAATATATCCCAAAGCAAATTCTTGGATTTTAATAAAGCTTTGATACGGTGTGGAGTAGAAAAAACTAGAAACCATGTTTTTTAGTACCCTGCCCAATTTCATATTTAGGGTTAAAAATGTCTCAATTTTTAGCTGTTTTGTTTCTTTGCAATCCAAATGGATGGATGTCAAACGAAAATTGATAATTCAATGAGGTAAAGAAAATACTTTAAAACTTTAAAAATACAAAATATCCTCAAAATGTTCAAAGCCTCTTTCAATTCTTTAAATATATATAGATTGGGCAGCTAAAATATCTCTCCTCATTTGAACTCTTTTCAAACATATCGAAGTGTGATTAAGATCTGAGAGTTTCGAGGAAACTTTTCAGGTGTTCATAGAAGAACTAAGAACTTGAAACTACTTTCAATACTGATATCAACAAAATGGTAAAAACTTAAAGGAAAATTAAATGTTCGTTGCGATTAAAGATTTGATGAACTGATTAACTGATGAAAAATTTGATTTTTTCCAACAAAAAAAGTACCTTTTATTAAAAAAGTACTTTTTATTAGAAAAGGGATTATTATTTAAAAAGTACTTTTCATTAAAAAAGGAACTATTATTAAAAAAGTACTTTTTATTAAAAAAGGAACTATTATTAAAAAAGTACTTTTTATTAAAGAAGTATTTTTTATTAAAAAATTACCTATTATTAAAATAGTAATTTTTATTAAAAAAGTACCTTTTATTAATAAAGAACATTTTATTAAAAAGTACCTTTTATTAAAAAGGTACCTTTTATTAAAAAGTACCTTATTCATTTATTTATTTATTTAGTTATTAGTTAATTAATTTATTTATTTATTTATTTATTTCTTTATTTCTTTATTTATTTATTTATTTATTTATTTATTTATTTATTTATTTATTTATTTATTTATTTATTTATTTATTTATTTATTTATTTATTTATTTATGTATTTATTTATTTATTTATTTATTTATTTATTTATTTATTTATTTATTTATTTATTTATTTATGTATTTATGTATTTATTTATTTATTTATTTATTTATTTATTTATTTATTTATTTATTTATTTATTTATTTATTTATTTATTTATTTATTTATTTATTTATGTATTTATTTATTTATTTATTTATTTATTTATTTATTTATTTATTTATTTATTTATTTATTTATTTATTTATTTATTTATTTATTTATTTATTTATTTATTTATATGATATTAAGCTTATAAGTAAATACAAGAATAATATTTAAGAGATTAGCATTGGCTACCAGGGCCATCAGCTATCACCTTTTATTAAAAAATTATCTTTTATTAAACAAGTACATTTTATTAAAAAATTATATTTTATTAAAAAAGTACCTTTTATTAAAAAAGTACCTTTTATTAAAAAAGTACCTTTTATTGAAAAAGTACCTTTTATTAAAAAAGTACCTTTTATTAAAAAAGTACCTTTTATTTAAAAAGTACCTCTTATTAAAAAAGTACCTTTTATTAAAAAGTACCTTATTGAAAAAGTACCTTTTATTAAAAAAGTACCTTTATTAAAAAAAGTGCCTTTTCTTAAAAAAGTACCTCTTATTAAAAAAGTAACTTTTATTAAAAAAATACCTTTTATTAAAAAAGCACCTTTTATTAAAAAAGTACCTTCTATTAAAAAGTACCTTTTATTAAAAAAGTACCTTTTATTAAAAAAGTACCTTTTATTAAAAAGTGCCTTTTATTAAAAAAAGGACATTTCATTAAAAAAGTACCTTTTATTAAAAAAGTACCTTTTATTAAAAAATAACTCTTTTTTATTTACCTTTTTTACAAAATACATTTTACTAAAAAAGTACACTTTAATAGAAAAGTGCACTTTATTAGAAAATGTGTCTATATTAAAAACATACTTCCATTAAAAGATTTAATATACAAAGCTTGGTTGTCAGTCTTAGCCAAAAAAGAACTAAAAAGTTATTTATCCGACAGTCTTTAAAACTGTTAATACATGTTAAATAAAAATATTAATCCTAATAAAAAAAAACAGAAATAAATATAAACTTCTTTTATAAGCCTTTTACCCGAACTTTTACTTCAAATTCTTTCTTACGCGACAAGTTTATTATTTGCTAACCCTGCTGCTTTTGTATAAAATACAAGAAAAAAAGTTTCATACAAAAATAAAGTGGTAGGATGATTCTGTTTATTTTTCTGTTAACAAATATTTCAGCAAAAATTTCAAATTCATACTTGTCAAGTTATAACTAATATTACTTTAAACTGCTACTTCCATTTTCATTTCCTTTTCCATTTCTCTTCAGGCCAAAAATAGTTTTTTTTAGAGAAGAAAAAAAAAAACTTCCAGCGAAAACTAAACAATTTTGTGCGTGCTTAACCATATTTGGCACTTATACGTTTAACGTGTTCATCTTTATTTTTTTTACTGTTGTTTGAAAATTTTAAAATTTCTGCAGGGAAACGGAAACTGCAACAATTGTATTAAATTAGTACAGTTTGTTGTTGATGAGTTTATTTTTTTGGAAGTCTGCTAGAAAACTATTAGTTTTCCTTTTTGTTTCCAAAAACTTTGTGTTATTATTATTTACTAATGCATTTTTCATATTTTGGAGAAATATTGGTTAGTGCTTTTGTTACTGGTGTTGGTGTTATTTTTATAGTTTGATTAAAAAGTTGGTCTAGACTTTGGTGGGTATTAGGAGGATAAAGTTTTTATTTAATGCAATTTTATTTTTTTTGAAAATTATAACATAAAAATTAAATAATAATATATTTTAATGATTTTTTTAGGGTTAATCACAATGTTTAAGGATATTTAAAATTTAGAACCTATAATTTGGATACTAGCAATTTTTTAGTACTTTTATAGGAGTGTTTATTAATCTTTGTAAGAAGTAAAATATTTTTTATAATTATTAATAAAATTATACAAAACATGTACTATATTTTTTTTTTAATATTTTGAAAAAATTTAAGGAACTGCACTATTTTCTTAGTACCCTTTATAAAAAAATGGTACTATTTACACAACCATTTTAAATAAATAGTACTTTCTTAGTATAATGAAAAAAGTTGGCTTTCTTAAAAATATGTTAATACATTTTTAATCATACACAGAGACTAACTCTTAAACATTTTACCCCTTTAAAATAATTTAAATCAAATATTCCCTGTAATAATGTCGCCAATCTCCCTTGCAACAATGACAAGCTTTTATTTATCTTAACATACAGTCCTCTAATTTATTATATATGCTTCTTGTTTTCTTAACTGTTCCCATATTATTATCATTATTTGTTATTTAAAAATGTTTACATTTCGTTAAGTTTTTCTTTAGTGCTCCCTCTGTAGTTTAACATATTTAGGGAAAATATGAAAAAACAAAAGTTGTTAAGTTCTTTTTTTTTTTTTTTTTTGTGCTCAAGCAGAAGAAATTATAAGTTCAACCCATCTGTATATAGAATATAAAAACTGCACTTAACTTTTAAGTTGCCATCTTTATCAAGCACAAACACAAACACAGCACAAACACAAAACACAAAAATCCCTTTGTGGTCGATTGTATTCTGTAGCCTGACTACTGCTGCTGTCGTTGTTGTAAGTTCAGCATGTTATGCATATTTTATTTGCTTTTAAAGAATTCTAACTCTAAGTATATATTTTTTTCTATTTTTTCTAAACAAGAAAAAAAAAATTAAGAGAAAAATGAGGAACTATAAGTGGGCTAAGTCGACACTTGTGAATATGAGTTAACGAAAGTGGTATAAAAAAAAAGTTGCTGGCTTTTTGTTGATATTATTTATTGATCCGATCGAAATCGGTCGCTAAAGTTCAAAAGTTATGAATAAAATTGTTAAGAGATTTCTTAAACCAATGATGCGACAAGTTTGTTTCGGCTGCTCGCCATAGAAGGGATCATAGAAATTTATTTAAGTCAGTGGCAGAAAGGTTAAGGCAGAGTATTCTTTAATCGTTATAGAAATTAATTTGTTTAATTACCTATATCACACATGGGACCAATAAATTGAGTATACTAATTAATTAACGGTTTTAATAGAAATAAAATAATTTACATTACCATTTTTAAAATTAATGACAATAACTTTAAGGGTCTGATTTCATTGAAAATTGACAATTAATATAACGTCAAATTAAAAAAAAAAAAATTCGCTAAAAAATTTTAAAATCAAAAAACTGTTAACAAAAAAATTTTTAATAAAATCTAGGCTAGTTCCATTCCATTTCGTTACATGGGTTTAGTGTTCCGATTCCATTCGTTCCCAATTACATACCATTTCGTTTCAATTCTACTCGCTCTCCGTGTCACTCCATTTCGTTTCCCATGTTAAATATTCCTCATTGCAATTACACTCGTTTCCCGTTCCATTCCATACCGTTCCATTCCATGACATCCATAAACATCTATTCAATGACATCCTGGCCAAAACAGTGAATAGATGTCATAGCAATAGGGCCAAGAAAAACAGCTGGAGGATAGATTAAGGGTTTAATGATTAAGAAAATTTTACATAGAAAGTTTTTGAAGGGAGCTAATCACGAATTTGAGATCAGAATAAAAACTTTAAAATGCTGGATCCAAATATTTCGGATTTTAAAGACACACAGATAAAACTGATTAGCGCTGACAACCGAATTTATAGCCAATCAAATCGTTCAGTTGTGGCAACCGAATAGTTCAGTTGTGACAACCGAATTTTTCGGTTGTGGTAACAGAAATCCAATTAAAACATGAGTTATTTGACTGCGACAACAGTATTTCGGTTGCCACAATAACAATTCGGTAGTCTCAACCGAATTCAACCATTCGAACTGGCAAACAGTTCGGTTTTCAGTACAAATCTGTTCTCTGGGTGCACATTTTTTAAATCTTTGAGTCATTGATAACGAATCTGAAACCAAAAATTTGAATTACAAAATAGCAGACCCAATGTAGGGGCAAATATTTTGCATAAATTCATTTTATTAAATCTACTGCAATAATGTATTTAAAATTTGTATTTTTTTAGATTCAAAATCTGATAATAAAATTCCACCTGGATTTTCACTAAAACACAATTTTATTTATAGGTTTAGTAAAATCAATTTAAAATATAATGCAAAATTTCTGGAAATTTTTATAACTCAAAATACGTATACATTTTTCCATTGAGATGACCTATAATATTTTTATTTGTAGGGTACCAGTTCTGTGGTTATTTCAACTTTATTTGTTCAAATACCCTTAACTTTACTTTATTTTTTATTAATATTCTTTGTTGCATTGCATGTTTAGAGAATTACAACGTATTGAAAATGCCACAAATTCACCAGTGATATCACATCTAACGGAAACAATACAAGGTGTAACAACAATACGTGCCTACAATCAGGAGTCACGTTTTACAGAAATACTTTTTAGACGTCTCGAAGAAAATACAATTGCATTTACCATACTGAATACAAGTAATCGATGGTTGGGTATATCATTGGTAAGTACATTTTAAACATTTTAAGTAATCTGGTGACACACAAAAACTTTTAGAAAAGTTTGTCATTTTTTTTATTTTTTTTGTAAATAAAAAGGAAAAGATTTTTAAAAATTTATCTACATATGTATAAGTAACCAGCATTATATCCGATATGACATAGTTTAAATGACTTTTGTGTTCTATCTACATATGTTGGTTAAATAAAAAATAGTTTTTGTTTTTTTTTTTTTTTGTTATAAAGTCATTAGTTAAAAAACAATTAAGAACACTTAATATGATAACTTCAGTTTTAGCCAAATATATATTTTTTTGTTTTTATTTATATGTCTTACAAAAAATTTCTTCTTAGTATTCCCTTCAATCTCAAATTTATCTAAGGTTGTGTTTACATTAACCTCGAAAACTGGTTCAAGTTCAAAGTTCGTTCGTTTCGAAATTTATTTTAAACCACATATCGAAGGTAATGTAAACGCCATGTAAGACTTTACACAGAAAACTTATCTAGTTTTTCTTATAACTTTTAGTTTTCTTTTTAAAATCTACAACAGCAGCTGTCATAAATGTAGGAACGTGCCAAGGTTTCTAAAGGCTAAAATAAAAATTGTAAATGTTGTACTCGCACTATTTGTTGTAGTTCTGTATTTAAATCTAACTAAACTTATGTTTACTTTCTGTTTCATATTTCGGGGGAGTTTTTTTTCATAAATTCAACATTATACTACTATTCTTAAGTGGACTCTAGACAAAAGCACTTATTTCAAAAACACACATATGTTGGCAGAGCTAAAAGACAGAGTTACCGTTGTATAGTAAAAGCGTTAGAATTTAATACTTTCTGCTTAAAATTTAGATTTTTTGCCTGGAAAAAAATCGCCGAAGTAAAAACCTCTAATGTTAAATATGAAATAAGTTTGATTTGAGGGAACTGTTATATATTGTATAAGGTTTACATATGTGAGAATCATACAAAAATATGCACATTTTAAAGTTCTATTGTAGAGTATTCAAAAAACTGGCCTTGTGGAAAAACCGGTTTCGGTTTTCCTCGAAAAATCGAATTTAAAAAAAACCGTTTTCGGTTTTGGTTTTTGCAGAAAAAACCGGTCAACCAGTTTTTTTCGTTTTTTTTTTAATTTGGATAAAAAGCTTATATAATTTTTTAATTGTTTAATTACAAACAAAAAAAAAAAAAAAAAAGAAATTTAATATATGTATAAAGTAATAAAAATAAGAAAAAACAATCTTTGAAAAAAAAAATATTTTTTTATTGTATTTCATTTCAACATTTTATTTATTGGTTTTAATATTTTTTAATATAATATCTTAAAAATTAATATTATAAAACTATATTCATATCAAATGAATAGAGATCATTAAGTTTGTAAATTGGTAAAATTAGGTACGTTAGTAATTTGAACGTTTAAAACGTTTGGCATTAAATAAGTTTTTTTAAAATTACATTTTAAATATGTAAAAAGAAAATCTATTTTTCACTTCTAAAATAATATCTTAGAAATAATATGCAATTTAAATGCTTCGTTTTAAGACGATTTTTTTGTTTGCTTTTGATAAAGCTAGAAGTGGAAAATACTCTTTCACTAATAGTAGATGTTGGACAAATAGTCAAAAGACAATGATATAAATTTTCCAACTTTTCAGCTCTTTTGTCGCATTTATCAAGATAAATGAAATCATCATATGTGACCTCGTCCGAGAAAAGGGACCTAGTGTGTCAAAAAACGTGTTTGGACTTAAGAGTGGATTCTGGTACCTAATAGGGTGTAGAATAAGATGAAATGAGTTAGATTTCTGATAAAAATTTTTTTACCCCATAAAAACGTACAATACGAACTTGGAAAAATCGATAAAAATGAGAAAAACATTAAAATTTTACTTTTTTGGTTTAAAATTGTCACTCTAAAAGCTAAAAAAAATACGTCACCACATAGGCATGACGTCACCAAAGTCATAACTAACCATACCAAATCACATCCCCCAACTGAAGGTGTGTTCACAGTGATAAACTTTAAATGCGTTTTTCTCAAAACTTCATTTTCACACTCTAGATCCCTTTTCTCGGAGAAGTTCACGTCATATAATGATGAATGATTTTGTACAGTCTCCTTTTTTAGGATTTTGAATACTGTTTATTGTGTTTTTAAGATCAGAAATTAAACTATTTGAATTTGGAATATCCAAAGTTAAGTCTTCATATATATATATATCGGACTTACATCTAAATCGTCATAACCAAACGATTATAAAAGTGTTTGGAAAAAATAAAAGAGACCAAGTAACCCAGTTGGTGATGTAACTAAAAAAACCGGTTAACCGAACAAAAAAGACCGGTTTTCGGTTTTCTTCGAATTTACAAAATATTCCAAACCGATCGGTTTTAAAAGAAAAAAGAAACCGGTTGACCGGTTTTCCGTTTCGGTTTTTGAATACTCTATTCTATTGTCTACAAAAATTTTGGAAAATCTTTTTAAGTTGACTTAAGTGCTTTTGTCAAATGCCCACAGTTATATTTTGTTTTTTTTTTTGTTGTATAACTTCCTTACAAAT
Source organism: Eustalomyia histrio (assembly GCA_949748255.1). Lineage (NCBI taxonomy): Eukaryota > Metazoa > Arthropoda > Insecta > Diptera > Anthomyiidae > Eustalomyia > Eustalomyia histrio. The sequence goes on from OX456526.1 coordinate 148,678,922, forward strand.
GTTAGTTAGTTGCTGTGCTGAAAAATAGTGTTGTAAAACTTTAATGGCAATCAGAAAGTTGTTTTTAAACAATTTTTTAAGTTTTCTTTTCACAAAACAAAAATAAACTAAAATATAAAAAAGTTACGAATACAACAGGTTTTTACATGTAATTAAAATTAATCTCAAGGAAAAATATTAGGCAAATAAAAAAGAAAATAATACCCTCCATCATTTGTGTAGATTCAATAGAAATACATAATTATCTTTAAAATAAATTGTAAAAATGGAAAAGTCTAACTTTGAAATTTTTAGGCTGCTATTCTGATGTAGATATCCACTAAGACTAGGTTTCTGAAAATTTTTAGGGGGAGGATTAAATATGAGTCTCCAAATTTGAAAAATAAAATATGAGTTGAAATGGGGCAAAGTTCCCCTTAATCACCTAATTAAACCACTGGAGCTAGGAACATTGGCTTCTGAAAAAAATCCTGCCCAAAAGCCATCGGCTAAAAATATCGGTAAAGACATATTTTTGGAATATTCAAATAAAGTGTAATAAAAATAAAGTTAAAAAGCGAAATGGAAACATCCACTACAAAAATTTCTAAAAAAAGGAATTATTTTTTCTTCTTTATGTATTTCAATTGAAACGGATATAGTTTTTTTGTGTATCATTCCCCCTATGAATGCAGTGCATTGTGCTGATATCAGGAAACTAGGTTATGAGGAGGAGGAAAGAGGGAGTAGTGTTTTTGAATATAAGACTTAATTTTCCCTATATTATAGTTGTCACGGAAGACCTTTGCGGGGAGTTTATTCCACATACGACTAGTCCGACTTATGAATGAATTTAACTGTTATCTGTTGTGGGGTTCACTAGACAATCGACCACAAAGTGACGGTCTCTACTGGACAAGCGAAATGGGATATACTTGAAAAAGGTATTGTGATCGTTCATGAAAAGGACGAAACCTCTATTAATGGTATATGTTGTGTTGATGCCTTCATCCAGACTTTTAGATTTCGAGAAATCGTTAAAAGTGACCGAAAAATCCTTAAAATCGCGAAATATCGATAAAACCGATAAACATTAATAAAAGCGGAAAATATCGATAAAATTGTTATATATCGATAAAATTGACAACTAGATCTATGATTCTTGTACCACTACAAAATATACAAAATATCGATAAAATCGATTTATATCGATTATATAAAAAAAATTTTTTTGTTATCGATAAAATTTATGAACATTAATAAAGTCGACGATAGTCAAAAAATCGATTAATAACGATTAAAAATGCCCGATAACATTTATGAATATCGATAAAAAAATAACAAAAATCGTTAAATATCGATAACTTCGATGAATATAATTAAAATCGATGAATTTCGATCAAATCGCTTACCATCGATAAAATAAAAATATCGACATATACCGATAAAATCGAAAATTGTATACGCTCTGGAACGATCTGAGTACCATTCGGCCAAGATAATTGTGATATAAAGAAATTTAAGCGGCTTATGGGTTTTGATTTAATCTTTTGGCCTCTGGTGCAAAAATGTGTTCTTAAGCTTAGTTTGGTTTTTGAGATATGATGGATTGTAATTTTATCCAAGTGATTTTTCATTTAATTTATATTTTTTTTTTCTTAAAACTTATCTTGATTCTAAAAGCGATTTCTAATATTTAATTAATTTTAAGAAACTACATTTTTCATAACTTTAACAAACATTTTTTTATTGAGTGTAACTTTCAATTCTGAACATTTTTCTTAAGAAACCTCTTCTTGTTTTCGTACCATCTTTGTTTATAAATTAAAAATGATTTGGGTCCCCACTAATGACTTTAACTATTTGTTAAGTTTTTGTAACAAAATCTTTCACACAACAATAATAATAATAATAATAGTAAAAATAACAAATATTTAATTCTTCTTCTCTTCCATAACAACAACACCAACAACACCAACAACAACAATGACTATAATAAAACTTGAAAACAACAACAGGATTACCTGGGTGGTGTAATTGTATTTGTGGCCATAGTGACAGCTTTATTGGCAGCAACAATAGCTTGCAGCAACTATAAACAACAGCAACAAATGATACATAATGACAAAAACGATGAACATATGATGACAATCGACACAATACCAACGTTCGTGTCCCCACTGACACCATCACCCTCTTTGGTAGGTTTGGCCATAAACTATACATTATTAATGCCAATTTATTTGAATTGGGTTGTAAAACTTTTGGCCGATATGGAAATGTATGTTGGTTCCGTTGAACGTATAGCATATTATGCTGAATCAACAACAAAGAATGAAACGGAGGAAGAAAGAGTAAAAGAAATGAAAACTGTAACGAAAGAACAGAATGTTTCTGATGATGGTAATGATGAGGAGGAGGACGATAGCAGGAAATTAAACAAAACTGAAAAAGGAATTTCATCAACATATGATATTAATAACATCAGTGGCAGTAACAACAATATGAATGATATAATAACAAAAGTTGCAACAAAAGAGGAAGATGAAGATGAAGTTGTTAAAATGAATACTACCACTGCTACTACTACGATCAGGTCTACAACTTCTACGAGTTACCACAACAATGATAAATTGTTTCACATGCCTGAGAATAATAGTCCAACTGACAACAATGTCGATAAAACTGTTGATACTTTTTCAACAATTTGTACTTCTTCAAGTGCCACTACTCCTTGCAATAATGATGACGACGATGGTAATGTTGTTGTTGTTGATAAGTTTAAGAATGATGATGGCCTTCATCATATTACTAATGATGGACATCTTGCAGCAGTAACCACAAAAACTTTTTCACATAAACAAACAGCAACAACAATATGTGATGAGGACGACGACGACATCAATGACAGCAACAACAAGACGAGAAAGAACAAGACTGTTGCAACAACCGGTAGCAATATAAATAAGAAAAATTTATCTTTTTCCTCTTCAACATCTCCAGCTTGTTCAAAACCTTTGGGACGTAATGATGCAGAACGTCGTGCTAGTGTACGTCGTTTGGCTAAATATAAAAAACAATGTAAGTAAAAGAGTCTGGGGTTAACTTGAAAAGGATAAGTAAACTTTTAGTATTTGTTTTCTTCTTCTTCTTTGTTTTTACTACTTTAGCTGGTTTCCTTTATGTGTATGGGCATGATTATGTTTTGATTGTGTTGATGTAGATTTGTTTGTGTTTGTGTTTGTTTGTTTAAATGTGAATTTCAATTTCAAGGTAAGTTTATTGGTTAAAGTTTATGGGCGAAATTGTTTAACTTTGATACCCGAGTTCGTTTGTTTGTTTGTTTGTTTGTTTCTCATTGTGAGTGTTTGTATGTGTGAGTATGAGAAATTATGTGGAAAAAAGGATGAGTGCTAATATTAACATTAACGTTTGTTCCTGTTCATGTTGTTGCTGCTGTTGTTTTACTTTGTTCATTCAATTAGGAAGTCAAAAGTATTCCAAAAAGATTTTAAAATTGAAATGTTTATATTAAAAGATTTTTTCAATATAACTTTTTACAGCCTTAAGTGGAAGGCCTCAACTCCACTGTGTAAAAAAAGTATATCGATGATCATAGGTTGATAACTCGTAATTGAAAATATATTTATAACTTTAGATATGTATGTCAAATGATTTCTATATGTTAACGAACTCTTTTAACATGCTTAACTCAAGTTAGCAAAAAATATCATTTACGAGATGTCAACTTATAATCATCGGTATAAAATGTTTTATGAGTTTTATAGAAAAACTGTTTGCTATTTTCCGTAGAAATGAAATAAAGAAAGTTATCAAAATCAAATAAAATATTCGAACCGGCTTCTAAAAGTTCAGAAAAGCCTGTTTGTGGGTTACTACAGATTTCGATGAAATTTGGTTATGTGATGGATGGGATAAATAAAAAAAAAAAAACTTTTGGTAAAAAACATAACGGCCCATGTTTGATATTTTTAGTATTTGATTGGTGTCACAACTTTGAGTTGGCATCACTGCTTTATTTAACAATCCATTTAACAGCTGATAGTTGTTTTTTGTTTAGTTTACTTTAAAATTTCATTATGAATCGACACACCAGAGCAACGCATGTAAATTGTTGAAATTTTTAATAAAAATAATTGTTCTATTCGTCAAACTCATCATGCACGCTCTGAAGGATGATTATGTACGCCATAAAATGGAAGAAGTGCACGATGAGTTTGACGAATAGAACAATTATTTTGATACACTCACCAAAAAAAGTCTGTAATGGCAACTAAAAATTTTGCTGTTATAACGGGAAATTCTGCTAATTTGACCCCAGCGGTATTTTTTGCTAATCTTAGCAACACATGTCTGCTGACGTGTAGTACAATGAAATTTGTAGAAAAAATTAGCTGACGCTACTAAATTTTAGTAAACTTTTAGTAAAGTGGAATTAAAAATCTGTTTGCTAAAATCAGCAAAAAAAATTACTAAATATTATTATTAGTACAAAATTTCAAATATATTTTTTTTTATCGAGCATGAAAAAAATTTTTCAAAAAATATTTTATACAAAATTAAAAAAAAAAAATCAAAGGCCTAAAAATCTTAAAAATTGTTTAAACATAAAAGAATTTATCATTTTGTTTTAATTTGGTAATTTCTGTTTTGAAAAATATTTTAGTCAATTTTTTTTTTACTTTTAAGGTAACATTTTAATTGTTTTTAGGGCTGATTTTTAGAACTAAAAAACTTTTTTGTGCTATTTTAAGTGGATGTCCTGTTTTTAGACATGACTTCGATCCCTTTTTTAATCTATGTAACATTTTAAGGCAGTTTAAGTTTGTATGTATAAGTTTTAATTATTAGAAACAACATTTCCTTCAATATCCATTTTTTAAAAATTAGTATTTTTTTTTGCTAATTTTAGCAAATCGGTTGTCAAAAATTTGTAAAATAATTTCTGAAATTACCAACAAAAATTTGTAAATATTCTGTAAAAATTCTGTAATTTGTAAAATGTAAATAGCAAGTAATATTTTTTTTACTAAAAATCAGCACAAAAATAGTAAAGTGGAATTGAAACCCGATTACAAATTTTTCTTTTTTTTCTGAGTGTGGAAAATAATTGTTCTGTTAAATGGATTGTCAAATAAAGCAGTGATGCCAACTCAAACTTGTGACACTCTAAAAAAAAAACACCCTATATATACTGTAAAAGAGTGACATTACTGACTCACTGACTCATCATCGCATCATCATCCAGTTCAAACTCTTAGTGCTAGAAAGTTGGTATATAAGTTCCTTCTTGGCGGAGAATCATTTATTACGGGAATTTTGGAAATTTAGGCGGCGCGGGGCAAAGCAAAAAATGTTCCCTCTGGCAGGCTGCCCGAACCCCTTAGGCTGGGTTAAGTTGGATAGAACTCCTTAGATCCTTCACCTCGCATATACCAATTTAGTCACTAGCAAATGCCAGGAGTCTCAGAATTTCGATTTTAGAGATTTCCTCCTAGATAATCTTCTAAGCAACTCCCCTTGGAGCGCCCATGAGCCTGACAGTGGGAACATAATATGCTACACCGTCTCTCTATCCCCCGGCTACCCACAAAACGTACAATTATCACTCGCCAGCTTTCGCGCTCTCTTGGCAAGAACCGCATTTCAGCAGTGACTCGCTATTACCCCCATCAGAATTCTACAAACTCTTCTGGTTAAGGATAACAGAAGACCCGTCGCCTTAGGATCGTAAGACTTCCAAATAATCATGCAGGTTCCGATGTTCCACTAAACCGCCTCAGATCTGCCCATTACAGTGGGGTCTATGTCCAGTTTCAAGAACTGAAGTGGCACACGAATGTCCATTGCCCTTTCGCCAAGAAACTGAACCCTGCTCTTCGCCAGATCGTCCGCAATCTTTGGCTAGAAACCTAAAACTTTAAATGAGTGTTTTCTTGTGTATGGACTAACTCGCCGACAAGGTCCTTTTTTACAGCAACGTGATAAAATTTTATATTATAACAGAGAAAAGCGTCCTCCTTAAAGTCCTGGCGACACCGCTTTGGCTAGAAACATGAAATTTAAAATATTTGTATACTGGCTTATTTATAAAATTTAATTATGGAATACATTTTAAGATGTTTGTCCGTAACATGGTACAACTGGGGTTTTAAAAAATAAAAAAATCTTTTCCTCTAAAACTTTGGGCTAGAAATCTTAAATTTAAAATATTTAATCCCTGGTGTGTGGGTTAATTCACTGATAAAATATTTTTTGAATTCTCGGAGGAAACATTGTATAAATAGGGGTTCAAAAGCTAAGGAGTGCCCCCCTAATGGCCCTTTTAAAGCGATTTGGCTAGAAACCTAACATTTTAAATATTTGCTTCTTGGAGTAGGGGCTATTTCACTAATAAGGCTCTGGAATTTTAGCCAGGGTCGTGGTAAAACAGGGGCTTGAAAGTGGAAAGTCCTCACCTTAACGTCCTGCCTAACGCAATTTATCTTGAAATCTGAAATTAAAAATTTGTGTTCCTTGCACTATACTTCACTGATAAGTCAGTTTTTGGAATTTTTGTAAATAAATGGTAAAAAAGGGTTATAAAAAGAGAAAAGTCTCTTCCTTTATGGCCAGCCCAAACGCCTTTGTCTAGAAACCTAAAGTTTAAAGTATGAGTTTAATAAAACTACAATCAAAAACCTACAACTTGTGCTAAACATTTACAAAAATATTTTTTTTTACTCCATACAAATTGCGTATGAGTGATATTAATAAAATAAAATATAAATTATACGCATTTAAATTGGCTGGAAAAAAACTTTATTGTGATAAGAAGAGAAAAGTAAAGGTCAATACTGTGTATACATTTTTGTCCGACAAGGTTGATTTCATTTTTACAATGCGTAGTAACATTATGTGATTTAAAACCTATGGTCCATTGAAGTCTCTATCATTCTTGTTAATTTTTTTTTGTGTAATCAACATTCCTACTGGGTATTCAAAAAGTAAAAAAACTAATTTTCTTTTAATAAAACGCTACATAAGCTTTGTTGAAAATGTTGTTTTTAAAAAGTATATTAAAATTATTTCTGATTTTTTATGTAATGAATTTGTTCAAACCAATAAAAATAAAGTGAACATTTTTTAATTAAAATATTTTTTTTTATTTATTTATTTTTTTATTTATTTAAACCAATGGCAATAAAATCCTTACAGGAAGTTCAAAATTATAAGCACATTTTTTTCAAATCCTATATTGTTAAAAATATTTTCTAATACATTTTTAAGTCCATAATTGTTTGAAAAATAATTGCATTTCTTTTTTTTCTGTTGGTTTTGTTAGAAAAAAATATTGTAAAACATTCTATTAGTTTTTTATTTTCATTTATGGTGTGTTTTTGTTTTGTTTGACTGACATATTTTGTGGTTTAAAAACAATAAATCTTTGAATGTTAGATTTATTTTTTATTTTTGGTATTACATTCCCCTGTTTTACTAACTGGTTTCTAACTTAGCATATCCTGTTTGAAATTTTGATACACAAATGTGAAACAGTTTTGGCATGTGCTTGTTTTAATATTCTGTCTCAAAGGATAACAAGTAGTTTAAATTGGTTGTAAAGCTTGTAACGTGTATTATAATTTTTTTCTTAATAAATTTTCCAATTTTTGTACAATTTTTAGGAAAATTAGAGAAATTAAAAAAAAAAAAAAAATTGTGGAAATTTTAGAAAGTTGTTGGAAATTTTTAAAAATTCACTTAAATTTTCACAACAATTTGTAAAATTTGTAAAACTGTAATAACATTTTAGGTCAATGCAGTTATTACATCATATTTGAATTAACATCTTATTTTTACAACAATTTTTAAGTCAACTAAGAATCTTATTAAAATAAATATGAATCTAGTTAAAATAAGAATTTCGTATTTAAAATAAACATTTTAAGATATATGACCATATATGATCATATATTACCATATATTAATATATATTATTGTATATGATCTTACATGACCGTATATGATCATATATGAGCATACATGAATAATATGTAAAAATATGAGGCCATAAACCCACAAATTTCGGATACGAATATATATGGTCTTATATGATATTATGTATTTTCATATATTGAACTAAACATAAACTATTCTTATGATCATTCATGCTCATATATTTTCATATATATTTCGATTTTTACATACAAAGTTATTTGAAATATTTTTAATTTTGTCTATATAGAGTATTTAAGATTTCTGTCTAGTCCTTAATATTACTTTTTTTTTAGTTAAAATATGGTTTAAAATTGTTTTTTTTTTTGGTTATTCATTTATTATTTATTTATGAATATTTCTATTTTCTTTTTTTTAATTTTGTTTTGTTTTTTTGATATTTCACAGACAAACCAGTAGCAATTTCGTGGCCACAACGTGGTGATATATCTTTTAAAAATGTCAGTTTACGTTATGAAGGCCAACAAGAGGATGTTATTAAAAATTTAAATTTAACAATACCAGCCGGTGAAAGGGTGAGTAAATTTTAAAAGAATTTCCATTTAAAAAGGTTTAAATAAAATTTCCAAAAATCTAATAAATTTGTGTATTTTAACCTTTTTCTACAATAACCCAATAATTTTATTCAAATATATTAGTTTATTAAAAATAAAAAGTTAAAAAAAACATTGTCTTGTAATTAACTTTTTTTTTATTTATTTGTTATAGATTTGCACTATGTTGCTACATAACTAGTTTTTTTTTATATTTTGTTAAGCTCAATTTAACTTTATCAGCAGCAGCTTCATATCAATTTATCATCATGCAGTCAGTTGCTATTAATAGACTTTTTACACAGATAAAACAAAAATTTGCTTTATATTATATAAACAATTTGTCCAATTATAACACTAGCTTAAAAGTCTAATACTTCGTTGCCGGTATTTATATTTATCTGAATGTATTTAGAAAATAATTTTATTCGTTTTCCTCATGATTTATAAAAATCATTATAAATAATAAATTTGTTTAACCTTCCTGTAGTGAATGTTTTTATTTCTAGGCCGAAGTATTAAAATTCAAAAAAGTACTTTTGCTGCCAATTACTCTATACTCTAGGGAATACCTATTTCAAATTAGAGGTTTCTAGCTAAAGCGATTTGGGCAGGCCGTTAAGAAGGTGCATTTTCCTTTTTTTTTTTGGGAAATCAATTTTCATTACGTTCCTGAAGAAAATTTCAAAAAATATTTTCTCAGAGAATTAGGCCATACTCCTGGAAATACAAATTTTTAATTTTAGATTTTGGCTCTGCCCTTTGGAACCCCTTTTTTTAATCTGTTCTTGTTGGAAATTCCAAAAACTATTGATTTAGTAAATTAGCACGTTTTTCAGGAAACGCGTGTTTTAAATGTCAGATTTCTATCTAAAGCGGTTTGGGCAGGCCGTTAAAAGGGGAAACCTTCTCATTTCCTACCCCTATTTTACCACGTTTCTGGTGAAAAATCGAAAAAATATCTCGCAGGTAAATTAGCCCATAGCCGTAGAACAAATATTTTAATATTCACATTTCTAAGCCAAAGGGTTTTGTTAGACTGTTTTGATTCCCCAGTTTTATCACGTCCCTGACAAAATTCTAAATAGTACTTTATAAGTAAATAGGTCTATGCGCCAGGGAACTCATATTTTGAATTCCAGAGATTTCAGGGGATGACTTTACACTTCCTTCCCCTCTACTAACCAAATTTAGAGTTTTTGTTTAGAGTTTTTGTCCAGGTCAATATTGAGTCAGTGAGCTAGTCAGTAATGCAACTCTTTTATATATATAAAAAATATATATATATTAATGTATGAATTTTTGTTAAAAGAACTTATTATTTTTTTTTATAATTTTAAGACTCAAAATATTTATGTCTCTTTCAAATTTCTCTTCAAATTTCATTGTAACAAAACAACTTAGATCAATTTAAGTTGTTCTGTCAAAAGTTCGCTGTGTCAAAGAATGAATTCTTTCTTAAAAAAATTTTCACAAAATTAAAGTGAATTTCAGTTTGAATGAAAAAAATTATCTATCTTAAACCGTTGCAGTGAAATCATTCAGGCTTTGATTTGATTTTTCTCATTCGATCTATTTATTTATAATGAATTTAATTAAATTTAAATTTGTATAATAATCGAAATTATTTTAATGATTGAATCATAAAATAGTAGGCATTATTTAAAATCGAAATAAAGATTGAATTCTTTAAAATCTCTGTTACACTGACATAAAAAAATACACAATAAAAAAACCTATATATAACAAAATTAAATTGCCGTTGTACTATTAGAAGTAATAACAAAAAAAAAAAAATTGAGCATAAAAAGATAACTATTCATTACACTGTGTTTAGATTAAACCTGTACTGTAAAGTAAAATTCTATTAAAATTAACTTCGCCAACAATGATTTTGCAAAGTATTTTGTAATATTAAATTCTAGTAAAACACAATACAAATACAACTCTGTGTATGATAGCTACAATTCGATGGCAACTCTGTGTTATAATGTTTTAAGATTAAACCTGTAATGTAAACTTAATTTTGATTTCAATTAATTTTGAATCTAGTAAATTTGTAAGATAAGTGGGTATACAAATATCTATTTAAGTACAATGCAAATGCAACTCTTCGAAACTATTTTAATATTCTAAAGCAGTTCTGTGTTATATTACTTTAATTGATAGAAAATATTATTTGAATTTATTTCTTTTCTAGTTACTTTGCAAGATAAACTTCAATAGTAAATTCTTGCTAAAACAATAAAAATACAACCATGTGTTTCAACTACTATTTTTTTTTGCAACTCTGTGTTGTTTATGCGGATGTCATAATTAAATTGTTTTTCAACTAACATAACTATAATATTATCTCCTTATGTGGTCTTACTTTTCAAAGTTATTAACTAACAATAAGAAAATTTCAGTTTCATTTGCATACAATCTAAAAGCTTTATATTAAAATTGATTTTTTTGCATTCACATTGTATGGGGTCTTGGCATAATAAAATTCACTAACAATGTGTGTAAATGAAAAATTGCATGTTTAAATATTTTTAGAAAATATAAATATAAGCGACAGGATATTAAATTGATTATTTTGTAAAAAATGTTTTGCTTAAATTTTTTTAAAGAAAAAAAATTTAAATTTAATTTGTCACAGCTTTTGTATTACGGTATGATAGTGTTTTGTATTAATAAATAGGACTGGATTTTCAAATTTGATGGAAGATTTAGATTATATGTAAACAAGTAAAAAAGGGCTAAATTCGGCTGTGCCGAATCTTTGAATACCCTCCACCATAGGGGCTGAAGATGATATACGTGTATACTAAATTTTGCATGAACTGTAATATGAATATGTTTTGTCAATTTATGTAACGAACTTTTGTTATTTAGTTTTAGTAATGTTATTTATTTAGTTTTAGCAATGTTATTTACAGAGGTCTGCTCTGTTAGCGACTTTAACATTGTTGATTTTTACGTTAACTTAGTTATCAGAGTAACACACATATAGCTCTAAGAATGTTATTATTCTCATAGTATGTATGTAAGACAATAAATGCAATCGAAAAATAAGAAGACTTAATAACATTTTTACTTACTTAACAGAAAAAAAATAGATACAGAAATATTGTACAAATTTGTATGGAAAATTTAGATGTACCTTCACATTTTCACTCATAACTTTTGAACCGCTTAACCGATTTTGCTCATTTTAAATACCAAACTGCTCGGGAGGATGTTCAATAATCTGGGTAAAAATAGGCACCCCCGCTTGCGTCTTCGCGTCGTGATCGCCATTTCAACAGACAGACAGACATACGGACAGACAGACGGACATCGCTACATCGACTTAAAATTGCATAAGGATCACGAATATATATACTTTATGGGGTCTTAAACCTATATTTCGACATGTTACAAACGGAATGACAAACTGATATATACCCTCACCATATATGGTGGAGGGTATAAAAAAGCAAAAGTCTACTGCTTGACCGAACGTCCATCGCCTTTTGCCAAGAAACGTATAATGGAGGTTTAAAGATTGTCCAACACGACTTGGCAACACGAAATGGAACTCGGAACGAACTGAATTGAAACATTATACAAGGTGAAAGAGTTGAATTTATGCTATAGGCCAGGGGAACGGAATGGAATGAAGCGAAAAACGAGTGGAATAGAAGCACTAGAAAAGAGGAACGAATTGGAATGAAACGGGGAACGAATTGAATGAAAACACTAGACAAAGAGAACCAAATAAAATGAAAAATGAGTGGAATTGAAACACTAGATAAGGGGAACGTCTGGAATTAGAATACTAGACAGGAAAACGAAATGGAATAGAACGGGAAACGAGTTAATTTAAACAGTTGGCACAGGAAATAAAATGGAAAGGTTTCAGCCGGGATTTTAGGGATATTTATCGATTTGATTTTTTAAAACATTACGTAAGGAAAACAAAATAGAATGAAGAATGAGTGGAATTGAAACACTAGATAAGGGGAACGAGTGGAATTGGTATACTAGACAGGAAAACGAAATGGAATAGAATGGGAAACGAGTTAATTTAAACAGTTGGCACAGGAAATAAAATGGAGAGGTGTCAGCCGGGATTTTAGTAATATTCATCGATTTGTTTTTTTTTCTATTTAAGCAATTTTTCTCAATTTGAAGTTTAGCGGAAAAGTGTCAAAAATGGGGTTTGAAATGCGGCAAATTGAGCACACTTTTAGATAATTTAGCGGACCTAAAATTAAAAAGTTTAAAGCTTATTTTTAAACATTTTTATATATAGTATATGTGAAATCTGACTTTTTAACGTTGTATTTTTCTAAACCACAATAATTTATTTTAACTCTACCCTACTTAAGTTGTCTAAATTCATTTCATATTTATCCTTCGCAATTTGCCTTAATACTCAATCATATTAACCTTTCCTTAAATCCTTTCGATCTTTTAGTAATACTTTTGCATATATATTTATTTTATTTGTAATTTGCTATTTTTATAAGTCAATATAAATTTACTTTGTAGATTGGTATTTGTGGTCGTACCGGCAGTGGTAAATCATCATTGGCATTATCACTATTTGGTGTTCTACAAACCAGTAATGGTTGCATACGCATTGATGACAATGATATCGCTAGCATACATCCGGATGAAGTACGTACTAGATTATCGATAATCCCACAGGATGTGCATTTGTTTAGTATGACAATAAGAGAAAATCTTGACCCGTCTGGTTATTATTCGGATTTAGAACTATGGAATTGCCTTGAATTGGCACAATTAAAGGAGTTTGTTAATACAAAAATGCCACAAGGTTTAGGTATGTATGGTTTGTATGAAAATTGAGTGGTTGAATGACATAAATATGGAACATCATCTGTAGCCATAACATCAATTTTGTAATATGTAAAAGTTTGTGTAAATTTAGTTAAAGCAAAAAGTACTTGCATAGAGAAGATTTATGTACATTTATGCCTGTATTTGAAAAAAAGGACCCCTCAATTTAAGTTTAATAACTGTGGGCTGTTACTGGGATAATAATGTTTGTTAGGTTTTTATGCTGGAGTACAAGGATTAAGGATGTCAAGTATTACTAAGAGTATTTCTAGCATACATACGTACATTTATATTTATTTTATATGCTGATGTTGATGTTAATTTTGATTTTTAGTTTGGCTTCCGTTTCCGTATTTGTATGAGGTTTTTTTTTACACAAATGTTTGATTTTTAAGTGTTTTACAGGAATTTAGATATTTTTATTTTATTTACTTTTTTGTTATGGTGAACGTTGTTGCTAAGGGCTGTCTATTGTTTGTTAATTTAAGCTAATATTGAAATATAAACTTTTTCTGGAAAAACATATTGTGAAAGATTTTGTTATTTTTTGGTTTAAAATAAAATTTGGGAGTATTGTCTTTAAAAAAAAAAACAGCACACGCAGTTAAATCTTCCTACTAATCATTGTGTAGCTTGCTTTGGAAAGGAACTAGAGGAGTGAAGAAAAGTAGTCAAAGATGAGGGGCTTCGAGTATGACAACCCTATAGTTTCAGGAGGTGATAAATCTTAGAACAGTTGTTGTATGGAGAGTTGGTGAAATTCTTTAAGGTTTTTAGTTCATAGCTCTATTATGTTCATTTACTTCAGTGGGGTTAAATGCTATGGGAATATCGAAACAGGACGTTGTGATATGTATGAGGGATATTTTGTTTGTTGTTTCCGCCGCTGGGGATCGAACCCCAGCAACTCTCTGTGTACAAATCCAATACGCTAACTATTTTATCACAACTCCCACTTAAAAAGGGAGTAAAAATCCCAGTAAAGTTTTTTCTGCGTTGGAGACCGGGTTCTCTACTATGTGATATGCCCGAAACGGTATCTTTAAGTAACGATTTTCTACGTAACCGACCTTCGCTAAGTTTTAGGGAAACACCCTAATTGGCCCACTGCCGGGTGTAGGAGTTTTAATTTTTGATAAAGTCATCCCTGATGGTTTTTGATAAAACGTCCCTGTCCCTTGATAGGTAAAAACTGGACCGGTTCCCAAAATACATATCACGAGCTAGGTGAAAAGGGAATCGGCTTCTAAAGTAGCTTTACCATGTAACCGGCTTAAAAGTAATGACATATTCTTTTAAACCAGTCCTGTGACATGTCACTGAGGCCAATTGATGCCCTCCTAGGACAAACCCATGTTAAAGGGATAGGGACTGGTCCCATGACCGGTCCCTATCACAATGAACCGGTCACGTGAGGTGTCCAGTGATAGGTCCTTTTCCCTCAGGGGTGTTATTAGAGGAGCTGAAAAGGGAAAAACATACGAAAGAAATACCATAAATTTTAAAAGATTATTTCTTATTTGTAAGTATTTCATATTTGCCTTCTTCCAGATACTGAAATCATGGATGGTGGCATTAATTTAAGTGTAGGACATCGCCAACTATTTTGTCTAGCACGTGCCATATTACGTGGATCTGTATGTTTAGTTTTAGATGAAGCCACAAGTTCCCTAGATTCAACTACCGAAAAAGCTTTACTAACGGCAGCTCATAAAGCCTTTCAGGGTAGAACAATTATAACAATAGCGGTAATTCATACCAGTTCAAAGCACAGATTTTTAATAATCTAGTTTCCATATATTTTTTT
Source organism: Eustalomyia histrio (assembly GCA_949748255.1). NCBI lineage: Eukaryota > Metazoa > Arthropoda > Insecta > Diptera > Anthomyiidae > Eustalomyia > Eustalomyia histrio. The sequence goes on from OX456526.1 coordinate 148,694,090, forward strand.
AATTCACAGCATCGTTTGTCTACCATAATGGATTATGATCGTATAATTGTCTTGGAAAATGGTCAAATTATAGAAGATGGTACTCCAACAGAATTAAAACAAAATCCAAATGGTATTTTTGCAACACTTTTACATTCAGGCAGACCAATATCTGCATTAAGTATGGAGGGTGTTATATAGTCCAGTCTATATATGTATTTAAATATATAAAGAAAGTTTTAGATAAACAAAAAAAAAAAAATCAGCTTTTATGTAAACAGTCTGATTTTTATGTTTTTATTTATTTAGTTAAACGAAATGTACTTAAGTGTAAATTATTTATATATAAAATGATTTATAATAAAATAAAATGAACTAAATAATTTATTAAAAATGTACGTCAGATTTTTTTTTAATGTTTTATTTATACAAGTTTTTTTTAAATATTAAAAACAAATTAATTTTATTGTTATCTAATATTAGTTATTAGATAAAAAAATAATTTTCTTTTATGCATAAGAGGTTAAAATTAAATTTTATAAAATTTTATATTTATTTATTTATTTTTTTATTATTTAATTTTTTATTATTTTCTACAACTGTCATACGCATTGACTACATAAGAAGTTTAATTTTTTTCTTACACAATTTCTACTTGTACTTGTACAAGTACATATTACTATTGGATGGAGGAAAAAGTTAATTCGTATTTGAAAGTATCTGAATTAAATATATTATAAATTATATCATATGTATAGTTTTCAGTACACTAATTCTCATATTCTTAGTAAAACTAATCAAAATATAAAATATTTTGTTTTAAATATTGATTTATTTTTTATTTTTTAAATTTTAAATTTTAATTCTTTTACCTATATATGTGAAAATTGGATCATATATGTATGACCATACATGATCATTCATGGGTTTGTAAAATAACTTATCATAGATGTTCGTTTACGAAACTTGAGAGAGGCAATATTATATGATTATATATATATACACATATATTCATATACATATTCTTATATATGACCTTAAATAAACAAATTAATTTTGGATCCGAACATATATGGTCATATATTAGACCACATATGGTCATATTTTAAACTAAATATGGACATATATGATCTTTAATGTCCATATATGATCATAAACAAACCTATTATGATCGTACAATCACATTTTCACCTGGGTATATAAATTTCCAATAAATATATTTTATTTTATTTTATATGCATAATATTTTGTTGTAAAATTATGCGAAACTACTTTTGCCTTCGACTTTTTTTATATTATGCATAATAAAAGTCATTCAAAACGTGCCGGCAACACGTGCAGCTGTAACCACATATACTAACACAAATAAAGCAGTCCATATAAAAAGAAATCGCACACATAACTAACATGTACATATGTAAAAATACTCAACTAGAGAAAATTCAATAATTCTTAAATAAAATGCTACAATTAGTGCTATTGCTTTAAGAAAATAATTTTCGAGTTTAAAAATTTAAATAAAAAAAAATACAAGTAAAAAGATTCAATTCGGTTTTAAAAAAGGTTTTTTTTATACTAGTGATGATAAATGAGAATTTCAATTGTGTACCAAATGTCTTAATAGTAATAATTTTACGAACTCAAAAGTACCAAAAATGGAAGCTCTGATACTTATATACATCAGCTGTGACAAAGTGGGATATTTCAGCTCTGATACATATATACATCTGATGTAATAAAATGGGATATTTCAGCTCTGATACATATATACATCTGGTGTGATAAAATGGGATATTTCAGTTCTGATACATATATACATCTGGTGTGATAAAATGGGATATTTCAGCTCTGATACATATATACATCTGGTGGGATAAAATGGGATATTTTAGAAATGCAAACCACTGGTTCAGAAGTTAGCAATTTTACCCTACTACCCTCCGACCAGCAATCGGAAAATTTTCAAACCGCTGCCATTTCGCACACTTGCATTTTCGGGGATGGTCGTAATATACATATTTTTATGAAATGATCCAAGGAATACGCTGGTGAAATTCGGCGGGTCGTAACTGAATCACCCAGTATACACTTAAGGGGGTCATAGGATTATATTTCGACGTTTTACAATCGGAATGACGAATCACATATGGAGGGTTTACAAAAGTCGATTTTAAATTTTCCTTTATAGTTAGAGCTATCGTTTTGAATTCTCTATACCACTTTGGGATTTGAATTTGTGCTGATTTTTGTAACTACCAAAAATGACCGACTTTAAGACCCACCTTATAGTACTCCTGTACAAATCGACTTAGAATAGCTTACTAATTGAATTTGATAATCCGCCAGTCCGTCCCACTTAAGTTCCTATTGGTACATACTCAATATAAATTGGTTAGAGTCGTTCTATATTCATTCCTCCAATGGAGAGATCTTTTCAACCGTAGTATCTGATTGATGTTTGTGTTGTGAGCCTTTTATAGGACCATAAATCATGACGAAGAATTTAATGAAAATCGTAACTCATTTGGAACTGGACGAAATTTGGCAGGTATGTTTTTTACAGTTTCAAGGACACACCATTTTGAATTTAGTAGTTGAATCAGTATATATTCAGACCTCTAGAAAGGTACTCCCACAGAAAGGTGCACAGATGAATGATTTTACTTAAATGATATTTAGACACCAAAAACCGTAGATATTTGTGTGAAATTCGTATTAGAAATATTATAAGGGACCATAAATTACATCTTCAATAAAAGATAATCAGACCATATTTGGACGTAGTACACATATAACCCACCTTCCCGGTATTTGCTTAAATGAACTTTTTTTTGGCAATTTCGTTCAGATTTATCTCTACATTTTCAGCCATGTTTCAAAAACTATCAGGACCCTTCCCGGAACTTGAACCGCTTCACGAAATTTGAACCAAATAATTCTTGGTGTAGGGTATCATATAGTCAGCATGTCTGACTTTAATATTTTTACTAGTTTTTCCTTTTTAAATATAAATATAAAATTCCATATTTTTATAAAAAATTATTGGCGACAAGTTCTAACAATTATTATGATTAGGCAGTTTATTCATTTAAATGTTAACCCTAATTTCACTACAATTACTTTCCAATTAAATTTTAGCAAATCTAATGCATAAGTGGTGAATAAAATTTATGCCAAGATAACAGCAACTAACAACTATTACATTTCACTTGACCAATTTCTCAAGTACTTAATAACTGATGTTTACCAAATTTTTAGTTTCCAATTACGATTTTAATTGCCCCTAAAGGTTTTTTTAAACAACAACAACAACAACAAAACGCAACAGCAACAAAGACCCTACCAGAATCTACGAGTATTAAGTGCGGAATGATTTTTGAATATTGAAATTTATGCATTTTCCTTTACAACAACTTTGTTACCATTTTGTTTACTCAATGCCAGTTGAAGCTTGCCCACCACACCACACACTACTTCCATTTGGCAAAATTGTAAATCAAATAATGTATTTATTGCTTGAAATACTACTGTTCAACAGATTTTACAATCAATTTATTTTGCATTGTTCGGCAAAAGGGATATTTTCTTCGTTTATGCTTCCTTACCTTCTACAGTTTGTATGTATAATATGGCCTGTACTGACCCAATATACCATATAGCAATCAAACTGCAATACAACTTGAGAATAAGCTTATATTAATAGTGTGTTTTAAGCTTTTCTTAATTTCGCTTATTATAATATTTATAAAATGTGAATTCACAAGCAGTATTTAACAATGCTAGAGAAAAGATTATTATACATAACTTTTTTTCAAGTATGTTATAGTATGTATAGTTGTAAATTTTATATAGTGAACGTGCAATTGCATATTAAATTTAATTATTTTTATTTATGGTTAAAATTAATTATTATTATTTATATTTAAAATGAATTATTTTTTTTTATATTTAAAATGAGTTATTATTATTTATTTTTAAAATTAAAATAAAAAATAAATTAAATTAAAGAAAATAAATATGATTTCTCTTTTTCAACTATTAATAATATATTATTTTTGTAAGCTTATTCTACAATTGCAAGAATAAGCTTATAGTAATCATACACACATAATATTCCGTTTTGATTTTTTTACAATTGTTACGATAGCCTTTTTCAATATATTTTCAAGTCTTTTTCAAGCTTAAGGCTTGTGTTTGTAAGCTTATAATAATATTTTTCTCAAGTCATTTGGTATGTTGGGGAGTATTAAAAAAACCACTACTATTAATACTTTTGCAACATGAACTACTTAAAATGTTGGTACAATAGCCGGTGTTACCACAAAAAATATTGATATAGAAGTTTTTGTGCACCTTTTAAAACTAACCAAACTACTTGAAATTCTTAACAAATACTTATAGATTTTAGATATTTTTTTTTTGCTTTAATATTTGTAACATTTTAACCTTATAATAGTATTGAGAATAGAAAAATATACTAAGTTTTAGTAACAATTGGTTTTTGCTTAAGAATAGAAATAAATATAAAATACATATTCAATCTAGATTTTTTATGTTTTGTATGACCAGCTATTTGGTTGGTCTCTTGAAAATTCAGTGAGATTTTGATTAAAATTCTGGGTGTATGGGAATTTTGCCCTGGGTATTATGTCTGAAATATTTTCACAAATTTATAGGTGAAATTGCTGCCAAACCTTCTTGAATATAATAACAAGTTAAAAGTGGACATAATCCCCCTGAAAAAAGAAATCATTTTATTCTGATCATTGGGATTACTTTTCTCTAAGAATTATGTTAAAATATTTTTGAATATAATTTTCACTTTAATTATCGGGACTATAAAAGAACATTTTTTAGGATATACTTTTAAAAATTTTGCCATTTTCGTTACCATCATTATCCACAATAGTGTATCCTTTATAAGCAATATTTTAAAGAAACAAATAAAAAAAATAGCTGGTGTCATTATACCATCTCCTGCGATAAGGTGAAAAGTTTTTTGAATTGAGTTTATTTTTAGAAAAAATATCAATACAACTATTGTATTTTATATCGTTATATTGTTATAGTTGTACTACAAAAAAAAATATTCTTTGCTTAAGTGTTGAATCATTTCAATAGCAAATAATTCTGTATCAAACTACTTATGGTATATTTACACAAAAATGGAAACCTCAATAGGAAAATATTTATGATTTTTTTTTATTTCAAGTTAACTTTTAAAACAACAACAACCAACAGCTGATTTAAGTGATGATTGGTTTTGATTTGCTGTTCTACTTTATTAAATATTTATTTAAGCTAACTAAAACAAATTCATTGTGACAACCAAATTCTTTCTTGGTTGCAGCAACTAAATTATTTATTTGTCGATTAAATTATAGGTTTCAAACAAAATTCTTTATCGGTGGCTCCAACCAAACCATTCGGTTGACAAGAAATTCAATTGTCTCAATGAATCTGTGTTCACTGTGATCTAATTTAATTGAAAATATGGCTAAAATTCAGCTCTACTATATTTAGAGCAAGGCGAGTCACGTAATATAATGCTACGTTTCCATTGCGTGTTTTGAGCAAATCGTAGTGTTTTGGCGAAAAGAAATATACGTGAAATCATGTACAAAACAGTATTTTAGTTCAAAACACATGTAAAACACGTTCAAAGGAAATGTAGCCTAAAGCTATATAATAAACAAGAAAATTTCACTCTGACTCACCCTGTTTTAAGCATTATAGAGTTGCATTTTCAATAGTGTGGAACACCCCACAGAAAGAGAAACGATACAGATCAGTAAATAAAAACCGATGAAAAAATTGACTCTAATTTTAAATTAAAGAAAACACAGGCACAAAAATACAATATTAACAGATTCATCCAGATGCAAATTAAGCAATTATTAAATTTTAGTTGAATTGGAATTTGCGGGAAAAAGCAATAAACAAAAATATATTTGACAATAAAAAAATAAAGAATTTTAATTTATTAATATTAAATTTTTATTAAATAAAATACTCATATTAAAATACTTCACCAAATGCTTTGAGAGAATATTCTCGAGAAATTTTGGTGCCAATTAAAAACAAAGAATACACTCACAATATATTTTTCGTTACCGACTGTAGTTTATTAAAAAAAGTAATACGAAAAGTTTGTTTTTAAATGAAGAATCAATTAAAATTCATAGAAATATATATTTTTTTTACTATTAAAAAAACAAACTACAAAAATTTACAGACATTCAGTAGGAGTTGATATTTTCTGTTATATATAAATTTTTATGTTTTCTTTTTTTAAAAATAGAAATTCAAATAATTAATTTTTGTTTTTTTTTATCAAAGTAGTTTGTTTAAATAAAAAATTATTTTATCCAAAATTACAAGAAATCATTCAAATATAGATATACACCTAGAAAATCAAAATTTATACATCTGTGTGTCTTGTGTTTTGTAATTACATATAAATAAAAAACTTTCAATTTAAAAAACAAACCACAAAAGTAGTATTTTTCTAACTTTTGGCAGTTAAAATTTGATGGTTATTTTAAACGACTTTCTATTGTTTTTACTACTTTTATCGATTAATAAACAATGATTAAAAATAAACAACAAAATGGGATGAATATAATGAAAAATCAGTAGTCCTCTTTTTTAACTGTATTTTCGATTAATTTAGTATGTATTTTAAGTTGTTTTTAACGAAATAAAGTAGTAAGTGTATGAATAAAACACAAGTAAAATCATTATATTGGGCTTTACTGATTTTTTTTATAACCTGCACATTGTATAATTGTAATAAATAAAATAAAAAAATTTAAATTGAGAAAACACTGTTGTAAAAAATAATTTTGAGGTGAGCATTTTTTTAATGTGAAAAAAAAAATGTTTGTGGTTTAAAAAAAAAAATTAAGTTTAAAAAAGCACTATAATTGAATTGATATAAATGTTTGAGATGAAAAAAAATTTTAGGTGAAAATAAAATATTATTTATCTCCAGGCATTTGGTGAAAAAATGAGACAAACTCTTAAGTTTTCATACGCCAATATGAAATTGTACTAGAATATACAAATTTGTATTAAAAATTCATATTTTCATACATACTGCGAAATTGGATTTCTTTGTATGGAAAATCTGGTTTTAAGTTACAATTATGAAATAGATTTTAGACAAAATCTGGCTTAAATTCAGTATAAAGCATAGTGTAAATTCAGTATAAAGCCGCATAGGAATGCTGTTCGTTTTTATAGAAATTTTAAAGAGTTTATTAAATTTAAAGTATTTGAAATGCAACAATTTTTTGGACGATGTTAGGCCAACGTTCGCTCATACTAACTGTCCTCCTACTACACTCACCAAAAAAAGTCTGTAATGGCAACTGAAAATTTTGCTGTTATTACGGGAAATTCTGCTAATTTGCCCAGCGGTATTTTTTGCTAATCTTAGCAACACATGTCTGCTGACGTGTAGTACAATGAAATTAGTAGAAAAATTGGTAGCCGCTACTAAATTTTAGTAGACTTTTTGTAAAGTGGAATTTAAAATCTGTTTGCTAAAATCAGCAAAAAAAATTACTAAATACTATTAATATTAGTACAAAATTTTAGATTTATTTGTTTTATCGAGCATCAAAAAATTTTTTTTTAAAAGATGTTTTATACAAAATTAAAAAAAGAAATCAAAGGCTTAAAAATCTTAAAAATTGTTAAAACATAAACGAATTTATCATTTTGTTTTAATTTGGTAATTTCTGTTTTGAAAAATATTTTAGTCAATTTTTTTTTTTGCTTTTAAGGTGAAATTTAATTGTTTTTAGGGCTGATTTTTAGAACTAAAAAACCCTTTTTAGTGCTATTTTAAGTGGATATCCTCTTTTTAGACATGAGTCGGTATCTTCACTTCCGATCCCTTTTTTAATCCTATGTAACATTTTAGGGCAATTTAAGTTTGTATGTATTTTATTAGAAATAACATTTCCTTCAGTATCGACTTTTTTAAAATTAGTAATTTTTTTTGCTAATTTTAGCAAATCGGTTTTAAAAAAATTGTAAAATGATTTTTGGAATTAGCAACGAAAATTTGTAGATATTCTGTAAAAATTCTGTAATTTGTAAAATGTAAATAGCAAAAAGATTTGCTAAATAATAATTTTTTTTACTAAAAATCAAAAATAGTAAAGTGGGATTGAAAACCGTTTACAAATTTTTCTACTAACTTGTTTTTCTGAGTTGAACTGCCGCTGTTATCAAATCAGTTAACAGCAAAATACTAGCTGTGCTTATGCGGCAAGCTATTAAAGTTGGCTTATGCCATTCCCATATAAATTTAACGCTTTACGCTACTTAAGACAAATTTATATGGGAATGACACAAGCCAACGTTGATAGCTTGCCGCATAAACACAGCTATTGTCACATAACCACATAACCGAACGTCGCCAAAGTTTTACTATCACTGTGCCGATCTAGGTTACCATAACTACAGAATTTATCCAATTTAAATGTTCGCTAAACTTTAATCCATATTTGTTTGCAATTTTTCATTGAAAGCTTTTAAAATTATTTTAAAATTGATCAAAGTTTATAAAGTTTGTTAATAAATTTACTTTAAGTGGCAATCAAAATAAATTTTAGAGTTGTATCCGGCAATTTAAGAAAGAAAAAAACTTTTAAATAAATATCTAAATTTATGCACTTTAATTTGTCAATTGTGTGATAAATTAAATTTTAAAAATTTCCGTTTTAACTTTTTGACCTTGTTGGTATTTCACATAAAACTTTATGATTTTTTTTTACACTACAACAATTTTAAAATAAATAAAATCTCTTTGAATATTTTTTTTTATAAAAAAAAAATACATAAACATAATCCCATACAACTTTTACACACAATCAAAGATTGCTAAACTACAAAAGAACAACAAAGATGAACGAAATATTATGAGATGGGTAAAAAAAAAAAAATATATATATACATATATAAATAGAAAAGTTTAACAATTGTTCGCTTTTGTATTAGAAATATGCAGAAAACTTAACAAAATGCTAATAACAGTTAATGAGTTTTATGTAACTTTTACACTGAGAGAATTTTGTGGTTGTTAGTAATAAGCATTTAAAGACAATGTATTTGAACCAATTGATTATTACTGACAACCATAAAATTATATTAATGATTTTAATAAATTTTTGCTAAACTTTTTCTGAAATTTAATAAAACCATTCCATTAATACCTTTTTTTTTTTAAAAAGTTATAAAGTTTTTCGCTAAGAAAATTTCACTTAAAACGTTATTTAAAAATTATTATTTTTTTTTTATAAGAAAGTCACATTTTCTATAAACCCAAAATGTCTTTTTCATTAAAATCTTTTAAACAAATTCTGCCAAATTTTCACGCGAAATTTCTTTTCGTGAAAAATCTTTTTTTTTTTTTGACAATATATGTATGTATTTATTTATTTATTTATTTATTTATTTATTTAATTATTTATTTATTTATATTTTTATTTATTTATTTATTTTTATTAATCATATAATTACAAATTATATCCTAATACCCTGACCGAGCATTAGCAACAAAGGCTATCGGCTCGTTGTAGCGAAAATAAACCAGAGCCTCTGGTGGGAATCGAACCCACGACCCCCGCACTGATAAGCTAGCACGCTACCAACTAGCCTACGTGGCGCTCACAATATATGTAGTATAATTATTTTTTCATTAAATTGACCAAACTTTCTCTCGGTGTATGAAAAAAAAAAAAAACAACAAAGATTTATTACAACTTTGATTATCTACAAATCAATAATAGACAAGAATATAGAATACAAAAAAGAAAATAATTCATTCGAGAGCCCAAGAGATTTGTTTTACAAGTTCTTGTTTTAAGCCATGACCAGTTTGGTCGATTTTATTTTGCTACTTGGCGTTCTTGTATATAATTGTTGTAAATCCAAAATCTTTTATAATTTTTTTTTGATTAATACAATTGTATGCATAAATTGTTGATAGAATTTCTTTTCAATAAAAATTATAGCATACATTTAGGTTTGTTAACTAGCATTCATTAATTTATTAAAAGTTTCTACATACGATACATGAGGGTCTGTAAATTTTGCTGGTCTTGGCAAAATATTTAAGTGAATTTTGCGTATAATCTTCAAGTTTTTTCTTTTTTTTTTAACTGTTTCAATGTATTTTTGTGATGTTTATTTTGTAAGAAGATTAATTGTAAATGTTCATGATTTTACTTAAGATTATGTGATTCAGTCTCTATCTCTTTGTGTTGGTTCTACTGTAAAAAATAATCTTATGATTGTAGGTATTAAGTAACATCATAAGTTAGTGTGGTATATAATAGAAGTGTAAGTGTAGATTTTAAGTAATAAAAACGTTTAAGTTTATTGTTAAGCATGTAACATATGTTGCGTGTGAATAACATATAGGTTTGTAATATTGTTTACTACTTTGCGAGTGAGTTTTACACACTTTATCACTTATAGATTTTCATTACAGCGTGCTAAGTAAGCACTTAAGAACAAAGAAAGAAAACTTTCAACTTGATTATCTCATTAATTACGACTAATGAAACAGATTGATGCGAATTTTGCAATTGTATTTTAAGTGATCATTTTATGGGGGGTTTTATGGACGTGTATGTCGCTGCTTGTTTTTAGAAATATAAAATGTTTTTTTTTTTCTTCTTATTGACGTCATTTTTAAGGAAGTTATATAAGTGTAAAAGGGGAAAAACAAAATAAATTCCTTTTACCAAAAGTTTATATCAATGTCAAAAACAATTGTTTATTTTAAAAATATCACTTAGGGTGGGTAACTTAACAAAAACATTGTTAACTTTATAAAAATTTGTCAGTTACAACTACCTAGGTAGAAATCTGTCATATTACAATATGTTTAATTGTAAATATCTCTTATGTAACTTACAACTTTATAGGCAAATGTTGATAAGGCTAACTCTGCGGTTACACGTACAAAATTATTGCTTTAAATTTTTCTCATATACTCTATGACAAAATCTCTCAAATTGAAAGCTGTGATAAATTGTTTTACTGTGGCATCGTTATATTGTGGCAGAGTATTTGTAGAACGAAACATGAAAATTTATTTACAAGAATTATGATCAGCTGTTAAAATTGCTTATCAGATTGCCTCATGGATTAAATGAGAAATTGAATACCATCCAGTTTTCAATTTCAAAAGTGTGATTGTATTGCAAATTGAGAGAAATTGAAATCATGGAATTGAACGTGTAACCGGGTAACCCCACGTTTCTTTATTGAGTTAAGTTAAAATTATTACACGAATTATATAAGATTTCATAATCCCCATCAAAAACATATGTGAAATCAGCTGATATTTATATTTGTAAAGGCAAATGGAAATGTCAAATTGATTTGTTTACATAGTTTTACCTTCTTATCCTTCTCTATCAACTCCAACAATATTTTGTTGGTAACATTAATTGTTTTGTTAGGAACATATTTTAAACAATACTACATGCATAATTATTTTAATATTTTTATTAGTTTTTATTTTGTTTCTATAGATTTCATTGTAAATGTTTCACAGAAATCATGACTATTTACATTTGCAATTTGGAAACCAAATTTTTTTGCAGAGTACAACTTTCATTTGTTCAATTCACAACGGGTAATTTACAATAGTGTAAAATTGTTGTTGGTAATTTACACGTAAAAATCTGATACAACTTTACAACCTGGGATAGAAAAGTTGATACAATTGTACATTTTTTGATACTATTTGATTTAAGAAAGTACCATGATACTACCGAGACACATTTAATACTTTCACAAAGTTTTCGCAAAGAAAAATTTGATATTCACTTACTTTAACATTCCCCTTTTATATTCAATGTTACTGTAGTATGGCAACTCCTTGATTTTTTTGACGATTAATTTTATTAAACACAATAAACGCTACATTGCGTTTTAAGGAAAAATTGTATTTTTCGTACCAAACATTTGTTTTGAAGTTGTAGTCCGTACACTCAAAAAAATAGTTAGTAAAAAAATTTGTAAACCGTTTTCAATCACACTTTACAATTTTGTACTAATTTTTAGTTATAATTATATTATTATTTGTAATTTTTTTTTGCTATTTACATTTGACAGGTAACAGAATTTTTACAGAATATTTACAAATTTTTGTTGCTAATTTCAGAAATTATTTTACAAATTTTTTAATACCGATTTGCTAAAATTAGCAAAAATATTTACTTATTTTAAAAAAGTGGATACTGAAAGAATTATTATTTCTTATAATTAAATCTTATAGATACAAATTTAAATTGCCTTAAATAGGTTGAAAAAAGGGAGGGGAAGTGAAGATATTTTTCACAACAGACTCATGTCCAAAAATAGAACATCCACTTAAAATAGCGCTAAAAACTTTTTTTAGTTTTAAAAATCAGCCCTTAAAACAATTAAAATTTTACCTTAAAATCCAAAATATTTACTAAATATATTTTTCAAAACAAAAATTAGTATATGAAAACAAAATGATAAATTCGTTTATTTTAACTATTTTTTAGCCTTTGATTTTTTTTGAATTTTGTCTAAATATTTTTTTAAAAAATAAATAAAATAAAAAAATATTGCTCGATAAAAAACATAATAATTTGTATATTCGAAATCGTAAGCAATTTCAAAAGAAATGAGCAGCTTTAAAGTCTAACAAGTGTATCTAAAAATAATTGAGTTAGTTTGGGCATTTTAATAATATTTTTTTTATAAAGTTAAATTTTTCTATATCTAACAATTCATTGAGTTTACATCAATTTACTAAAATTTAGTAGCGCTTAATAAGTTTTCATACTAATTTGGTTGTACTTATACAAATATAATATTTAGTATTTTTTTTTTTGCTGATTTTAGCAAACCGATTTTAAATTTCAGTTTACAAAAAGTTTTCTAACATGTTGCAGCGGCTACTAATTTTTTCTACCAATTTCATTGTAGTACACGTCGGCAGACATCAAGATTAACAAAAAATACCGCTGGGCTTAAATAAGCAAAATTTTCAGTTGCCATTACAGACTATTTTTTGGTGAGTGTAGTTGTATCATTGCATCTAATATTTCTTTGTTATTCACCAAATTTGTATAAAAACTTGTTAAGAAGTGTTTTCATGTAAAAATTTTGAAAATGATGTTCCCATTTTTCGGATAAAATTTTATAAACAATTTATAATTATATATAATTTAAATTTTTATATAATATATTTATATGTAGCGCATTGTTTACAATACATGAATATATCTTTCTTAATACAAAACAATATGACTAAATACAATTAGATTCTTCACAATGTGATTAGCTTAAATTTTTTTGTTATGTAACTAAAGTTTAATTACATTAATCTGGTCTCTTACTAAATGTGTTTTTTTTTGTTTAATATAAAAATATATATATACTTTTAACATATGTTAATTTTATGTAAAAACGAATTTTATATTTGTTTTGTGTTTATTTTTATTTTTAGGTATATAAGTTTTATGTAATTATTTGTTAAAAAAAATTAGTACTCTCAGGGTCTAAAAAGTACATTTGTATATTTTTTTTGATACCGAAAAAAATCCCATTTTCCATCCCTGCTTACAACTTTATTTGCTGTTTTTATTATATATTAACATATCAGTTTCAAGTGAATGTCAGTTTTTTCACTTTCACCTTATTTGCATATTATTTTTATTTAAGGTGGCACCACTGTTTCTTAAAAAAGCATGTGAGTGTTTTTTTAAATAAAAAGTAAACAAATAATATAACTAATAAAAAAACATCGATATGTTCCAAGTATTTTATTTTACTTTACTTCATATTTTTTTTTATAAAAGTACATTTTTTCTTCTTTGTGTTTTCTGTTTTCTTTTGTTTTACATTGATAAATTTTGTCAGTTTTCCATTTTATATAATTTTAACATATTTTTTGTTGTAGTAAACCACAATCTTGTTTCTGTTATTCAGAAGCGGCAATTCGAATACAATTTCAATATATTCAAGGGTGTGTTGTGATTTTTTTAAATGTTTTAAATTATGTCTATAATTATTGTTTTTCCATTACCTATCACCTCCCCATAGCAGGCACAGATAAGATTTAGATATATTTGTATATTTTTAATTTATATACTACTTAAATTCTATTTTACACGAACTTTGATTTTTGTTAACCATTTTGTTGATCGTGTAAGGGGTGCGCAAATAAAGTGCGAATCAAATTTTTTTAGTTGGTAGCACTGTTTCTTAAAAAAACATGATTGCTGGTTGAAAACATTCTTTCAAAGCACGTGGTCAAGTTTTTAAAGGTGAGTGTTTTGTTTATTAAAAAGAACAAAATTCATAATATTAATAAAAAAATATATTTTCATGTTTATAAATAAAACGGTATGTTACAGTCTCCAGCATTTAACTTTTATTTTATATTAAAGTACATTTCATCTTTGTGCTTTCTGTTTTCTATTGTGTTGCATTGTTAAATTTTGCCAGTTTTCTATTTTATTTCATTTGAAAATATTTTTTGTTGTAGTAAACCACAGTCTCGTTTCTGTTATTCAGAAGCGGCAATTTGAATACAATTTCATAATTGTCTAATTGTTTTTGTATCAGGGACGGGCCTTGAAATATTCAAGGGTGTGTTGTGATTTTTTTAAATTATGTCTATAATTATTGTTGTTCCATTACCTATCACCTTCCCATAGCAGACACAGATATGATTTATATATCTTTGTATATTTTTAATTTATATACTACTCAAATTTTATCTTACGCACACTTTATTTTGTGTTAACAATTTTGTTGATCGTGTAAGGGGTGCGCAAATAAAGTGAGAATTAAATGTTTTACTTGGCACCACTTTTTCTTAAAAACATGTGATTGTTAGTTGAGAAAATTTATTCAAAGCAATTAGTGAAATATTTTAAAGTTTTGTGTAATAAAAAGCAAAAAAAAAAAATAGCATAATAATAATAAAAAAGTACATCTTACATATTTATAAACAAAACAGTATGTTATAGTCTCCATATTTTTTTCTATTGTGTTGCATTCAAAATTTTGTCAGTTTTCATTTTATTTCATTTGAATATATTTTTTTTTGTTGTATAAGCCACAATTTTGTTTCTGTTATTCAGAAGCAGTGTTGATTTTTCGCGGTAGTTCAAATGAAATGAAATATTTGCTTAAAAATCCCTTCTTCCACCTCGGCAATAATTTCTTAATTTCATTGTTTTTTATTTTTTTTATTTATTATTTTATTTATTACAAAGCCGAATTTAATGCTTTTATTTGTTTTTTTTTCATACTAAAATTTCGTGCAAACTATTAACGATTTCAAATACTTTTTTTTATTTGGCACCACTGTTTATTAAAAAACGTGTGATTGCTAATTGTTCAAATCAATTGGTCAAGTATTTTAAAGTAAGTGTTTTGTGTAATAAAAAGCTAAAAATAGCATAATATTAATAAAAAAACACATATTACATATTTATAAACAAACCGGTGTTTAATTTTTATTTTATATTAACGTACATTTCATCTTCGCATTCATAAATTTTGTCAGTTTTCTATTTTATTTCATTTGAATATATTTTTTGTTGTAGTAAACCACAATTTTGTTTCTGATATTCAGAAGCAGTATTGATTTTACGCGGCAAATCGAATAAAACTTAATAATTGCCTAATATATCCGTATTAGTGACGGAACGTGAAATTGTTAAGGGTGTGCTGCGATTTTTCAAAATGTTTAAAATTATGTCTTTATTGTTTTTCATTACATTCCCTTTGAGTATTTTTACACAAATTCTCTCTTACGTGTCATATTATTTGTGTTAACTATTTTATTGATCGTGTAAGGGGTGCGTATTAAATTAATTTAGTTGGCATCACTGTATCTTAATAAAACATGTGATTGCTAGTTGAGAAAATTTGTTCAAAGCAATTGGTGAAGTATTTTAAAGTGAGTGTTTTGTGAAATAAAAGGCAAAAAAAAAACAAAAATATATCATAATATTAATAAAAAAAAATACATTTTACATATATATAACAAAACGGTATGTTACAGTGTCCAGTATATAACATTTATTTTATTTAATAGTACATTTCATCTTCTTTGTGTTTTCTGCTGTGTTAAGTGTTTCTTCTTACCGCCAATTTGAAAAAAAAATGCATATAATAATTGCCTTATTGGCATCTGTATCAGTGAAGGGCAGTGAAATTGTCTAAAAAAATGATGTCTATAATTATTGATTTCCACTGCCAGGCACAGATAACGCGCGGGTTTGCAATATAGTGCAAATTACAATATATAAACAATTAATAAGATCTAAGCTTTGTTTATAATAGGGTGGTAGTAGCTTCTGAAAAATATTCATTATAGACCTTTGTTTTGTCAGCTGTTGACTAGCGTTGCCACTTTTTCATGTAAGAATAAACAAACCGCAAGCCCATACATTTTTCAAAAAAAAAAAACAAAATGCTGAAAGTATAGAACGTTGAAGTACAGAATTACTTAATTTTATTGACTTTTTTAAAAACTTAAAAAAAAAAACAAGCGAAATTTGCAGTTGTCTGCTTTAAATGAGCTTAAAATGTAAGTGCAATTTTCAATTTCTCAAAGGTTTTCATTTTTAATTTTTGCTATAAAATAAAATTTCTATTTTGATAGGAAAATAAGGATAATAATTTTTAATGATTTTTTTTGTTTTTTAAGACTTTTTTTAAAGGTTTTTAGGCCTATAGGCGTAAGTCCCTATAAAGTATAAATATTCATAATCCTTATGCAATTCTAAGCTGATCTGACGATACCACTTGAAATGGCGATCACAACGAGAAGACGCAAGCACTATTGCTCATTTTTACTCTGATTATTTATTATTCTTCCAAGCATTTTGGAATTGAAAATGGAATATCTTCCACAATTTACTTTTACAAAAAAATTATCAACCTTAGAAATTAAATTTTCCTGTGTAACATTACCTACAGACGACTATTCCAAACATTAAGGATAAAAAAATTACATTTATTTTGAAAAAAATTTATTTGTCTGCTGCTAAGCACTCGAACAAACATTGACCTCAACACAGGTTACGATAAAAGTTGAAATAAAGAAACATTCAGCCCAGTTAAGTAACACCATACATACCTTTAGTTTGGAAAAAAATATCAACTATTGTTAATAAAAAGTCAAACCAAGAGAGGAAGGACAGCCTTTTTTCAAAACAATACAAAATCTAAACTTGCGGGGAAGGTATCCCGATGGTTTATTTTCAATATAAATGACATAAGGATATGTAATGGCTGACCTTTTTAGCCATTCTCACCGTAAGAGAATATTCCCCTCATGCTGAAAGGTTGCAAATATTCAGTTAATCCCAAAGAAGGGCGTAGCCAATAACTCTGAAAACTACTATCCAGTCGCTAAACGCTCTGCTCTTTTTTATGCCTTAGTTATCTAGAGTTCAATTCTTTATTAATGAATTTCGTAGAGGTCCCTCCGAGCCATTGCAGTCCGCCTATTTGTCAGTTTAGTGAAAGTAAAGTGGTTGCTTTGATTATTTCCAAGGCGTTGGATCATGTGTGGCACAGCGCACTGTTATCAAAGTGTTTTGCTTTTGGTGTCGGTAATGTCTTCTTTTGAGGTTTTTCAGTGATCGCACCTATTGCTATAGATGCGATTTCATTTAACGAGTTTCAGCTTAATTCGGGTGTATCGCAAGGTTCAGTTCTTTCTCCCTCTTTTTTCAGCTTTATTAATGACCTTCCTGATCATAACAACATTCGTCACTCCAATTTTTTTTCTTGTGGGCCAAGCTTTTTGTTGGTTGGGGGCAAAGAGAATATTATGAATGACACAGTAGGATATCCAGCTCTATTGACTTCTGGGAATTATCACTATTGTATTGACATTACCATGGGAGATGTTCTCAAAACAATTAATTCTGACCTATACTAAAAACATATATATAATATGTGAACAAAATTTACTTTGCAAATAAAAAACAACAGGCAAATAATTGACAAATAATCAGGCTTAAAAAAAGAAACACAGCATCAAATAAGGAGGGTATTACAGCCTACTACCACAAAAAAGAAAATAAATAGTATAAACAAAGTGGATATTGACCTAGTGATATAGTAACAAAAAATACTTACATTTAAAGTTAATATAAAAAGCAACGTGACAATTTACAATCCACATTAGAGAGACAGAAAGAGAGAGAGAAAGAGAAATGAGATAAAATTAATAATAACAGATTCAGCTAAAGACTGAGAGATTTTGTTAAATTTTCTGCTTTTAACCATACTTACACACCCTTAAAATCCACTATTCATTTGCGGCTTTTTGAATATGATTTGTTGAATTTTATTCATGTGGATTGTGTATATTTTGGTTGCTTTGTGTGTAGTTATTTCAAAATGATGCTGTTGTATGATTTTGTGGATGTTAAACATAATTTATTTAAACTTTTTTTGTTGCCGACTTTTAGAAGATTTTGTTTGTCGGTGATGCTGTTAGTTCTTTCGTGTCTGCGGAAACGTGCGGTTGTTTTTAAAACAAAAACGGTGTAATAAACGTTATCGTAGGCAAAAGAAAAAAATAATTTATATTAAACTATAAAGATATAAAATAAGTGGTTAAAAAAAATTATAAAAAATCAGTCTAAAAAATAGGCTTTAAAAAATATTAATTAAAAAACCCTAAATATAGGCTATGAAAATTTGTTAATAAAAAATATTTAATAAACTAATTCCTTAATAAAAAAAATCGGTTAAAATATTATAGTTAAAACTATCTTTTAAAAAATTTATCTAAATTGCTATTTCTTAACTTTGACCTTTTCCGGCGTTGATTTTATGCACGCCACAGTTTTTTACGCGTTGTGTTTTTTTTAGTGCTTTGTAGTAAAAAGTGTGTGTTGTCGGTTAGTTGGTTTTTCGTAGTGTTGATGTCGCCAATTTGTTTTTGTGTACCAAAAAAAGTAGGTTCTAATAATGAAAGTTTTTATGTTCTGTATGTTTGTGACTCTTAACACTATTTAATAATACTTTAAATTGCCTTTAAATTTTGGCATACTATTACTGGATCCATAAAAATTAATTTAATATTCATATAATGAATTTTATTAATAAAATACCAATTTGTTTTATTAAAATACTTCATTATATAACAATCAATCTTAACAATCAATTTAATTTGAAACATAAAATGAATAATAACTTTATCGAATATAATAATTATATAAACAATTTTATAAAACTTAGTTTGTGAGTTAAATAGAGATATTTATAACTGGCACTTTCAAGGGCACGAAAAATGTTGATGAAGGTCGCAGCGGACCAGAAAATGCATTCCATTTAGCTTGTGTCTAATAAACTTTTCTGTGTAGTTTCCATCATTACTTAATAAAATAAGAAAATTTTTTCATTAAAAAACAAAAAAAAATTCTGTGAACTTGAACCATTTTCATGCATATAAAGTATTAAAAAAATTAACTATAAAAATTAAAAAATTAAAAAAAAAACTTTACTACATAATAAAAAAATTTTTAAAATTTGTAGCGGAAAATTGAAATCAGCAAATTATTTTGTTTCAAAAAATCCTTTATAACACATTCTACACTCGATTCTAATTTTTGTTTAAAATTGTTCCAAAAGCAAACGTTTATTTATATAGCTCAAAAGTAGAAGCCGTTTGCCTAGAAGCAATTTGGGATCTAGAAGTGTTCCCTTGTTAGCTATACCTTACATTTAACTTGTGTGGTGTCTAATACATAGAACAAAAATTTTTATTTTAACGAAATATTTGTGATTGCGATTGCGGCAACAGAAAGACAGTTTAGACAACAGTAATTTTACTGTAGTAACAAAAAAATTCCATTAAAAATCGGTAGTCAAAATTTGAAAATTCTGCTGCAGCAATCAAATCATCTTAAATTTTTAAAATCTGATCTAAAATTTTAAAATTCTAATTTTATACTCGAATTTAGAAAACTCTAAAAATTTCATGTTGGCCGTTTTAATATTTCTAATGTAAACATTTTACCGCCATATTGGAATATGTACCTTGAATATTTGATTTTATATTCTTGATTTTTAATTTCAAATTCATGGTCATTGCTTTATAAATAACAATTTTAAATTAAATTAATAAAAAATCAATAATTGGCGCCATATTGTATCTGCCTTGCAAAATCTTTAAATCCTCATTTCATATTCAAAAAAAGAACATTTTAAACCTTTCATGTTGGACTTTTTAATAAAGTCAAACATTTTAAATTTGAAAAATAAATTTTCGCCGCCATATTGGGTTTGCCATTTTGAATTTAAAATATTTAATATTAGATTCGTGATTAGTAACCTAAATTCCTTTACAAATGTGGTTTTCATATCCAAAACATCAACTTTATAAAATTGAGGAAAGTAAATTTCAATACGATATTTTAAATTTTGTATATTCTGATTTCATATTTGTGATAAGCAGCCTCCAAAACTTTTGAATTTTCTTATACGAACTTTTTAATTCTTCAGCTATTATTTAATTTTTTTATGAACTCAATCAACTAAAGGAGTTCACAAGATGTACTAAGAGTATGGTACTTTTTTTTATCGTCATATTAAAATAAATGGAGCTGTTAAAATTTTAATTTTACTATAAAGACAATTTTCTTTGAGGTTTCTTTCTATTGGTACGCTTAAACATTGTTGAATTTTTAAATTAAATTTTAATAGCGCTGTTTCCAAAAGTTCGGCACAACACATACAACACTCCAGTGTGCAGTATATTACTTTTTTGTTAAATATTTTTTTTTTTTAATATTTTTTAAAAACATATTTTATAATTCATTTATTTAAAGCCTGATATATCGTTACCGTTAGTTTTAAATATTGCAATATAAAGCGTGTCCCAAGAAGAACGCAATTTTTAAATTTTAAATGCAGCAATTGAATTGTTTCTCTGGCTGTATGACATGTGGCGCCATCTTGTTGGAACCACATGCCGTCCACATTCATTTCTTCAATTCTAGGCAAGAAAAAACTGGTTATCATTTCACGATACCGAACACCATTGACTGTTTGCGCTTGACCTGCCTCATTTTCATAAAAAAAAGATCCAATGATTCCTTCAGCCCAAAAACCACACCACACAGTGACACGTTGAGGATGCATTTGCTTCTCGTGAATCACTCGAGGATTTTCCTCACCCCAAATGCGACAATTCTGCCTATTGACGAAGCCATCAAGATGAAAATGGGCCTCGTCACAGAAGATGATTTTATCGGAAAAATCAGCATTTTCATGTTGTCTCTCCAATACCCAATTAACGAACTCCCTTCGCTGTCCATGGTCAGCTGGCTTCAGTTCCTGAGTCAATTGAACTTTGTATGCATGAAGATGCAAATCTTTCGTCAAAATTCGCTGCAAAGTGGATTTGGAGACACCAATTTGCTGAGCTCGGTGACGAATTGAGGTGGATGGAGTTTGAGCGACATCATCACGTACAGCTGCGACATTTTCGGTCGATCGACCTGGTCGATGGCGCGTTGTTGTCTTTACATCACTAACATACCCAGTTTCGGCAAATTTATCCATTAATCTCTTTACAGTTGACTCTTTTGGAGCATTATTGTGACCCCAAATTGATCGCAATTTGCGAACTGTAGCCGCAAAACTTTCACCATTTTGGTAAAACAATTTCACAATGAGAATGCGTTGTTCATTCGTGTAGCGCTCTATTTTTACTAACCTCGTACCTTCTACTAGCAAACAATAACAATTGTTCAAATATCAAACAATGACACTTCGAATGTTGCCAGATTTAAAAATTGCGTTCTTCTTGGGACACTCTTTATTAAAAAAACATTTCATTTTTTTTCCAAGAATTTTCCATATTAAGGAATTTTGTCTGACCTTTTTGTAGTGGATGTTTGAATTTCAAGTAAGAGATTTCTAGCCTTAATGGATTAAATATGATCATTAACACGATTTAATTGAAAATTCCTTAAAGTGTGTTTTCAGTGACACTAAACAAATGTGATTTTTCAACTACCCGCAAAAATTTCCAAAGGTCCTGTTTTAGTATATGTCTACTCTGGGGTAGGAAAATAAAAGACAAATTTTAAGCGGTCTGGATGATAAAAGGGACACTTTTTAGCTTTTAAACCCTATTTTTTCTTAATCTTATTGGATATTCCAACGGGGTTGGGCAATATTTCCGTTTTTGCCCCTCACTGTATATTTTCGTGGAGGGACCTTAATTTCAAATTTAAAATTCATATGGCAGTACTTTTTTTTACTTTTACCACTTTCCCAGAGAAAATTTCAAATGATTTCGCATTAGTGATTTAACACATGGGACATATATTTTACATTTTAGATTTATATCCGATGTGATTTAGGCAGGATTTTAAATCAACAATTTACAAAAATCCCTTATTAATGGATGTCTTCGCCGGAGGAGGAATTCTGGGTGATATTTTTTCTCCTTTTTAACCCATTTTTTTATCACGTTTTTATTGAAAATTACACAGAGTTAATTTGCTCATGCCCCAAGGCACAAACATTTAAAATTTCACACTTCCACCTTAGAGGTTGTAGTGGGTTGTTAAGTGGGACCCTTTGTACTTCTTGAGTCGCCATTTTTATCACGTTCCTAGTGAAAATTGATCAAATTTCCTTATCGGTAACTAAACCAATAATGGGCGTTGTGGTTAGCGAGTTGAAACTGTTATACAGAAGATTGCGGGTTCGATTTCCAGCGGCGGCAACATCAATATCACTACGTCCCCCTTCGGTGTTGCCGTAATACTTATATCCACCGAAGTAAAATAACAACAGGGCTATGAACTTAAAAGCTTCAACAATTTCGCAAACTCTCAAGCAGAAGGCGATCAACATCGGTTCAATGATTTGTCATCTCGCGCATTTACAGTGTTGCCATATTTGAAGCCCTTCATCTTTTAACATTTTTCATATTTCCCCTATCTTCTTTTCAGAGTTTCCTGAGTGTTGTATGTCTTTAAATATAAAAAAAATATCCACAAGGGACACGTATTTTAATTTTAAAATTCGTTCAAATTAATAAAAATCTCATAAATATCATGAAAATCCCTGCTCGCTCCATTCCACTTCGTTCCCTGTGTTAAGTGTTTCCATTCCACTTGTTTCCACTTGTTTCCAATTCTATTCCATTTCAGTCCTTTTGTCTGACATTTTAATTCCATTAGTAACTTATTCCATTCTATTTCATTCCTCATGTCACCCAATTTGTTCCTCTTGTCCAGCATTTTAATTCCACTAGTTTAAATCGATAAATATCACTAAAATCCCAGCTCGCTCCATTCCGCTTCGTTCCTTGTGCTTAAATTACACACGTTCCATTCCATATCGTTCCATTCGTGTACTGTTACAATTCAAAACAAATTTAATTTTAAATAATGTATATTATAAGAATATACAAAGTTGTGTATATTTTTGAACTTAATTTTTAGTACATAGTTTGTTAATGATAAAGTTTTTTTTTATTATAAAACTTGTTTGTTTT
Source organism: Eustalomyia histrio (assembly GCA_949748255.1). NCBI lineage: Eukaryota > Metazoa > Arthropoda > Insecta > Diptera > Anthomyiidae > Eustalomyia > Eustalomyia histrio. Next base: position 148,717,632 of record OX456526.1, read on the forward strand.
TGTTTATATATATTTTTTTTCTTTTTTTAAAAAGTTGCTAGACTACTTTATAGTAGGCAATGTTTTTTCTAGTGCGCCAAGAAGTAGACTATAAAGTTGGATGTTAACCTAAATATAGGCTGTATTTATTTTGTTTTTAAAGTTAAAATTAAGTTTTACAAAAAATGCTAAGGCCCTATTACTAACAATTAAATAATTTTTTGTTTTGTGAACAACAAATGTGTCGCATAAGCTACCAGTTAGTAGCTAAGGGGATATGAAAAAAAATAAGACATAAGAAAACAAATTTTTGTTAAATTTATAAAGCCTTAAATTGGGTTACTAAAGTCTTGTAATACTTTTTTATGCTAAAACAAATTAAGGCACAGTAATATAGCCAGAACTTAGAAGACTTAAATTTTAATTTAAAAAAAAAAATTAATTTTTATACTTAAGTAAAGTTTTAGTAAAAAAGCCTACAAAAAGCTGACTATAATAATGGAACTGAAACTTTGTTTTATTTTTTAAACATAATATTTGTAAATTATTTGAAAAAAAAACTTCTTCCTATACTCGTATATAACATTTTAAATTTCCCATACAAAAGTTTAATGTTAGTTCACATTTGTTTATTTTAAATGTTTTGTATTGTTTTTGTTTTAGGAAAAGTTTTAATTTTATGCCCAAAGATTATTATGTTTATTTTATGTATATTTTCACAAAGTTTATGAGAACATTTTCTGGTTAACTAAATTTTGAAAAGTTATATTAAGAAAATAACTGATTTTTCTCTTGACTTCTTTGAATTGGTGCGTAGAACGATTTGCAGAGGTTAAACTCGCGAATTGTTTGCAGAGGTTAAATTCGTGAATAATTATAGCTCTCATATAAACATTTTCAGAATTAAGAAAATTTTCCATATATTTTCAATAGTGAATACAAATTTTTATTATATTTCATAAATATTTTTTCATCTTAAAAATTTATACACCAAAAAATTATCTTTTCTCCACATCAAACAGCTTTTGCTGAACCTAAGTTCTTTTGTTAAATCAAATATAATTTTATTCTCTGTGTACAAGGCAAACTGTCCACTATTTTCTTATATTAATTTGATTTTCCTCTTACCGTATTTACACTTGTTAAACATATTTCAAGCTTCCATTAGTTTTAATTAGTAACGCCTTAAATTATGCAATAAATATATGTTTTTCTTTCCAACTACTTACTTCTCTATTACAAACACAAGCAAAATGAAGTAAACTTGACCTAAATGTAGCTTTAACCTTCAGCACAAACAACAGTGTAAAGATACTTAATTAAAAGTAACATCATACTCTTGTGTATATGTATGTGTGTGTGTGTGTGTGTAGCAAAACCCTTTTCAACTGTTATTTATGCTAAGCATACATTAAGGTGCTTTACTTACTAGCATACATTAAGGTGTTAGTTGTTGATGTTGCTGCAGCAATGTAAAACAAAGATCCGAACATGTTTGTATAGAGAACACAAAAAATTTTAACAACTAAAAGAAAGTACATACAAAAAAAAAAAAAAAAAAGAAAAATAACTTGGTAAAGTGAAAATCTTTGTGAAAAAAATGTTTAGCAACAAAAAAAAAAAAAAAGAGGCATATGTTAAGGGATCTTAACTGAGTTGACATTAAAACCCAGCAAACAATTTAAGAAGACATTGTGAATTTCAGTGTCAAAAAATTTTTTTTGAACAGATCTAATTTTTTAAGTTATTAAACATTGTGTTTTAAGAAAATCTTGTTTACCTATTCCTTCTCGAGGTCAAAACTGTATTGTGGAAAAATATTATCACTAATATGTATGCTGGTATAACCAAGTATGTTCTATATACTCGTATAGAAAAAATGCCAAATACAATTTTACATTAGCATAATTAAAATGTGCAAATACTCTAAGCCACTTTTTTTTTTGTAGCAAAAGGATAAAAGTAAACAAACTTATACACCTAGTTAACTCTTCTTTAGATTTCTTTTTCAAACACGCACACACTCTCAGTACACACTCGCATCTATAGACATATTAAAAAGTAGATTTTAAATATTTTTTTTTAAACACAACAAGCTGTTGCATACTTTTAGGTTTTATGTGTTTATTTTATTTTTTAAAACAAAGAAGAAAAAAAAAGAAAAGTAGAACTTGTTGGAAATTATATGGAAAAGTTAAGCTTATAAACAAATAAAAAAAAACTGCAAACAAACATAATGTGTAATGCATATAAAAAATTATGCAACTAAAACACAAAGTTTGTGTTTGTCATTTATAAATGGCGTAAAAGTAATGACACCTAAATGTATGCTACACTAGATAAAGTAAATATATAGTAAAGTGTATATAAATATTTATAAATATTATCCTTGAACTTTATAGTGCCATAGTTTTATAATCAGAAATTAACAGGTCGGAAGGAAAAAGTAATTTCATATTTTTCTAAATACATTACACTGTCGAACCGGTCGACCGGGTAGACCGGTTAGATCGGTCTTTAATCCTTTCGGTCCGGATTTTTTTTAGAGAAACAAAAGTGAAAATAGAAAAACTGTTTTCATATATTGAAAAGGCATTTAAATGTATGATGTTTTGTGATTTTAGTTTTCCCATAAATCCTTTAATTATCCTGGGATATATCGTCCCAATCGGGCTTTTGGGATTATTGTCCCAATCGGACTTTCGATGCAAATGGGACAATATGTCTGGCACTAGGGAAAGTTTTCTTTACGCAGAATACTATCTCTTCTATATAATACAGTTTGGAGCATCGATCTGGTTTTCTAGATATTGCATTTTTTTTGCTGAGTTTCCAAGAGATGAGTGTGCACCCAAGTAATCATTGGAACTTTGCTGTATAAGGTAGCATCCTAGCACAATTAGAGTTTCGTACTTATCAGTTTTGGCGACTTGTTCTTTTTTCAGCATTTCAAGTCTTTTATTCGTATTTTGAAATTTTGGAAAAAATTTTTCTGAAAATATCTAATTCTTTTAAAGAAAGATTAGTTTCAACCAACATAATAGTTTCTTTTTCTTTTGGAATCTCCATTCTTGGTCGAAAATCCGAATTTGGTCGTAACCACAGATATGGGTTTACAGCGTTTTATTGGGACCATGATGATAGTCCAAATAAAACGCTCTTGATTTTTCAACTTCGTCTTCTTCCTCACCTGATTCTGATGACTCATTCTCTGATTCAGAATCACTATATTCACTGTAATCAGAAATTTCGGCTTCTAAAAGTTCTTGAAGTTGGGAAATTTTTTCCTGAAAATAATACGAATGGGAATGAAAAACCCGAATGGGACAATATATCCCAAATCGACTTAAATACAAAAAACACTACACAAAGAAAAAACTATTTTTTCACACTCGAATTATAAAATAAAATAATTTTTTTTTTTACAACATAGTTATTCTTATATTATTTTATTTTAAATGTAATTAACAAATGAAGCTACCTTACATACCATATACAACCTTTAAATACCGTTGCTCGGAATGGGTTAAAATTTTGTAGTAACAATATAGACATAATTTGGACTTAAGATTAAACAAATTTAATTAATTTGTGAAGCAAAAATGTTCCAAAACTGGCTGTTAAATTTACAAAGGTCTGCGCATTTTCTGGTCTTTTTCGATTCCATATACGTCGTTTTTATGACTTGGCTTAGAATGGACTTAAATTTTGCAGAAATAATCGAGCTGTAAATTTTTTTAAGTTGTCGAACAAAAAATATTTCGATACTGGTTCTTAAATTTAGAAAGTCCTGTAAAAATGCAAATGTGTTTTTTTTTTTGCAAAAATAATCTGCGTAATTCTGACATCAAATTTTTATAAAATTATGTCAAATTGTAGCAATTTTTGTATTATTAAATTAAAAGAAAAAAAATCACAACAACCTGGCAGACCGTAAAAACCGGTCGACCTTTTTTTTAAAAAACGGTCAGTTGGCAAGAAATTCGATTGTCACGATGAATCTAAATTTTCTGTGTAGATTTCTCCTCCGTGAATTTTTACAGGCAGGGTCAAAATGAGGAAAGCCTTCCCCCAAATATTTTGCCTAAGCCCTAGAAATTTGAAATTTAAAACTAGTATTTCATGGGGAATGTAGTAAATCACAAATGAAAAAATGTTTAGCAGAAAATAGGATTTACAAAAATAGTAAAGCGCCTTCCCTAACAAGAGGATTGTGGTAAAACAAAGCATTCCAAAGAGAAAGTCTCGCCCTTAGAGTCCTGCCAAAGCTAGAAATCTGAAGTTTAAAAATTCATGTTCTCTGTAGAAAGGCCTAAGCCATTAAAGAGATAATTTTTGGAGATTCCATTAAAAAAGTGGAAAAATGGAGTTGCTAATTTTTTTTTTAAATTTCTTAAAAAAAATTTCTTAACTTTTATAACCTACACTCCTACGTGTGTGCAGTTACGCTGCCAATTCATAATATGCGGCAATTAAAACTGGTTGATAATAAGCTTCTGTATCGTTCACCAGTCACAGCAACCATGTTTCCCACGACGTCCTCAAAAAAAAAAAAATAAGGTCCAATAATACCTCCGGCGTAAATGACGCACCATGCAAAGGCTTTGAGTGGATGTATAACACGTGGATACTCAGTGTCCCAGAAGCACAAAATTTTATTTTGTTATCCTTTCAGATAAATTTAAACAGAGAGTCGTCCATTGCAAAATATTCACGAATATTTCGCGTTCTGGAGAAGCATAACATTCCATGGCTTATCAACGTGTATTCTGTATCTGCTTACTTCAAAAAAAAATCAAACAAAAGTGACATATGCCATCAAATGCAAAAGTTATAGCATCCTCTGATAGTGTGATACATTTTAGACCTTATTGTGTATATTAGGGATAACAGTACGTATGAGCTATATAACGTTACTCATACGTACTGTAGTTCTAACTCTCGTGAATCGCTTGAAAGATATTTCAACTTTTTTTTGGAAATAAAAAAAAAATGAAACAGTGGACGATTTAAAGATATATCGAATTATCTGTGACATTAAAAAATCAGAACTAGTTCTGAATTAAAAATAAGTAAAATAATAAAATTCCGTTTAACCGATTTTTTTTATACACTTCTGTTACAAATTATATGACAAAAAATTAATGAGAAAATATTATTGAGGTAAAAGAATTTTTTAAATGTTAAAAAACAATCAGTGTAGTGAAAAAAAAATGTTTCAATCTGAATAAAATTTTGGATAAAAAAAATTAAGTAGCGAAAAAAAAAATTTTGAGGTAAAAATGTTGTTAACCTCTCATTGATATACACTCACCAAAAAAAGTCTGTAATGGCAACGAAAAATTTTGCTGTTATTACGGGAAATTTCGCGAAGCGGTATTTTTTGCTAAACTTAGCAACACATGTCAGCTAACGTGTAGTACAATAAAATTTGTAGAAAAAATTAGCTGCCGCTACTAAATTTTAGTATACTTTTTGTAAAGTGGAATTTAAAATCCGTTTGCTAAAATCAGCAAAAAAAATTATTGATTATTATTAATATTAATATTAGTACACATTTTTAAATTTATTTTTTTTTATTGAGCATCAATTTTTTTTTATTTTATTTATTTAAAAAAAAATTTAACAAAATTAAAAACAAAATCAAAGGATTAAAAATCTTAAAAATTGTTAAAACATAAACGAATTAATCATTTTGTTTTTATTTGGTAATTTCTGTTTTAAAAAATATTTTAGTAAATTTTTTTTGACTTTTTAGGTCTAATTTTAATTGTTTTTAGGGCTGATTTTTAGAACTAAAAAATTTTTAAGTGCTATTTTAAGTGAATGTCCTATTTTTAGACATGAGTCGGTAACTTCACTTCCGATCCTTTTTTTAATTTATGTATTATTTTAAGGCAATTTAAGTTTGTAGATGTAAGTTTTAATTATTAGAATAACATTTCCTTTAATATCCACTTTTTCAAAATTAGTATTTTTTTTTTTAATTTTATCAAAAATTTGTAAAATGATTTCTGAAATTAGCAACAAAAATTTGTTAATATTCTGTAAAAAAATCAGTACAAAAATAGTAAAGTGGGATTGAAAACCGTTTACAAATGCTTCTACTAACTTTTTTTTTTGAGTTTAGAGGGTATAAAAATTTAAGTAACTTCATGAACATCGATACCAATACCTGGCATTGAGACTAAGCCAGATTATAACTAACAAGAAATTATATTTTCTCTTAACTAATAAAACTATGTGGCTTGACAACTCAATAACAATTATTTAAAAAGTTATACAAAAAGTTTTGAACCAGAAAAAGCCTTGAAAATATTAAATTTACTACACAATTTTTAATATAAATGCTAACGTTAATACTATTGTAGTGTTGTAATGGTGGAAGAAAAAATAGTATATATAACCTCTTATAATATTTATTAAGCTCTTTACCTCTAAAACAGGTAAAACAAATAATGTGTATAAGTGTATGTGAGTGTGTGTGCGTGTGTGTATGTGTTTAAGAAAAGAACTGGGTATTCTGTATTTAGTTCACATCACTTCAGTTCGTTTACTTTTAAAATGATTTAACTGACCGAGTTTTTTTTTTTTTTGCATTTCTCCAACCATATTTGTGTTTTATTTACTTTCACTTTTGTTCCTTTCTACAAATATGATGATTTGTTTTGCAATTTTATTTTTCTGTAAATATTTCATATTCCTTATAGTTTTGTGAAAACTTTATTCTAACAAATTTTTAGTTCTTATTTTACTATACAATTGTTGGTTGTTCATAGTAATGTTGGTTAAGAGTGTATGGGCGTAGAGAAAATGCTTAACCTGGTTTAGTTTTATAGTCTTTTAAAGTCCTTATCGTTACATTATTTATGGATGACATACAACTGCATTATTGTAGGAGGATACTGATGGTATTGTCGATATATTGTAGTTTCCATTTGAAGTGAAATTGAAAGTTGGAATGTTGTTTCAAAGAAAAAGTCTTGGAATGGAAAAAAATGTAAATGTACATGAGAAGGAAAAAATGGCTTTAAAACATTCTATAGTCTCTTCAAGGCCATAAGTTACGCCTTTATTTGGTCAATATATAAAAGAGCTGTAATATATTTTATTTGAAGTATCTGTACTTATCATATTTGTCATATATATCATTGTTATTTAAACTGCATTAGCCATAAGGCTACTTGTGCTAATTAAGCCACACTTATGCCTTAATTATAATTAAGATAAAAATCATTTTTGTAATCGAAAAATCTTTAGTTAACCCCTAAAGTATGCTCTAAATAACTTATTTGTTTGTAAACCGCACAAGTATGCTTTTAATACCTTTTAAAACATATTTTTTAAAAAATCCTAAAAATATTTTCTAATTATATTTTTCTTTTTTTTACAGATTATATCCGGTGTAAATTGAATAACTTAAAAACTCCATAATACGTGTGTTTTGTTAAGCAGAACAAATAATAATAATCATCATCAACAAAATTCTGCAAAAAGTGTGTACATATTAAAGTAATAACAAAGTTACAGCAGAAAAGAAAGAAAGAAAGAAAAAAAAAATAAACAATCAGCATAAAAAATTCATTAATTAAATCTGTTTCCTACAACAAAAACCAAGTCATAAATTATTGAAAATAAAAAAATCAGCATCTTAAAAAAAGAACAATAAATCATTAAATGAACACGAAAAAAAAGTTTTCTATAAAACTCATTGAAAAACATCATAATATCAACACTTGAACAAAAAGTTAAAACAAGCTGATTGTGTTTAATATTTAAAAAAAGCCTAAAAGTCGACTATAAAAAACAATAAAATAAAAAAGTAGCAACAAAGTTTGAAACATTAAAAATTCATAAAATTTAACAAAAGAAAAAAAAAAAAAAAACAAAAGAAATATATAAAACAAAAAAGAAAAACGGAAATTGTTAAACATTTGTTATTGTGATGATTAACAGGCACAGAAAACATGCTTAATTTTCCACTTGACTTCAACTAAATAGACAGATATATTTTGGAAATTTTTCATAATAAAAAACCAAAAATAATTTGTTTTATTAAAAATACAAAATTCAGGCCTAGTAAAAAAAAAAATATTTTTTATTAATTGTATAATAAAGAACAAATTGTGGCAAAACTGAAATTTAAGTTAAATAAATATTTTTGTTGTGGTTATGCAAAAAAAACAAGGCCAAAGTTAACATTACGGCTTAAAGTTTAAACAAAAGTAAAGATTTTTTTTTTTTACAAATAATAAAATAAATTTTGTTGAGTATAATTTTTGTGTAGTGTTTGTGCTGTGAAATTATAAGTATACTTTAAAAAGTGAAAAAAATTAACAAGTGGAAAAAGGTATAAAAACCTAGAGGAGAAAACTTGTTGCGTAAAAGACTAAAAAAAACAACAGCTGCTGAAGGAAGGATAAAGAGTATTGAAAGAATAGTTTAAGGTAAGTTTGACTCTTGTAATTGTAAAAGTGAAAATATTTGTTTATATACTTATTGAAGCGTAATGTAGGCTATAGTTTTTTTTTTGATTTAATACAGCTTTAAAGTATACTACATTTTTTTTTTCAAACAAATATTATAAACCTTTAAAATTGTTTTAAAATATATTTTACTACTTTTTAATTGATATTTACATTCAGAATGTTGTGTAATTTAATGTTCATTTTTCAAAGAAATATCTACATGAACTTTTTTTTATACATTTGTTTGAAATGATTTACTATCAGTTTTCGATTTTATTCCATTTCATTTGTTTTAAATTTAATAAAAATTTGCCCACAAAACGGAAATTTGTGGTTTATTTGTGTGCGTTACAGTTATTACAAAAATTTGTTTGCAGTTTAAAAAAAGAAAAGAATATTAAAAAAATTCCAATTTGTGTTTATACAAATTGGTTGCTAATATACAAAATTATTTCAATTCAAATTACAAGAACTTTATAAACAAACATACATACAGAAACACATTCACACAAAAAGTATCTATAGCCCTGCATACCAAAATTTTATAAATTAAAAAAAAAAATCAAAAAATTGAAAAACGGAAACAATTTCAAATAAATAATATAATCATTTATTTTTTAAGGAATCGGTAGGTAAATTTTTAACATTTATATTAACTGATTATATCATTTGTTTCTTACGGATGTGTCAGTTGTTTAAACAACATTTAAAAATAAATAACAAAAGCCATTTGGTTTAAATGAATATTAAGTAAACCGGCATTAAGTAAATGGCATTTCCTGTTATTTTAACTGACAAACTATTTTAAGTGTATATATAAAATACTATCAATTAAATTAAACTCTAAAAATAATTAAGAATTTTTAGTGTACATGCGATTAAGTAAATTTAAAATTTTGTAAAAATTAATTTTTTTTTGCAACTCCAAATATGTTCTGCAGCATAAATTGATGCCATGTAACTGATAATTTTTTTTACATCTTCAGCTTAGACTGCCTAAGAACTTTTGTATGACATGCTTAATTTGAGTTTTCAAAAAAGTTATCAGTTATTAAGTGTCAATTTATGATCTTTTATTTAAAAAAGTCATACATTTTTGTTGTTACATATAATTGAATTTATTTTTTAAATTTAAATTAAATGTTGTTTAAATAGTTTGTTTGTTAAAATAAAAATATTTAATTATAATCTCAATTAGGGTCAAGTAACTTATCTAAACGTAGGCTTAATCAGTTAGTTAGTTAATCGAGTTAGTTTATGACAAATTTTATTTTTGTTTAAGGATGCGAAGACGGTCTGAATTCTTAACTATAAGTTAAATTTGCATAAAAATATATAGTTTTAAATTGAGCATACTCTTAGTTTAGTTAGCTGACCTAAATCTTAAATATGTATTTTACACAAAACTATTAGTATAAAATTTTTAAATTAATTTGTGTACAATAATTCTGTATGCTTTATAAAAAATCTTTAAAATTTAATACAATCATTTTATCTTTGAAAATAATTTTTATAAATCTAATCATCTGTACATTAAAATATTTCAAATTCATTATCTTCATTAAGGCTTGAAATATTTATTCAAAAACTATTATTGCCTATTTTAAGGCATATTAACTAATGAATAACTAACAAACTCTCAACAATACTAAACAATTAAAAGAATTCTTGGATTATCTAAATATTTTATAAATAAAAAATATTTTTTGTCAACTATTTTACATTTAAACAACTTTGTTATACTTCTCCCCCCCACCCAAATACAAAATACAATACATATTGATGTATATAAGGCTTTTCATAGCAACAGTCCGGCTTAAAAAAAAATACAACGTATCAATGTCAATCTTACAGTATTTATTTTACCAATTTTAAATTTTTCATTTTCTATTGGCCGATTAAACATTTATTTAAATATATTATTTATTCTAATTTAATAATTTAAAAAATGAATAATTAAAAAATGAAAATTAATTTTTAGTGTAGTAAAATAAACTAAATTTATCTTAAAATCGGCATTTTTTTTAAATTGTTTTATTTATAAAAAAATCGTATATGTCTTTCAATCGATTCAAGAAGTTTTAATATTTTACTGGGCTTTGTTTTAGAGAAAATATATTACATCGGAAATATTCACTATAAATGTAATTTTTTTTTTCTAAAATTAGTTAGAACATCAGTACGTATAATCAACATAATATTTATCATACGTTCATATGTCCTTTATATATAGCACAAAAATGTTAATTTTTAATCAATATATACGAAGTACAATAGCATAGACATTTAAATAGCATAGACATGTAAATAAATATTTTTAACAAACCGAAGCCAGAAAATATGCTGAATCATTTTAATTCGATAAAGAAACATTTGAAAATTTTTTAGAAATAAAAAAATAAATTTAATAATACGAGGGCGGATGAATAAGTTCGTGACGTTTTGAATAAAATACAGTTTGTTTTTTTTGCAAAAAAAAAATATTTTTCAACAAAATCTCCTTTTAGCTCCATAGACTTAGTCCAACGTTTCTCCAATTTTTGTATCCCTTCCAAAAATAGAATTTTTCAAGGTCCATAAAATAAGCATAATTTTATTGTTGGAGCTAAATCTCTTTCCACCGAAACATTTCTTTAGGATTGGAAGTAGGAAATAGACACTGGGGGCTAAATCCGGAGAAAAGGCGAATGAGGGGGCAATTCGTAGTCTACTTCATGGATTTTTGCCATGGAGACTAAGCTGTCGCACGATTCCGTTGGTGATCGATTGTGAGCAAACGCGGCACCCATCTTGCAGACAGCTTTCTTAAATCCATCTGATCATTTAAAATCGAAACCGCACTGCCATATGAAATGCCTATCGCATCAACAATCTCAAGCACTTTTACTCTTCGATCGGCCAACACCATATCGTGGATTTTTCGACATTTTCGGGTGTATTGACTTCAATTGGCCGTCCAGAACGTTCAGCGTCATTTGTACTTGTGCGACCACAACGAAAGTCAGTCCCCATAGTATTTATCAAGCTTTTCCTTGGTTGACGGTTTTTTTTTTGCAAAAAATAATGTTTAATGAGCACTCGAAATTCACTTTTTTCCATTTTTTAAATAATCCACGAGGTTGTATGATTTGTACAGCTGTTAAACGCAAAGTAAATGAGGGAACTTGTTCAAACTTTGACAGCAGTCTATTAACAGGTGGTACTTGATGGGAGCAGTGTTGTATTTCATATAACTACGAGGGAAGTTCGAAAAGTCACGGTCTTATTGATCCGCCCTCGTAAGTTTTTTTAAAAATAAATGAAGTTATTTGCTACTTTAAACTAGTCACTATTAAATCACGCCTACTCCGCCCATTTAAAAAACTTTAAATTTTTTCCATTTTTATTCGTATAAAATGTGATTATTAGAGAAGACCAATTGTTTGTTTTGCTGTTTTTATTTTTTAATTATATTTGTTTTTTTTTTTAATTTTCCAGTTTTTGTCTTTTTCTTAAGATTTTTGAGCTTTAAATTTGCTTTTTATAAATTTTTTTTTGCTCAAAGTGTTTTTTTTTTCTAATAAAAACAAAGTTTGTTCTTCTTTTTTTTTAAGTATTTTTTTTTCCAACTTTTTACTTTTGCTTATTCGCCAATATTTTTTTGCTTTGAACTTCGCATTTTTTTTTTTGTCTTCACTGGTAATTATGAATACTGTAAAATTGATATTGGTACACCCATAAAACTGTAACAATTGTGGCCACCGAATTCGTTGCCAATCGAATTCTACCAGTTACGACAACTATCTTCATATTAAATTATATTTTTATTTATCAAAGCTAGTATTCAGTTGTCTTAATTAATACTTATATTTCACATAAATATTATTAAGTTCCACAAAATTTTATTTTAAGAAAAAATTTATGTTTACATTTTTCCGGTATCGAACCTAAGGCATTCAGATTTATAGTTCACACTCTTACTTACTGCACCACAACTTAATTGAATTTCCTTTGATATATTTGTTATTTTATGATTTGAATATTTTATTTTAATTAATAAAAAAAAATATTTTTTTAAATATTCTGCCTTTACCGATGTTTGAACTCGGATATTAGGCTAGCTCTCTACCCACTATACCATCAACGTTTATAAATCTTAATGACTAATTTGGAATTTAAATAATTTTTAAGGAAAATGAATTTAGCACAATCCACAATTCAGTTGGTTCAACTTAAACCTTAATTTAATTTTATATTTTTGATAAGGATAACCGTAATTGTAGTTAACACTTTCGAATATGGACAATTTTTTAATAAATTTATTAGATTGTATTTATTTTCTAGTAAATTCAGTAAATAAATGTTTGCTACTACCGTACGCAATTTTTAGATGAATTTTATTCCTAAAGTTGGTTGGAAATATCAATATTTGAATAATAGTACATTTTTTTTGGTTCCTTTCTCCTCTTTTTAATTCCCAATGCCATATTATTTGGTATAACTATGAATTATAGGTTATTCCAAATAAAATAAAATCTTTACAAATAAATAGAAATGATTTTGATAGAATTGCAACCAATCTTTTCTCTGGGTGTACATTATACTTTTTCCTGTAACAGGGCAGTAGGTTTGAAAGGCCTTGCATATTTGAAATAATAGTATATTGTAAATATTTCATATAATCTTTAAGCCACAAACTATTTCTTACTTAACCCTTTAATGCCATGTAACTTAAATTTTTTGCACGAAAAATACATTTTAAAAATATTAAAATAATGTCAAATCTGTTGCATCTGGATGTCAAATCTGTTGCAATTAATTATTGTAATTATAATTAATTTATTACTTGTCTCCCTCTTTCATTCCATTTCGTTCCCCTTGTTTAGTGTTTAAAGTTCACTCATTCCCCGCTACATTCAATTTTCTTCCTATTTGAGACAATGTTGTATTCCATCTGGCTAAACACCTCCTTTCAGTCTAGGGTCCGTTAGGGAATCAAATGATTCCATGCTACGATTTTATTTATTATCCTATAAGTCCTTTGACCAAAGTAATAATTTTATTTCAAAGAAGAGATTTTAACCTAATTTCTTGTACATTATCAATAAATTTTAGAAAGGTTTAATCTTTTTATTGTATTTTAAAATATTTATTTTGTAATGAAATGAAATTTCGACTTTGATTCTTTTTAGTAAAACCGCACACACAAAAAAATCTCTTAAATTGCATCAATTAAAAATTTTGTTAAATAACGACTCTATAATCAATTAATTTTATAATTTAATCAATTAAAAAATGATAAAAATTAAACCTTTTACACGTAATAATTATGATTGACAATTTTCTTTTTAAATTGAATCAATTAAAATATTAATTAAACATTTACATTAATTTTCAATTAGAAGAGTGTGTGCATCATGCAGACGAAAAACTTGGAGACAAATATCGAACTAATTTAATTTTTTAAATAAAATTTATAAAATAAAAGGTCTGTTGTCGCTTTGAGGGTTAAATATGTTTTCTAATAAAATTGTAAAATATATTATTTTTCTTTTACGGTTGTTAAATAAATTTTTATCTTAATACTGACAATGAGACATACTTTTTTTATCATAAATTTGTATTTGTAAAAAAGAAAAAAAAAATATTTGAAACTAATCTGATCGGGCTCGAAGGGGGTTAGAAAATACACAACAATTCTAAAATCAAAAAGTTTTATTGCAGTGCATTACTTTTAAGTAATTCTAGTTTTCAAACAAGTAAAGCATAAAGAATTTCAATATGGTTTTTGTTTTGTTAAGATTTTTAAATATATTATGTTTTATAATATAATACCTGACATTGTTATTTACATACTACATAAAATCCTTTTTTTCTGTATGAGATGCAAACATGTTCAATAATATTTGTCTGCAAATGTTTTTGACATTTTGCTTATTGTTGCTTAGAAAGAAAAGAAAATGTTTTGTTTTGCAATAAAATATTTTTGCCTGTTGACTTAGTTGAATAATATCGATTATTGACGTAAAATTCGATAAATATTTATATCGATAGAATTTCTAAAATCGGTATAAATTCGCTGAGGAATAAAAAATATTACAAATTAAGTCGAGTCCAATCAGTTTTTTTGGGTTCTTTATATGCAGCCAATTCCAAATATTGTTAAAATTCCGTCTATAATAATAATATAATGAAAATATTAAAATTTTATTAACTTAAGCAAAACTTAAATTTAATATAAAATTTTTTATTTAAATTTAAATACCTCAATAAAAAATGTTCAATTTAAATTATGACTAAATTCAATTTCTTGATTTCAACTGAAAAAAAAAGAAGAAATTTGTCCAATTCTTTTATAACTTAAACAACTTTTCAATTAAATTATACAAATACTCCTTTTTCTTTGTGAATTTACAATTGTCTACTCTTTTTGAGGATAATATCTATCCTATTATTTTCTTAAAAAAATTCCTCAAGCATATTTTAATGTGTTAAGAAAAAAAGTTTTTCTATTAAAACACTTATGAAAAGAATTTCAACAATTTAAAGTTAGAAAGAAAAAAAAAAAAAAAGATGACAAAGTTTTTCAAAACAATAATCTCCTCCTTACTATCGCCCAAAAATAATAAAAAAAAAACACTAGAAAAACGTTTAGTAGCCACAACAAAGTAGTGTTAAAATGGAGAATACCAAAGAAACTTTTAATTTCTTTTAAATGCCTAAAAGTATGCAAGCAATTATAAAACAAATAACAACCAAAGGCACAAAAAGACTCAAAAATAAACAAGAATATAAAATGATATGGAGGAGTAGAATGTTATAGTAATAACAAAACAGCATAGTAACCTACAATCTATTGTTAATTCTTATCAATTTTTGGCATCTTCATCACAATTGTTGTAAAAAGAAATAAACAAAAAATAGGGATTGGATGAAAATGTAGAAGTAGAAAAAATGTTACAGTAAGATTAAACTAAAAATAACTCTAGCAAACTAAAGGCCCATTCACAAGTTATGGAGTATTCCACACTGTAGAATGGATTTAAATATTTTGTATCAAGTTATCTCTATATTTGTACACTCTACTCTGCAGCATGGAGTACACCAAACTATTTTTCAAATATTTTTGGCTTAAAAAGGAAAAGTCCCCAAAAAGCTTTTGTAAGCTAAATAAAAAAAAAAAAAAAAAAGAAAATACAAGCAACATGCAGTTTGTGTCTAACGTTAATTTTTTTTTCATTATGTTTTCTGTTTTCACATTGTCTTTTTTGTTGTGTTTCAAAAGTTATAGACACAAACTTTGCTGGTGTTTCTTTTTGGGACTACAACATTTATTTCCGTGGTTTTATGCTTTGTCATCGGCTCTTTTTGAAATTTTGTGGCTTTATTTTACTTTTTACTTTGCCGTTTGTTTGTTTGTTAGGGCTTATCTTGACTTGTAAATATATGAAGGACTGTTTGGAAAATATATTTTTTAGACTGCGCGAGTTTGAGACCTTCATCAATTTAAACGGAAATTTGATTTTTGTATCAAAATCCAAAACTGTATCACTCCATTTACTCATCTTTTATCAATCTATTAATTTACTAATTACTTTTTGAAATATGGTTCAGAATTCTAAATTTTCGTAAGTTTTTAAAACAAGATTCCAAAAATTTTATACAAAAAGACTTAGAAATCGATAATCACGACAATATTTTTTTTCGTCAAGTTTTTCAACAAGTCACACTCCTAATTTATAATTTTTATAAACTTTGTTATTCTCTTTGTATGTTTTTTGTCTGCAACTGCATCTACTTCAAAATCATATTCCTCTACTTGTTGTTTTCTAACTTTGATAGTTTTGTTAAAATAACGCACAAAATAAGACTTTAAAGATTTATTTTATTTGGTCTCCTTAAAATCTGTTTTTTTTTGAAATATAAAAATTTTTGTTTTCTTTGTGAGGAGATTTGTTGTAATAAAATTTTTGGGGTTTTGTTTGTGAAAATCGTTTTGCAAAATGAAAGCAAAATTGTCGGCCAAATGGGCAACATTTGTGATATGGAAAAATTTTAAGGAAATTGGTCCAAAAATTTTGGACTGTTACAGAGAAGGTTGAGGGTTCGATATTCAGCGACGGCAATATCAATTTATAAAAATAATATGTATGATATTTCTATTCCTTCTACGTATCACAACGCCCTCCTTCGGTGTTCTTAACTCTTTCACTACCGTACTATTTTTTTTAATTCTAAGTTCTTTTCATATATATGTAATAATCCTAAATTCAGAAAAAATTTTAAAAAGGGAAAATATATTTTAATGAAAATACTCCGAAAACTCTTTTACAGTGATTTTGTTTATTGTGTTTTTTTTTTGCTTATTTACTATTAAAATAATCTACAAGCTAAGGAGTTATCAATATTTGCAGATATGTTTAATTTGAATTAAAGTACATCAGTACGTATACGTAATATTTGCATTTAGGTATAATACAAATCACTCATACGACTGTCGGAAAATGAAACGTTAATGTAACAGATTTTACTGACTCATATACCGTTTTCTTTTGTGAAAAAAATTTAAAATGTTTTTTGATTGCAATGAGGGGGTCCTGTGTTCGCTAACTTTCGTTGCTAGTGCTCGATTAGGATATTAGGATATTAGAATATATATTGAAATTATATGATTAATTTAAATAAATAAAAAGTAACCCGTGTAAAAATCGAAATATATATGAACATACATGATCATAGATGAACTTGTATATGATCTGAAATGGGCGTACGTGGTCATATACGTCCATAAATGGTTCAATATATGATCATACACGATCTCATATATGACCATATGTCTTCGGATCCAAAATTTGAGAGTATAATATGTGAACATTCGAATCCAAAGATATATACAAGGTGGCGCAAAAGTAATCCTCCTATCAGAAAATGCTATAAATTTTGGGATTGGCCAATGTCAGTTCTGTTTTGACATTTGTGTAGTAAACACATGCGAAATACACGTTAATAAACAATGTTACGCTACACTGCTCCAGAACGCGGAATATTGGTGACTATTTATTTGAGCAATAATGAAGATGATTTTTCATCAAAAATAATCATGAGTGATGAGGCCCATTTCTATCTTAGCGGGTACGTAAATAAGCAAAATTTACGCTTCTGGGGCACTGAAAATCCGCGTGTAACCCACGAAAAGCCATTACACCCGCTCACAGTCACTGTATGGTGTGAGGTTTTCGCTGGAGGAGTCATCGGACCTTTTTTCTTCGAAAACGTCGCGGGCCAAACGGTTACTGTGAATGGTGAGCGCTACAGAGCAATGATCAATGAGTTCTTTTTGCCGCAACTTGATGAATTGGGATTGGAAAACATGTGGTTCCAACAGGACGGTGCAACGCCACACACTGCACGTGCCACAACCGATATGCTGAAGGATGCATTTCCCGGGCGCCTAATCTCCCGTTTTGGCGATTTGCACTGGCCAGCAAGATCGCCTGATTTGACCGCTCCAGACTTCTTTTTGTGGGGTTTTTTGAAGTCGCGGGTTTATGTCAACAAGCCTCAGATTTTGAAGCTCTTAAAGACAATATCCGTCAAGAATGTGAGGACCTATCGCCGGAAGTTTTGGCCAAAGTGATGGAAAATGACATAAAAAGGGCTCAAATGACAATCAACTGTGGCGGCGGCCATTTACATGACATCATATTCTCGACTTGATGTAAACAAAATTAAAAGACCAAATAAAAATAATCCACAAGAAGAATCAAAGTTTTTCATTTTTTTTTTTAAATTAGAGCCAAAAAACAACGGAAGGTTATTTTTGCGCCACCCTGTGAGATCATATATGGTCATTAATTGTGACACGTGTAGACGTATATGACCATATATGATCACAAATGATCATAAATGGGCATAAATACGTCCATACATGGTTCAATATACATATGACCATACACGATCTCATATATGACCATATATCTTCGGATGCGAAATTTGAGAGTATATTTATCAATAATATATGAACATTTATGATCTCATATAACCATATATGGCCATATACCCTCAAATTTAGAATCCCAAGATATATGGTCATATATGAGATCATATATGGTCATATATTGTGCCACGTGTGGACGTATATGACCTTGTATGATCATATATATATATTTAGATTTTTACATGAGAATTTAAAAAAAAATCGCTCAAACGTAATTGGCAGAGCCAACTCTTACAACCGAACTCTCTTAAGTGAGAAGACAGAAAATTAAAGAACTCTTAGTTTTGGGCCATAAATTTTAAATTAGGAGGGTAGAAATGGGTTAACAATATTGTGAATTTTATGTTACTTTAATGTATTTGTTTCAAAAAAATGAAGGTTAATCCAATATCAGCCGGAATTTATTTTAGAAAAATTTTGGCCCAAGAAATTGAATAGAAGTCCCTAAATATATTTTTCAGCGGTATTGTATTTTTTTTTGATTTAAGCGGAGTAAAGGGGGAACGGTTGGTCAATTTTTTTTTATCCCAGTCCACAAATAGTAACATTCGAGCAAACACTTAACGCAATCTGCGTGATCTCGGTAATGGGTTAAAGGGTACCAACTTAAAAATATTTAAAAAAAAATATTCTACTTGGGCATATAAATTTTAAAAAAAGCTTAAAATAAAAAAGCTTCAAATGATTTTGCGACCCCTTTCTTTGACCCTTAGTCATAAGATAAGATATAAAAGAAAAAGTGTAGGTCCCTTACTTTTATATCTTCTATTAACGAAATCTTAAATCTCACTTGGAAGAGTTTCCTTGTTAGCCACTCGATTTCTTATTTGCTTTTTGTGTACTCTTTTTGAATAAACAAATGTTTTAGGTAAAATATAATATATCCTAAGGGTCCATTTTAAAACCATTTTTACATTTCAATACTAAAAATTTCAAAAACATAAATATCAACTTTATTAAATTATAAAACCGTTGTAAAAATTTCACAGTTATTTTTGTACACTAAATAAAAGCTTACTATTCTATAATCCCCTTAGGATAAAAAAAAACTTTTGAGTCATGTAATAAAAAAGAAAAACTTAGTTGAACACAAAACCCAAACAGAACTAGTAAATAAAAACATCATTGTTTACCATGAAACTAACAATCTAAATTGTGTTTACTCAAAATACATAATTATAATATATAAATAAAATAACTGTTTTGTTAAAGTAAACCATATACGGGCAATGCTAAAGTTAAAGCATTGGTATTTACTTGACAAAAAAAAAAAAAAAAATAATAAATGCCTCAATACTTTAATCCCAAGTATGAAATAAACAGTTGTTAAAACGTCAACAGTTTAAGTGTTGATTTAACACAAAATCCATGTTATTTTAACGCTCATTTTTCTGTCAAAAAAAAAAAAAAGAACTGGACTCGACTCGACTGGAATGATTTCTATTTACCTAAATGGTATGGCCTACTTTTAGGGGAAATAACTACATATTTCAAAAATTCCAAGCACGTTTTCATTATTGTTGTTTTTGCTGAAAAATATCATACAATGGTGTATGTTTATGTTTCTTTTTCATTTCACATGATTTGTAACACCAAACTTCTATTGAATGAGTAGTTAAGGTTAAATATGATTAACTTATGTGCCAACTAACAAATTCAATGACCAAGCCCTACTTGGGATTTTTTTATTGGCATTGAAATTTAATTAGCTCCAGTGAGAATTTTTCAATCCTGATTTAAAAAAATTATCTCCATTTTAACGATTTCAAAAACCGTATCTGTCAATTGTAATTATATGTTTTAAATTATTTAATTATAAATTGTCATGGAATTTAGAAACATTACCATTAATCAATGAAATCATACACTTTAAATCAATCTCATTATTTCATAACAATTGATATCAATGCAATGCTAATGAAATCATCAATTAATTAGTCCACTCAATTTATTAGTCCCATGTATGGTGCAAGCTTATGGTGGGTTTAGGTATTGTTTTATATTTTAGGCACATAAAACAATTTGGTAAAAAAAAAACTGTTCACACTTGGTGTGTTGGACTAACAAAAAAATATATAATTTTTTTCAAGATTAAACAACAACAACAACAAAAAAAAAATGGTAGAAAATCTGATTTATTATTACACTTCTGCAAAAGACAGCTCTTGTTATATATTTAAGTTAAACAGCCTAAAAATATGCCACAATATAGGATTTATTAAAACCAATACTTAATATGCAATAAAAAATGGCAAATTTTATTATTATTTTTTGTTTGTTTCATTTATTTGATTTTGTTGATATTTTAAAAATTTTTTCGAGTTTTAAACTTTATTTTTTGTTGCCAATTTAATTCTTTTTATTATAACGCCATATTGCAGTCATTTTATTGTAAGTAGTTTGCGTATAATGTCGATTTTTATCTGTTATTTTCGATTCTAGCAAAAAAAAAAAAAAAAAAAGTTTCGGTGTGGTATTGCTTTGTTTGTGGTCATGTTTTATAATTTATTGTTGTGTTGGGTTGTTTTCTTTTATTAAAGCAAGTCCCCCTTTTGTTTATGCTACATTATTTTTTCATATTGTTAAAACGTTTTTTTTTTTTTTTGCAAAGTGCTTATAAATAAAGTATTTGAAAAAATAATCCATTTTTTGAACAACAAATGTTTTGGAGGTTATTTTTATTATATTAAACTTTATACTTTAGGGCAAATTAGATGAGATTTGTAAAATTCTGAAGAGTTTGTTAGTGTTCGCAAAAATTGCTTTAAATATTTTAAAATGTACTTAAATTTATATTCAAATAGAACCTTCGAATATTTCTAACAATTTTCAACAATTAATTAATGGAAAAATCAATTATTTTTTGCAATTGAATTTTCACCCATATCATTTTTATGTCCAATATGAAAAAGAATAACATAACTCACTCAACATTGTCCAGCCTATACCGCTGAAGATAGAAACTTTAAATTTTGTGCAAAAGTTTATCTTCAATTTCTTAGACAAAATTTTTGGAAATTTCTTTGCTCAGTGATAAAAAGGGGAATGAATAGTAACCTGGAATTTAAAATACAATATGTTTTGGAATTTTCGCCAGAAACGTAGTAAAAATGGGGGTTCAAGTATCTCCCTTAAGGGATTGCTTAATCCGATTTGGCTACGAGCAAGAGAGTGACGTGGTATAGAAAGGGAACAAGTGGAAGTAAAGCACACAAAATGGAATGCAACGGATGAAATAGAAAGAGTAGAGAGGGGAAACAAAATGAAATGGAACGGGGAACTAGCGGCATTTCACCTCTAGTCAGGGGAATGAAATAAAAGAGAACGGGAAACGATTGAAACACTGTACCAGGGGAATAAAAGTAATCGAAGCACTAGACATATAATGAAATGGAGTGTAACTAGGAACGAGTGGAATTAAAACATTAGTTAAGGGGAACCAAATGTAATGAAACGGGGTTTGAGTGGAACTGAAACACCAGACCAGGGGAACGAAATTAAAGAATATGAGGAATGAGTGAAATAGAAACAGTAAAGTGGAGAACGAGCACTACACATGAAGAACGAAATTGAATTAAACAGAAACACGTCACGTGACCGGTTCATTGTGAAAGGTACCGGTCACTTAAACATGGGCTTGTCCTAGGAAGGGGTTCGATTGCTCTCTGTGACATGTCAGAGGACTGGCCTAAAAGAGCATGTCATGACTTTTGAACCGGTCACGGTCGTCTCGTGATATCTGTTTTCGGAACCGGTCCAGTTTTTACCTATCACGGGACAAGTCTCAATTCCCAACTGATCACTTCTTCCCGCAGGGACTTGACAACTGGAACGAATTTAAATGGAACGGAGCAGAAGTGAAATTAAATCACTTAACACAGAGAACGAAATGTAGTGGAGCGAGCCAAGATTTTACTGATATTTATTAACTTAAATATATTTTTCCGTTTTAGTAATTTTTCTCCATTTTTATGTTTTTTATTATGTTTTATTAACCATTTATTAATTAATATTTTTTTAATTGTAGTAGTAAAAAGAAAAATTTGTTCTCTTAATAACCCAATCCAAAATTTATCCAGTGTAGTAGACTTTCACAATTTTGTGGATTTTTGAAAAGTTTTGCGGCGAGGGGCTAAACCCTTTAATAAACTGTCCAAACCACTTGGGCTCGAAATCTAAAATGTTAAATATGTGTTAACTGGTGTAAGGATTTTTTTCCAGGAACTAAAAAACCTTCTTTAAAGGCCTGCACAAACCGCTTGGCAAGAAACCTATAATTTAAAAAATGTGTTCCCTGGTGTATGGGCTCCTTTACGGATAATGTACCTTTTCACTTCTTCGAAGGGTACGCGGTTAAAATATAAAACTGAAATTTAAAATATGTTTTCGCAGGTACTGTTTCGAATATTGAAAAAGTAGAGATAATAAAAATAAGTTATATGTAGTAACATATATAAGTCTCTACTCCAGTGTAGACAGCCACAAAAACGGGTTTTTAAAATTTTGTTTCCCCATTATATTCTATTCAAACCGCCTGGAAAAAATGGAGCTTAAAAGCCAACAGTACTTCAGGTTATTTTGCAAGTTCTTCAAGCTAGAAATCTGAAATTTAAAAATTAACAAATTTATTTAAACAGGAAGTTCCTTCGGAAAAATAAATTAATTTTCTTCTCAATATATATTCCGATATTTAAAACAACCGGTAACCAAATATCGGGCCTTAAGACTGTTTTTTTTAATGTAAAATAGAAATTCAAAGCATACTTTTCAGCTGGGGTAAATAAATTAAACAATAGCCTACATTTTGGCTTAACACAAGTTTTTTAAAATCATAGCATACTTTTGTGTGTCATATTAAATAAATGACATTGGCATTGTTTGTTTTTGTGTAGTTACTGCGTTTTTAATATAAAAAGTGAATTTTTTTGATCATTTTCTCATAATTACTCTATAAAGTGTTTCAGCTTATAGGAAAATAAGAACAACCTCGACAGATAATAATAAATGGTATAATTTCTTTTTCAGTAGCAACAACTTTTGTGGTTGACTTTTTCCCACAATTTCTGGTTCGTTTTCATTTAGCGGCTTTTGTATTTTCTTTTTGCAGAATTCTTATTTTATTTTTGCTACTCCACCAATTTTTTTATATTATTTTTCTTTGACATTTTATTAACATTTGCTTTATATAGTTTTTGTATTTCATTGTGTAAAGCCTCACTTTTCACACTTATAACTATCTACTTCTGGTTCATTCTTTCCAGAAAAAGGAAAGTAGAAAACCCACACACACAAGTGGCAAATAGAGCATGATAGTAGTAGTACAATGCTCATATGTGAGAGCCATTTTTTTTTTTTTTTTTTTTTTTTTTAGTGGAAGCGCCTAAAAGTATGTCACGTTTTAACACATACTTCCTTTCGTTCTGTAAGTTCTTTATATAGACAAAAACTTGATGTTAAATTCTTAATGGTTTGAAAGGAAATTATTGTGGGTTGTGTTAAATAATTTAAAATAAAATAGAATTTTTTTCCATATGTCTTATTCATTGCATAACTTTTTATATTTTTTTGGTGGCAAATTTTTCTCATAGATTTTAAGAAATTAATAAAGTTTAGTGGAAAAATAAGGTCATATGCATGTATGTGTTTTCCTAAAAACTCATAGGAATTTTATTTTTAAATATTTTCAACGTGCCAGAATTTTAAGCTTTCGATAACAAACAATTTTATTTTGAAGAGTGTGAAATTTAAATTGATTTTTTGTGACATAAATCTGAAATTGAAACTTAATGGAAAACGTTATGAAAATATTTTTTTTTTAATAAATATTTTCTATATTGATATCATTTACAATTATAACAATTTGTTTTTATATTATTGACATAAAATTTAAAAAAATATTTAATTAATTTATTTATAATAAATTTATAATAATTTTCCATGATAACAAAATAAACATATTAATCGTGCTGTTAACATGTTGTAACCACAATTTGTTTAACAATTATTGAATATTAATTATTTGTCAATATAGGGTTTGGTTGTTTTTTTTGTTTGCACCATGTTAATTATCTAAAGCCTAAAAGTATACTTGATTATTTACATAAGTGTCAACAACAGAAAATATGCAACATTATTTTATAAAAGGCAATTTCAGTTTTAATTAAAATATACAAATTTAGATATACAGCCAAATATTAAAAAAAAAAAATAAAATGAGATGATAGCTGAAGTACACTAAAATGAGTTTTAGCTTACGTAAAACCTTTTTTTGCACGCTAACTTTCGACATGGAAAATTAATAAATCTTTAAAATTTAACACAGAATGATTTTGAATTTAAAGAAACCATCGGCAATCATAAATTGGCATCTTTAAATTGAAAATTTAAAAAAAAACTAATATAATCACGTCCTTGGAATTGTTATATGTAATTTAACACGTCTCAAATTATCACCATCGAAATATATCAAAATTTTTAAGACCCTTTTGTTAAATTTTAAATTATAAACTCTCTATATTTATAGAAACACATGAGTTTTAGAGTTTTATTTTTTAAATTTATTGCTCAACAATTATCATTTATTCATAAAGAAATCCTTTATAAAATATTCCCGTTTAGGACATTATTTATAATTTTATTATTTTTAGTTTAAACATTTGCCATACAAAATTGCTTGCTATTATAAAAAGGTCTTTTGATTTCATTATTCATCTCTTTTGTTTGTTGCCTTTGTGATAAACCTTTCTTTTTGCGCCTTGAGTGTTTTCCGGTAATAACTTTTACGGTCATAGCATTGAGGTAATAAAGGTTAAATTTAATGTTCTTATATTTTGTAAATTATGTGGTCGAAATATAAAAAAATGTAAGTGTATAAAAAATCAAGATGAATAAATATGAAATTATGAAACATAGTAATTTAAAAGTCCAATACTTCGGTAGCAGTGTTTGTAAATATTTAAAAATATTATGGAAGAAAACTAAATCTTTTAGAGGATATTTTTTAACCTTTTTATAGTGCATAATTTGACCAGAAGTTTTAGATTTTTAGCTTAAGAGTTTACACAGGCCATTTTTTTTTTCATTGAAACCCCACATTTTTACCAAAAATTTAAATTGCTTATTTTTGGCTCAAGAAGTTTGGGTAGGGCATTAAGGGGGAAGCTTTTCAGCTTTTTTCTTCCCCCTTTAAAAATTCTGTATTATTGGATCTAAACGCTGAAATAGAAATCCTCATAGTAAGTTTCAAGTTACTAGCTTCAGCGGTTAGTATTCCGCAATTAGGGGGCACTTTCGGTCTTCCCCTGGGGAAAAATTTCTCTCAAATTACTAGCTCCTTG
The DNA here is from genome assembly GCA_949748255.1 of Eustalomyia histrio. NCBI lineage: Eukaryota > Metazoa > Arthropoda > Insecta > Diptera > Anthomyiidae > Eustalomyia > Eustalomyia histrio. The sequence goes on from OX456526.1 coordinate 148,743,392, forward strand.
GACTTAGGCTGGGCAATTAAGTAGGCACCTTTCTCTTTTTAAAAAAAATTTTTACGTTCCCAATGGGAATACATATTTTAAAGTTCATATTTCCAAAGCAGGATCTCACTTTTCCCCTTTTTCTAAACACAGGCGTTTGAAAGTTAAGGGCAAGAGTTTTTCCCTTTTGCCCTCCTGGTAAAAATTTCCAACAACTCTGTTTCACAATGAAACTTTCCTAGGGGAGAATTACAATTTCGCTGAAATTTGGATATCGGATAGAGAACGCAAATGTTTTCGACCAAGAAAATGGTCATAAAGCCCAGAAGTAGGGTCATAATCCCCATAATATTTTAGAATTATGTTTAATTGGCACCTTGAATTAGTAAAGAGCATTTTATACAAGAGGCTGTCACTTGTACATGAACGAATATTCCGGTGTCTTGCCGCTATTGTAAATGAGAATCTTGGGCAGCTTGTGTCATTTGATTGGTACGTAAACAATTATACTAACTATTGCCCCGAACATGCCGAATTTCGTACCAGATAAAGTGTTCTTTCTTCATTACTATAATATGAATAAAAGTGCGGCCGAGGCTGACCGAAGCTTAGTGGAAGTTTACGGCGAGCATGCTTTATCTGAACAGTCGTGTCGAAGGTGGTTTGGTTGCTTTAAAAGTGGTGATTTTAGCTCGAGGACAAGGAATAGCCAGACCAATCCAAAAAGTTTAAAGATGAAAAATTGGAATCATTGCTATATATGGACGAATGCCAAACGCTTTAGGAGTTGTCGGAATCATTGGGAGTGAATGAGTCGGCAGTCAGCAAATGCATAAAAGCGATGGGATAGATTCGAAAGGATAGATTCGACGAAAGGCGATTTTTTGTTTGTGAACAGCTCTTCGAACGCCAAAAGAGAAGTGTGTTTTGTATGGCATTGTGACTGGCCATGAAAAGTGAATCCAGTATGACAACCTCAAGCGCAAAGAGTAATGGGTTTTTCCCGGACAGCCAAAATCCTTCGCAAAGCTTAATATTCATGGCATAAAGCTTATGCTCTGTGTTTGATGGGACCAGGACAGCGAGATCTACAACGAGATGTGCAAACCGAATGAAACGATCATGGGGGAACGATATCAGACTTAAGAAATGCGTTTAAGCCTTGTGAAGTAAAAATGGCCGGAATACGAAGAAAGACACAACAAAGTAATTTAACAGAATGACAATACTCAGCCATATGTTTCAAGATAGGTCGCTGAAATGCGAAGTCCTATTCCACCCTTCATATTCTCCAGACATCGCCCCTTTCGTCTTCTATTTGATTCGGTAGATGACACATGACATTTTCCAGAAGATGTCCACTTCATATGAACAATGCAAAAAATGGGTTGATGATTGGATTGCCTCAACAGTCGAGCCGATATTTTATCCGAAAATTGCCAAAAAGATAAGAAAAAGTGTCCAAAAGTAAAGGGTGTTAGACACTCAGATTCTAGAATCAACTTGCTGAAATGGGATTTTAATATTTATCAGTTAAAAATAACTATATACAGTAATTGATTTAAATGCAAATAAATTTGATTTAAATGCAGATATTTAAGAATATGGTATTGCATATTTTTAGGGCTTTTAAATTTATAAATACATACAGTTTTTTTGTCTTGGTTATCTATAAAATTTATCCAAATGCTTGTTGCCAACTTTTAGCATTTTATTTAATTTTAAAACAATATAGTCTACATTTAGGATTTCCATTTTATTAAAAAAATTTATTGTATACTTTAAGGTTTCATTGCAAACAAGTTTCAATTTAAAGTGTTTCTTAATATTTCTTCATTACTGAAATTATTAAAAATATTCTACAAAAAAGGAAAAAAAAAAAAATCAACAATAAATAAACTTTAACTTTAATACATAGAATTTCATATGTTCTATAAATTGATCGATATTTCAATTAATTGAACTTTTGTTTAGTTTTAATGTTTTCAAAGAATAAAAACGAACTTTGTGGGTAGCTTTGGGCTATATAATATTGATTATATGACAACTTTTAAGTGCTTAATATAAAAAAGTTTTATAGTTAATGATAAATTTAATATTTTCATAAAGCTACTAAAAAAAGGATATTAAATTAATTTCAAAAAGTCAATTTGATAAAATTATTGTTTTTGTTTTTACTTCTAATCCAACTTGGAATTTTGTAATAATTTATAATATTTTTTTTTAAATATTTCAAAATTTTATTGAATCCTGTTAAAAAAGATTTTTATATATACAAGCCTTTAACACAGTTTGTTGCTTTTGGGGGAAAATATATTGCATTTACTTAACTATAGATATTTATATTTATAATATCTGTTCTAATAAATTTTAATAAAATTTCCACACATTATAAATGAAAATAAACCACAAAAATATTCTAATACAATTATATATTCATTTACTTGTAGATGAAGACACTATGGTTAGAAAGTATAACATATTTTCTGAGAATGATTTTGTAATTAGAAAAGGGTTTAAATATTCCCCATTTTTACTACCATCCTGGCGAACAGTAATTATATTGCCTTATTGGTGACTAATCCAATAATCTAGGGAACACATATTTAATTCAACTAGTTCCCCGTTTAGATTTCGTTCCCATTGTTCACTCGTTTCCCATTTTGTTCCAATTCGTTCCCCTTGTCTGGTGTTTGAAATCCACACGTTCTCGGTTTCATTATAATTCGTTCCCTTGTCGACTCCACTTGTTCCCCATTTCATTCCAACTTTTCCCCTTGTCCAATCTTTTAATTCCACTTGTCCCCCGTTCCATTGTAGGGTCCGCCAAATAACTTTTTTTTTTGAAAATGCTGAATATTTTCTCAAATTTCTTTTTTTATTTGAAAGTACAATCCTTCCGGTTAATAATGGAAAATAATTTCATTCAAATGGCTGCCTCGGCTGGCCGTTACAGTCAATGGCGATCGTTATCGGGCCATGTTGAAAGAATTTTTGTTTACAAAAATTGAAGAGGAGGATATTGGCAACAATTTGGTTTCAAAAGGACGGCGCTACGTGCCACACAGCCGAAGCTAAACTCGATGTTTTGCGCCCTGTTTTTGAAGATCGCATTATCAGCCGCAGAGCTGATGTCGTTTGGCCATCTCGCAGCTGCGATTTGACACCGTTGGACTAATATTTGTGGGGTTCCGTCAAAGATAAGTGTTACGCCGACAAGCCAGGACAATATTCGTGAAGCCATTGGTGAAATACAGCTGCACACAATCGATAATGTGCTTAAAAATTGGACCGATCGTGTAGGCTACTGCATGGCCAGTCGACGGAGCCATTTGAATGAAATTTTTCCATTATTAACCGGAAGGGTTGTACTTTGAGAATTGAAATTTGAGAAAATATTCAGTAGTTTTTTTATAGCATTTTCAAAAAAAAAAAAGTTATTTGGCGGACCCTATATTTCGTTCTATCTTAGCTAGTATTTCAATTCCACTTGTTTTCCATTCTATTATTATGCCAAACTTTTACTATGTGTATAGCCAAATCGGTTTGGGAAATACGTGATGGAGAAGACTTTTTTCTTTTTGAACCCCAATATGTATCAATATTATTCTTGCTCATAGTGTACTTTTTAACCTTGCCAATATTGTTTTTGTTGCTGCTGTGTTTATTCCTGTGTTTAAAGGCTTTTATACATATAATATAAATAATATTATATATGTACATATAGCTCTATATGTATATAATGTACAACAAAACCATTCACACATTTATTATGCTTAATGCAAATCTCCACGCTCATTAAGTCAATTGTAACAACATGGGATTTCCTTTTGAATTTTGGGTTAAAGTTTATGATATGAAGCATATGGGAACAAACCGAAAAACATTTATATAAATTTATAAATACACACACAGAGCAGCCATACACACACACACATACGCCTACATAAATACTCATACAATTATATTAACAGAAAATAAATGCATGATATAAATTTTTTTTTATACAATATATTTGAACTCCCTACACCCGCTTTGAATTTTATATTTTATTGTTGCTGTTTTATTATGGCTGTTGTTGTTTTTCTTTTAGTCAAGCATATTTTTCATTTTAATTTCCTATACAATAATCCGAAAGATATATGAAAATGAAGTGTTTACTGCAAAAATATTCAGCCTGTAAATATGCAACAATAATATAAAAATTTATAATGGGAAAATATTTAATTAATTCAAAGATACATATATCATTTAAAATTGTATGCAAATCATATTATTAAGTTTTTTGTTTTTAAAAAATAATTATATAAAGTATTTTATAAAATTTTTCTCCTGAAAGTAGGCTATAGATTTTTGAGAAATAATTTGCTATTATTTTTATGATTACATTTATATATTTAAAATATCATGTGTATCAATTTAAAAGATATTTTTATATTGCCAGTTATTTTCTTTTATAATTATTTTCTATAATTTATTCATTAATTTTAAAATAAAAATAATGAAACATATACGTTGCATACCTTAAGGTGTTTTATTTTAAATGTATATTTTAAATAAATGGGAAAAATGAGCAAAACAATTGTATATACAAATAAAATAACATTGTTTGATGTATAAAACCTTACACAATATTGTAGCAGTTGAAAAAAGCGTTAGCTTATAAAGAATACGCCTTAGGTTAGGCAATAAACAACTTATTATTACCCATACACATATAGATATGCAAAATAAAATATAAATTATAATAAATATTAATAGCCAAATGAATATTATTTTTATGTATTTTTATAACAGCCTTATAATACAAACTAACATGTAAAATAACAACAAAAATCCAATATTAGCTAAAGATAATATTTTGATTTTTTTTTATGCGAAGAGGTTAAATATTTTAAGACAAAAAAATAAAAAGTTTTTTTTTTCGGAGAATTTTCATATGTTAGAAATATAGGATAAAAAAAAACATCAAGTGTTTTTTGTTTTTGAAATTTATTACAACTTTTTGAAGTAGACTTATTTTGCAAGATTATAATTTTTTTATATTACAAGTAGATGGCAAAAACATAGACAAACATGATTATCAAAAATTTTTCCTTTATGAATACTTGAACTTTAGAAATAAATATATTTAATTTCCAAAATTTTGTATATGCTTTATATATATAAAGTAGACCTTTTGTTTTTTAATGCCATCTCTGATATTTTGGGCTTTAAAACGGCGTTAAGAAACGGCAACATTTGTTACTTTTTTGGTTGGAAACATGTCGAAAATTTTCCAAATTCGAAAAACAACATACAAATTATATAGTCATCAAAAGAGAAAATTTAAAAGTTTGTTGTTGCACAGGCTTGCCAAGTTATTGAAAAAGTACCAAAAGTATCGAAGTCCTTTGGTTAAGGTAAGTTAAAATTGAGTTGTCTAATTGTCCATTCCGATATCACGAGTCAGATGGATAACTTCAAATTGGGCTGCATCGTTTAACCAGTTGGAGCTCCGAACGAAGCTTGATGCACCGTCAGCGTAAGACAGAGAAGGTGTTCGGTGCTTTCCTCCTTATCCATGCAGCTCGTATAAAGTGACTCTCGATTTCTAAACGTGCCCACTTATAAGACCAAGGCCTATTTTAACTGTCACCATACCCGAAATAAATGCTCTGGATAGCGATAGAAACGCCTTGTAATGCGGAGTAGATATATCTTGTAATCACACAAATCACTCCGTAGCCTACCAGAGATTGGTCGCCCTGTCTGAGTAGATACAGTTGCTGAACTTATAAGTTGTCAATGGAATTTCAACACTTTAAACTTTCATAGAGATATGTAAGGTAGTTCCCAGAAAGTTCATTAGCTCTAGACTTCCCCGGAATGCGTTGGTGACCCAGACCCAGACGAGTCGAATATGAAACTGATTGCACATCTTCTTTAAGGATGCATGGTAGTTATGGGCAGTTACCGATATCAGTGCCGGACACCAATGACTCCATACAAAAGAATAGGGCAAAATTCCGATGTGTATATCCATACAAAGACTCTGGGGCCAACCCCCTAGTGGCTCCTAACGACTCTTCTATAGGAATACATAGTAATCGCTGCCTTTTTTCACTTTTTTGGACATTGTGTTAAATATTCAGCTTCCTGTCCAGAATTACAATAAGATACATGGTTCGAAAGTTGGGTTTCCCCACCATTCAGAGTAACAGGCGCAAAAATGAGATCCCTATGCCCCTGTGGAAAATAACAAACTGCGATTTGTAAGGATTGACTCCAAGTCCACAAGCAATTACCCAGGCAGCCAACTCCTAGGACCATCTTCATAAAATAGTTCAAGGTGAAAGGAAACCACTACCGCCACGTCATCTATTTAGACCACCACATACCTACCACCCTCTGCCAAGGAGAGAAGTACATGATTAAGTGTAAGATTCCACAGATTCCTCTATTCACGAATTGGATCATACGTATACCTACCAGACCTCAGACGTTATAAGCCTATAAGTCATCTGCCAGCCGATCACTGTAATGACTAAATTCAATAGGGTTTGTTTTTGGGTCAATTGAAGCTTAATTATCAAATTCCATTTGATTGCAAAATTTACATTGAAACACGGGTGGATATAAAAAATTAGTACAATTCCTTTTCACGCAAATTTAGTATACAAGACTAATATTTTTCAGATGAATAATTTAACATTTGAGGCATTTTTTTAAACAATTTAATTAATTATTTGTATAAACAAATGAGAAAAAATTTGTAAAAATTTTAGTTAAATTTAATATTTATTTTAAATACTAAAATAATAAAATAAAAAAACAAACTGTATAAATTGTAGTTGAAAATACATAACAAATAAAAAAATTCAATCATAATCCTTTTTTCAATAAAATTACACTGTGCAACAGATTTTGAATCATTTTGGGTTGGATTCAATTGTTCTAAGGCAAAATGAATGAACACTACTAGTCCCTTGAATTATTTGTGCATTATAATGGCGATCACTGCGCGAAGAATCAAAATAAATTAAAAATTTTTTTTAAGAATGTTTGCTGGTCTTCTATATCGAAACTGGCTTAACGGTTGTGAATAAAAATATAAGGAGACCACGAAATTTTCCATTACAAAATGGATAAAAAAAGCAGAATGTTTTGCATGTTTAGGGTGTGTAGTCGCCATTAAAATGGAAAAAAATTCAAAAGGCCATACAAAAAAATCCAAGCTAACTTAAAATAGATTTAAATAAAAACCTTTGGGAATTTTGTATGATAAACTTTCTTACCGCTTAAGAATTTAGATTGAATTTTAAATTTTCTTGTTGGTCTGTGTTATTAAAAAAACCAATAACTTTTTATTGAAAATGTTTATCTATTATTACTTAATTATTGTCATAAAATAAATATTAACAATGATTAAATTTATATTGCAACTAGAAAAAAAAAAAAAGAAAAATAATAAAAATGTTTTTATTTAAAATTAATTATTGACACTTTAAATATTAAATTAAAATTTTTTTTTTTTGTGTGTGTGTCAAATATTCAATAAACTTATATTGCTTTTTATGTGTTTTTAAAAATTTGTGTAATAAAAAAACAAATAAATAACTCTTAATACATTTCAGGCAAAATATTAATTTGCTAATGAAATTGATACGAGGTTGCCGTCGATATGTCCAATCGGATATAAGGTGATATTGAAAGACATGTGTTTGTGTTTCTCTTTGATTTACAGCATAGGAAATGTCAAACTTTTGATAATTTTTAAAACTTTATTTGGTCTGTAAACATTTAAAAAAGTTTGTTCAAAAAATTACATTTTAACCTGTGTTCGGTTCAGAATGGGTAAATAAAACTCCAAAAAATAACCAACAAAATATTTGCATATTTTCAAGCTTATACAAGCATAAAATTCAATTATATCCAAAAGTCATCATCTCTCCTGCTTTTCAGCTTTATTTAATTTTTTATAATTCTTTTTTTTTTAAGAAAACTGCAAAAAAGCTAAAAAAAATCACAAATAAATAGCTTTACATAAATTGTGGGTATTATTACTTTTTTTTTTCATATGATCTCTTTTTCATTCTGGTTGGTCATAGTTCTTTATGGTAAAATAAAATCTTTGCTACAATGGTTAAAATAATAATATTTACTGAAAAAAGTACATACTCATGAAAAGAAAATCAAAAAAAAAAAAAAAAAAAAAAATCTAGATAATCCTTAAGCATTCATTCTTTGTAATAATATTACAATACAATTTGACTGTTTCTTTATACTTTTTTGGTGCTACAGAATTTATATTTAATCTTTTGTTTGCTTATTTTCTTGCTGCCAAATGTTTGTTTTGTTATCACAAACAAAACTTATTTTTTTTTGTATACTATTTATGTAAATAATTTAAAACAGGAAATGATGAGCATTACAAGTCATTGCTTTTAAACGGAAATTATAATTATAATACACAATACAATTCAAGCAACAACTATAAATTTTTAACAAGTACTTCAATAATGTAAACAAAAATAGTTAAATTTAACAATTTACAATAAATATTTGCAATAAATATTTACGGACTAGAAAAATTTTATAATTTTTTTTTTAAAAAAAGCCGTAGATGTTAAAGTTATTTATAAAACATAATGTAGATGTTAAAATTTTACATAAAATTTAAATAAGATAAAATAGTGGCATATTAAAGCTTGATTCTCAATATTAGAATACTCTACTTTGCCGAGTTTCTTTCTTATTCACGTGGATTACTCCACTAGTGTGAATGAAGCCTAGAATTGCAAGCATTTTACGGGTTTGATTCGATGAAGGGAAATTTTCTCTGACTTAGATATAAATTCGATATCCTAGATTTGAATCCTATATTATGATTATGTTCACAGTCTTTTAGAAGAACTATAAGGATGTCTGATTTATTATACCCCCACCACATATCGAAATATAGGTTTAAGACTCCATCAAGTATATATGTATATTCGTGATCCTTATGCAATTTTAAGTCGATTAATGGACATCCTCCCGAGCAGTTTGGTATTGAAAATGATTAAAATCGGACCAGCGGTGAAAAAGTTATGAGTGAAAATGTGAAAGTAGCTTTAAATTTTCCATACAAATTGTTGTAACATATTTCATAATACGAGAGCGGATCAATAAGTCCCTGACTTTTTTAATGAAACACAGTTTTTTTTTGGAAAAAAAATATATATTTTTTAACATAGTCTCCTTTTAGCTCAATACACTTAGTCCAACGTTTCTCCATTTTTTTTATTCATTCTAAAAAATAGGATTTTTCGAGGTCCATAAATAAGTAAAATTTTATCGTTGGAGCTAAATCTCTTTCCAGCGAGCTATTTCTTTAGGTTTGGAAATAGGAAATAGTCACTGGGGGCTATATCCGGAGAATATGGCGGATGGGGTACCAATTCGTAGACCAATTCATGGAATTTTGCAATCGCGTCACCCATCTTGCAGACAGCTTTCTTAAATCCAACTGATCACTTAAAATCGAGACCACACTGCCATATGAATGTTACTCTCTGATCGGCCAACACCATATCGTGGATTTTTTCGACATTTTTGGCTGTACTGACCTCAATTGTCCGTCCAGAACGTTCAGCGTCATTTTTACGTTCAGCGTCATTTTACAACGAAAGTCAGTAAACCACTATTTTACCATTGAAATCGATGGTGCAGAGTCCCCATAGAATTTATCAAGCTTTTCCTTGGTTTGATTGACGGTTTTTTTTCGCAAAAAATAATGTTCAATAGCACTCGAAATTCACTTTATTCCATTTTTTAAAAAAATCCACGAGGTTGTATGATTTGAACGGCTGTTAAACGCAAAGTAAATGACGGAACTTGCTCAAAATTTGACAGTAGTCTACTAACTGGTGGTACTTGATGGGAGCAGTGTTGTATTTCATATAACTACGGGGGAAGTTCGAAAAGTCACGGACATATTGATCCGACCTCGTAGCGACTGGTACATAATATATTTTCTCATAGTTTTCACTTTGAAGTGAATAATATTTTATATTCACCTCAAATATTTTTCACCACAAAAATTTTTTTCACCACAAATTTTTTTTTCACCACAAAAATTTTTTTCACCTCAGCAATTTTTTTTAACCACAAATTTGTTTTCGCATTCAGTAAAGTTTTCCACCTCAAAAAATGTTTTTCACCTCCATAATTTTACTTCTAACGTTTTTAACATTATTTGTATCAAAAACATAAGAGAACATCTTTTTAGGATATTGGTGGGAGGTATTCAAAGATTTAAAGATTTAAAGCTGCCCAGCCAAACCACATATTACCAAATAATGGGCAAAGTAATGTATAGCCATAGGGGCCGATGGATTACTTTACACCTTACTTCATCGATGAATTTTACAGGCAATGAGCCTCAAAGTAATGTATATATCCATTACTTTAGAGGTGATAATGTAAGGTGTTACTTATATGGTTACGAGAATGGAAAAAGTAATGTGTTTAAAAATAGATTTTTAAAAAAGAGAAATTTCTTTTAAAAAAAGTTATTACAAATATTTTATTTAAAAATTAAAAATAATGTGGTCAAGATGGGAAACGAACCAGGGAAATCTGGTTGCCAGCCAAGAACTCTACCCACTGAGCTATCAACGTATATAGTATTTGATTGCTTTAAACTTAAATAAATTGTTGCGCTTCGTTTTTTCGCTAGTGTTATAAAAACAAACATACATTACCTTTTTGCTTACAAAAAAAAAACAAAGTAATGTAACAAAAAATAGATTTTCAAAAATATTTCAATTATTACTTTACATTTATAAATCATATATTACGTAATCAATAATAAGTAACTTATTACTTTATGCTTGCAAATAATGAAAAAGGTAACGAGTTATCATTACAAAGTAACGCATTCTCATGCACCCATTACCAAAGTTTTGCTGGGTGTCTTTTTTTAATAAAATATTATGCGGATGTCCGAAATTTTTACCGGAAAATATGCTTAATATTTATAAGGAACATCCGCATTATTTTCTTAATGATATGAAAACCGTGTGCGAATTGTAATTTTTACAATTCATGCGGATATCAATGTTTCTATAAAATAATGCGGATGTGAAAGTTTCTAAAAGAAAATAATAATGTCAGTGTTACGATTGGAAACCAAAGCTGGTTTCGTGGTTTTAAGAAAATAATGCTGATATCAATAATTTCTATAGAAATTAAAGCAGGTGTGAATATTTTTAATAAAAAATAATGCGGATGTCAGTGTTTTTGTTGGAAAATTATGCGGATATAAAAAATTTCGAATAGAAAATAACGCAGATGCGAGTATTTTATTATTGAGAATGAATCAGATGATAGCGTTTTTGGTGGGGACTAATGCAGATATCAATGTTTGTGATAGTAAACTATGCGGATATTATTGTTTTTGTCAGAAAATAATACAGATGTGAGTGTTTTTTGTTAACAAAAAAATCCTTAATCTGGTGTTTTCTATAGAAAATAATGCGAAAGTCAGTATATTCTATAGAAAAACAATAGATGTCTGTATTTTCTATGAAAACTAATTTATTTCTTTGTGGTTTCTATAGAAAGTAATGCGGATATAAGTATTTTTTCTGAAAATTAAGCGGATTTTAGCGTTTCTAATATAAAAAAACAATGTAGATTCCAAGGTTTCCATTAGAACATAATGCGAATGTCAGTGATTTTTCTAGTTTAACATGCATTTTCTGAAAAATCAATGCAGATATCAACGATTTATTTGCATATCAACAATATTTGTAGCTAATTATGTTAATGTTTTATGAAGAATATTGTCAAAAAATGCGAATATTAGAAAATAATTCAAATATTAGAGTTTCCTTTAAAGCTTTCGTAAAAAACTCCAGATAAAAGTGTTTTAATTTTAAAAATTCCATATTTTCATGAAAATAATTATTTCGAAGAATAAATGAAAATTATTTTTTAAAATCTATGAGTTTATGTAAAATTTTAAAGAATATGCTAACAAAATTTATGAATATTTTATAGGAGAATATTTAATAGTTTTCTTTTATAGTTTTGCATATAACTTTAGAAGTACTTAAATGGGTTTTATTATTTTCAATACTTCACCGAAGCAGTAACAAAAATTTGTAATAAAAAAGAAATGTTGATGGATTTAACAAATTTATTACATATTTAACTTAAAACGTGTATTACTATGAAAGTATTTAAATCAATCCTTTGTGTAAATTTATTGAAATAGTAAAAATAAAGTTATACTCTATTTTTACTATTTCAATTAATTTTTTATTTTATTTTATGCCTTTGTAAAAAATAATTTTTAAATTCTACCATTAAATTCTAATCATAAAGTGCTTTATATAAAATTTAAACTCTATCTTTACAATATATCGATCAATTTGACCCTTTTTGTAAATTGAAAATACTCATGGGATTAATATTGTTGGAATATTGTTAACAAAATCATATTTAAAATCAAAAAAAAAAAAAAAAAAAAATGATAAATTATAAAAAAGCAATGGTCGTTAAAAATGCATTTTAAAACTGGTCATTAAACACAATGTTATAAATACGCTGCTATAAAGGCAAATAATAAAAAAAAACGACACTAAAAGTAAATACAAATAATAATTGACAAAACTATTTACTTTACACCATTCGGTTATTACATTTTAAATTGATTTTTAGGTTATAGCACTCGTGGCATATAAAACGTTACATACATTAGAGTTTACAATTGATGTTGAAAAAAAAAAACACATGAAATCCTATATTTTTAACGAGATTTCATTTTTACGAATCTAAGGATTTACACATTTACACTGTTAAATAAATGAATAAACTCAATAACAATTTTCCCTTTTTATTTATATATTTTTTTTTAATAGTTCTATAGTTTTATGAGTCAATAAAATCAAAGTTTTTTATGGTACTTTTATAGCAAAAAGTAGAGGGAAATATGTTTAAAATAACATTACTAAATATTTATAAAAAAAAGATGAATTGTTAAAATAATAAAAAAGTTTGAACAAAATCATATATGTGTGTGTGTACAACAAGTAAGTGGCAAGTGTCAATTTTCTATATCAATTTAACGGATGTTGACATTTTCGATATGACTATCTATAATTTCTATTAAAAACTAGGAATTGAATTCTATTTTATATACGAATATATATAAATATGACATGTGTTAAATATTTTTAGACAAATTGATTTGTTTAGTTCCTTTGAGAACATTAAACTTTTTCTTATTATCACGAGAATAAACACATTGACTATAATTTGAGTTTTGTTAAGAAAAGACATATATATACTTATACATACATATATATGTACTCAGAGAAAAGACATTGTTGAATATGTTTAGCATTAATCATATATACCCAGGTGAAAATGTTTATATATGGTCATATATGGCTACATATATGGGTTTATATATTATTCAATATATGCTTGGATCCGAAATTTGAGGGTATATGGCCGTATATAGTCATATATGGACATATATGAGTGTTCATTTATGGTCATATATGAGTACTTTTTCTATATGCCGGTATATTAAAAATGTTTTTTTTATTTTTAAACAAAAATATTACTTTTTTTATTAAAATTAAATGAAGTATCGCTAAATCAATTGAATATGTTTAGCATTAATCATATATACCCAGGTGAAAATGTTTATATATGGTCATATATGGCTACATATATGGGTTTATATATTATTCAATATATGCTTGGATCCGAAATTTGAGGGTATATGGCCGTATATAGTCATATATGGACGTATATGAGTGTTCATATATGGTCATATATGAGTACTTTTTCTATATGCCGGTATATTAAAAATGTTTTTTTTATTTTTAAACAAAAATATTACTTTTTTTTATTAAAATTAAATGAAGTATCGCTAAATCAACATTAAATTCAAGGGAAAAGTGGATTTTTACATGCAATAAATTTAAGGTAAAACAAGTAAGAGCGGCTAAATTGGGCTATGCCGAATCTTATATACCCTTCACCATGGTTGGGAAAAAACTGAAGTTTATATTTGAACATATATGGAATGGACAGATTTATATACGGACGCCTTTAATAGGAAATTAACCATTTAGTTTGGTGATAAAACTTGGACTCCGGAAGATTTATGGTTTTAGAAAATAGGTATTTAAAAAAAAATGTATGTTTTGTTTCAGCAAATTTGTTATACTAAAGATTTTCGATCTTTTGCTATATAAGACGTATCCATAGGTCATATTACAGCTCTAGAATAGTGTTTGTTGTTTGTGTATAAAAGGTGAAGAGGTGAAAGAAAAGAATTTCAACAAATTGTTAAAAGAAATCACTAGAACTGCATGTGTTTTATTTCTACAAAAACGTTTGATTTAGCTGGCAAATTTGCATTTGGGATTTTATTTTGCTTTTTTATTAAAAATATTTTTAATTTCTTTAGCTTAATTTTTAAAATTTGAAAGAAAATAGTTTATATTTTTTTTTTTTGTAAATTGTTATAAGTTATGACCTAAAATAGTTGCACTCAAAGGGAAATTATGTATAAAATTTTCTTAATATATAAGAAATAAAATGGTTTAAAAATCTGTTTATAAATTCTTTTAAATCGGAGCAAAAAATAGAAATAAAACCGTTTGTATTTTGTTTGTATCAGAGCGTTTATGCGTTGTTATGCGTAATATTCAACATACATATAACAAAGGAATTTTACGGAAAAAATTAGAGGTAGTCCTGGTTTTTTGCTAATATCTCAGCCATTTATCTACCGATCTGTCTGATTTTTATTAGCAAACAGAAATGGATCACATGTAACAGAAATATATAACAATCAAGTTCTCATCATGTCTGGGGTCTTCGGAAAACCCATTTCAACACACAGACGGACAGACGCACAGACGGACATCGTTAAATCAACTTCGCTCTTCATAAGGACCCAGAATATATATACTTTATAGGGTCTAAGATCAATATTGTAGAAATTACAAACGGAATGACAAACTTATATATACCCTTCCACCTGTGGTGAAGGGTATAAAAACACACATAATTTTTAGGAAAAGACTACCAATATTATTTAAAATTATAGCATCTTCATTTTATATAACAATTCAAACTATCTTGTTATTATTAAAAAACAGTATTAAAAATTGTATAAATAAATAATAAAAAATAAACAACAAAGTATGAATTGTTACATTAAATGAAGAGTTGATAACGGAAATACAATACCTAGTATAAGTCACTTAATCTAATTACGTTTATGCCTTTTACATAAGAGTTCAAACTGTATCTTAATTCGGTAGAACAAATGTTTAAATTTCCCTCATATATGGCAATATATGATAAAAATTAAAATATATTACCACATATATGGAATAATATATGTCCTCATATACATATGAACATATATGGCGTATATGAATCAATATATGGACCAACATATGCAATATATTACCATATATTGCTATATATGGATTCATATATTTCCATATATGAACTACATCTTTAAATGTATTGGCCCATATATGCTTTCATACATGACATATATGTTCATATATGGTCATATATAAAA
The DNA here is from genome assembly GCA_949748255.1 of Eustalomyia histrio. Lineage (NCBI taxonomy): Eukaryota > Metazoa > Arthropoda > Insecta > Diptera > Anthomyiidae > Eustalomyia > Eustalomyia histrio. Next base: position 148,758,957 of record OX456526.1, read on the forward strand.
GCAAATACGATCATATATGAAGCCATATATGATGATATATGAACATTTTCACCTTGGTATATGTATTTAGAAACAACCTTATACATACATATTTATCTGCTTCCATTTATTTTATTTTATGGTTTCCTGGTAAACATTGTAATGCTTATATATTTCCACCTAAACAGATATGTATATGCAATTTAAATTTTATCATTTTTATGTTTGTGAGATGTAAACATAATAATTATAGCACAGTAAGTACGTCAAAATAACACACGATAACACACGATAACACTGAGATACGAAACTTTAATTTTGGGTCGTAGAATTCAGTAGCGAACCCCGTTTTGAATAGTCAGGTCGTTTTAACAAGATATTTAGATTTAAAGTTTGTATTGACTCAAACAATTTTTTTTAATATAATTTACTGAAAATACTTTGAAAATTATTTTTTAATAACGTAATTTATTGTTTTTGTTACTTATTTACTATTTATTACTATTATTTGTCAATTAATCTAGAAGGTAAGGAGTTAAAATTATTTGTATGTCAAAGTACACCAATGCGTATACGTAATATTATTGTAATAGATTTTAATGACTTTTACGCCGTTTTATTTTCTGAACATTTTGATTTTTTTTTGATTGAAAACGAAAAAAAATAGTAATAAATAGAAAATAAGTTACTTATTTACTATTTATTACTATTTTTTGTCAATTAATCTAGAAGGTAAGGAGTTATAATTATTTGTATGTCAAAGTACACCAATGCGTATACGTAATATTATTGTAATATATTTTAATGACTTTTACGCCGTTTTATTTTCTGAACATTTTGATTTTTTTTTGATTGAAAACGAAAAAAAAATTGTTATAAATAGTAAATAGTAAATAAGTAAAAAAAAAAAATCAATAAATAAACTCATTACAAGAGTTTTCGAAAATTTAATTAACAAGTTTTTTGAGTCAGCTTAGTTTCCATGGCAAAAATCTATGAAGTACACTACGAATTGCCCCCTCATTCGCCTAATTCTCCGGATTTAGCCCCCAGTGACTATTTCCTATTTCCAAACCTAAAGAAATGGCTTGCTGGAAATAGATTTAGCTCCAACGATGAAATTATTGACCAAACAAATGTCTATTTTATGGACTACAAAAAATCCTGCTGTTAAACGCAAAGTGAATGACGGAACATGCTCAAAATTTGACAGTAGTCCATTAGCAGTGTTGCATTTCATACATTTACGAGGGAAATTCTAAAAGTCACAGACTAATTGATCCGCCCTCGTATTTACAGGAAAACATATATATTTATTTGCCGGTGGATTTATTTTATTTGATCAATACGCATGCAAATGTATATATATTTTATTAACAGACGTACCATATTATATTTACAGACAAACATATTTGTTAGAAACATGGTTAATATGTTTTTATAGGTGTTCTAAACACATATACAATAAATATATACCAACTGTTATTTATAATTCCAGCAGGGCGTTTTTTTCTGCGTGTGCATAAGTATTGCCTATTTTTCTTACTTTCAAATTTTTCTAACAAAAAATCTATTTATGAAATTTTGTTAGTAAAAACCTTAATCTATTTAAGGTTCAAATTGCAAAAATTAAACTTACTTTGAGTATAGTTCACCTGTATTTTATAGCCCTCTCAAAAAAGTTATAAAGCAACGTCACGAAGAATGTTGATGAAGGTCGCAGCAGACTTGAAAATGCATTCCATTTAGCTTGTGTCTATAATAACTTTTTATGTGTACTCTCCATGATTACTAAATAAAAATAAGAAAATTTTTTAATAAAAAAAAATATTTATATGATCTCAAACCAGACTAGAAGTACATTTTCATACATATAAGTATTAAAAAGATCAACTATAAAATAAAAACTTTACTACATAATTGGAAGAGTTAATAAAAAAGAATTTGTCAATGAATAATAAACACCCTGAAAAAAAATAATGCCTAAAATTTTGATATGCTCACAAAAAAGAGAAAAAAGATTTCCTCAGAATCTGAAGTTTTAAAAAAGCTAGATCCTCCAGATTAGGCAAACACTTAAAAAAGTAATTTTTATGATTTAAACTGAACGAAGAACGTCTCCTATAAGATTTATATAGGTCGGAAAAAATAATTCATAAAAAATAGAAAAAAATTAATATCTTTACCTTTTAGGGTTTTTATCCCACCCTTGCGGTATTTTCTTAAACGAACTTCTTCTGAAATAATATATTGCTTTATCTCTATATTTTTATTCTTTCATAAAATATAAATCAGAACCAAACCAAATTATATTTATGTAGGGTATCCTATATACGGCATGCCTAACAATAATGTATTAACTTGTTTATATTTACACTTAAAATAATTTGTAAGTTAAAATAACGGAAAATGTCATTTAAAAAAATAATATTTCATTTAAAACCCGTTCTTTTTAATATTCATTTAAATTAAATGCTTATTGTGATTTATTTTTAAATGTTGATATAACAAATGATATAATTAGTTAAAATAAATGCCGAAATTTTACCTACCAATTCCTTAAAAAATAAATGATTTTATAATTTAATTGAAACTGTTTCCCTTTTTGTATTTTTTGTTTTTAATCTACAATACAAAATGTATGCATGCAAGGCTATAGACATTTTTGTGTGAATGTGTTTGTGTATGTATGAAGTTCTTCTAATTTGAATTGAAATAATTTTGTGTATATACAACCAATTTAAATAAAAAAAACAAATTTAAATTTTTTGAATATTTTTTTGAAACAGACAAAATATTCTGAGTGTATAAAAAAATATGATAAAACAACTTTAGTTTTTTTTTTACCCAAACATTTTCTAAATATTTTTGAATGTAAATTTTTTAAAGTCCTATTGTAATATGAAAATCCATTACTTGTGGTTGTCAGTTTGTATTGCAACAATACATTTAAAAAAATCTTAATAGTAGAAAGGTACATAGTTCAACAAAAATAAATAAAAATGGTAATAAAACTTTATAGCAAATATATTGTTAAGATATCTAGAACATTGAAATAAATATTCAAACGAAAAAGGATTTGAATAAAATTTACTTATGCTTGGTACGTGTTAGCTTTAATTGTACAAAAGTTTTAAAGAGTCAATTTTTGAGTGCTCACTTATTGTAAGAATTTAGTTCCTCATTAAAAATGTATATTTAATATATTTCTACCAGTTGAAGTAGCGTGATAAAAGGCAAATTAATTTTGACACACAACGTGAAAGAATTTTAGTACTAAATTCTGTATATTTCATCACTAAAGTGAAACATTTTTTTAAACTTTAAAAACTTCCCGTAATATTTTAGTCTGTACTGAAATTCCATGAAATAAATCATATGTTGAAATTATTCTGATTAAAAGAAATCACTTTGCGTTGTAATGCACACAAAAGAAAAATATGTGTAAAAACCAGAATTTAATCGCATAAAAGTTGGAAAAAACGTATATATTTTTTTTTTGCCAAAGTAAAACCAAAAAAGGTACAAGAAACTTTACATTGTACTCTTTAAGCCGACTTAAAACTGAAAATAAGTTTTTGTAGTTAAAAAAGAAAAGAATCAGAAAATACAAACCAAAAGAGAAAAAAAAGAACAAATAAGTAATAAATGAAAAGAAAACAACTAGTGGAAAAATAACAATTGTTGTTGTGCCATAATTCATTTCAGGATTTGCAACTAAAATTTAAATATACTTCATGTACTCCTTTTTAACATTTAACATTCTTCAACTTGTCCATGTGTGTTCGTCTCAGGATCCAGCTAAGTTTTGTAGTCAAGCAAATAAAAGTACACAGATAACTCACAACTCCGTCTACAAACAAAGTTGTACAAAACAAATAAAACAATTATACAGACAACAAAAAAAAAAAAACAGTAACACGAATTTAAAGTAATATAAATATGTAAAGTTGCGTATAAATATTTTATACAAAAAATTTAATTTTTGTAGTATATTCAGCAAATGTACAAATGTGTCTGTATATGTAAATATATACACGTGTGTACACATAATAAATTATTACAAATATGTATTAAATAAAAACAACAACATAAAAGTTTTGGTTTTTTACACAAGTTACCAAACAGAACAAGTTTTTAATAAAATATGAGTGAAGGGGGAAAAAAGTAACCCATACAACATTCTTTTACATAATTTCCCTATACGGTTAGATGTGTTTGTAAGGTAGTCAGCAACAATTGCATGTGTATGCGTTTCAAAGATAAGTGTATAAATTTAATTAAACCTCAGATTTTTGATAACTACTGCTTCTGCTGGTTGTGTTTGTGTTTGTTATTTTTATATATTGTTGAAGTTACTCTTTTCATTTACAATTATGTTAAAGACTTTTCTTCGTAATATGTATGTTGTGTGGTAATCCATATTTTCCTGTAACGGATATCCCAATGGTTTCCAGAGATTTATACTTAAAAAATGTTTACAATTCGCGTTGAAGGAAGACACCCAAAATTAATTATAATTTGTGGTGCTTTAAAAGGAATCCAAAATAATTTAATATTTAACGAAATTAAAAGGGTATTTGAAATGGGAAAATATATTTTTATATTCAATATCAAAGAAATTATTATTTTATTTGTAGGGGTTTAATATGCGTAGCCTTATCTGCAAATGCTACCTTATTAGTGATCGTCGAAAGAAACCGTTTCCCCTTTTGCTATACCAAGTAGAATTTTTTTAAAAATCAAGTCTTGTTTGATGTCTTCGACGGAGGAGGAAACTGCATACCAAATTTCAAGTTCCCTGATTTTCATGGGTACTTTAAATCTGCGTAAAAATAAATCTAAATTTCATAAATTTCAGCCATGTTTTAATACGAATTCGGTGTCATTTTGAACCCTTAGAAGTTTCCTTGACAGAATAAAATTTTCAATTTTTCCATATGTTGGCCAAAAAAGTAGCTTTTATTTAAAAATACCTTTTAAAAATGTACCTTTTATTAAAAAAGTACCTTTTATTAAAAAAGTACCTTTTATTAAAAAAGTATCTTGTATTGAAAAAGTACCTTTTATTAAAAAAGTACCTTTTTTAAAAAATTACCTTTTATTAAAGAAGTACCTTTAATTAAAAAAGTACCTTTCATTAAAAAAGTACCTTTCATTAAAAAAGTACCTTTTATTAAAAAAGTAACTTTTATTAAAAAAGTACCTTTTATTAAAAAAGTACCTTTTATTAAAAAAGTACCTTTTATTAAAAAAGTAACTTTTATCAAAAAAGTACCTTTAATTAAAAAAGTACCTTTTATTAAAAAGTACCTTCTATTAAAAAAGTACCTTTTATTAAAAAAGTACCTTTTATTAAAAAAGTACCTTTCATTAAAAAAGTACCTTTCATTAAAAAAGTACCTTTTATTAAAAAAGTAACTTTTATTAAAAAAGTACCTTTTATTAAAAAAGTACCTTTTATTAAAAAAGTACCTTTTATTAAAAAAGTAACTTTTATCAAAAAAGTACCTTTAATTAAAAAAGTACCTTTTATTAAAAAGTACCTTCTATTAAAAAAGTACCTTTTATTAAAAAAGTACCTTTTATTAAAAAAGTACCTTTTATTAAAAAAGCACCTTTTAATAAAAAAGTACCTTCAATTAAAAAAGTACCTTTTATTAAAAAAGTACGTTTTATTAAACAAGTACCTTTTATTAAAAAAGTACCTTTTATTAAAAAAGTACCTTTTATTAAAAAAGTACCTTTTATTAAAAAAGTACCTTTTATTAAAAAAGTACCTTTTATTAAAAAAGTACCTTTTATTAAAAAAGTACCTTTTATTAAAAAAGTACCTTTTATTAAAAAATTACCTTTTATTAAAAACTACCATTTATTAAAAAAGTACCTTTTATTAAAAAAAGTCCCTTTTATTAAAAAAGTACCTTTTATTAAGAAAGTACCTTTTATTAAAAAGTACTTTTTATTAAAAAAGAACCTTTTATTAAAAAAGCACCTTTTATTAAAGAAGTACATTTAAAAAAAAAAATACCTTTTATTGAAAAAGTATCTTTTATTAAAAATGTACCTTTTGTTAAAAAAGTAACTTTTATTAAATTAAGTACCTTTTATTTAAAGAGTACCTTTTATTTAAAAAGTACCTCTTATTAAAAAAGAAACTTCGAGTAAAAAAGTAGATTTTATTAAAATAGTACCTTGTATTAAAAAAGTACCTTTTATTAAAAAAGTGCCATTTATTAAAAAGGAACATTTTATTAAAAAATTACATTTTATTAAAAAAGGTACCTATTATTAAAAAAATATCTTTTATTCAAAAGTAACTTTTATAAAAAAAAAGTATCTTTAATTGAAATAGTACCATTTATTAAAAAGGAACTTTTTATTAAAAAGATACCTTTTATTATTAAAAAGAAAGTTGGATAATAATTTTTAAGTTCACATTTTCCTTATGTTCGGCAGAAAAGTAGCTTCTATTTAAAAGTACCTTTATTAAAAAAGTATTTTTTTTAAAGCACCTTTTATTAAAAAATTATGTGTTATAAAAGAATATCTTTTATTAAAAAGGTACCTTTCTTTTACCAGAAAGTACATTTAATTAAAAAAGTGGAAATATATACAGACTAAAGTGTGATATAGGAAAGGCAAAAGGTATCATCACTTTAAATCACACTTATGCCTGTCGTTTTCAGTTGATTAGGGTTGGACCCTTACCATTAGAAAAATTTCAAGCTTAAATGGACAAAGACCGGAACATATAAATTTATGCTTTATTTTCTCACATGAAGAATAAATAAATCGTGTAGTAAAAATAAAGGAACTCACCATTTTTTATTTGAGTTAAATTATACAATATTTATTTTCATTCCCTTTTTTCTAATAACATACTAACTGACCTTTGCTTTATTTAAACAAAATTTTTGAAATTATAACAAAAAATCATTGCTTTATGTTGTAACATTTATCAGCCCGCCCAAATAACAAAATAAAAACAAAAAAAAATAAAAAAAAAACTTTTTCCCCTAAGGCCTTTAAGCAACACTTAATGATGCTTTTGACGAGACGACTACGACAACTCATCAAAATACTGAAAATCATGACATTATGTCAAGAGTTGTTTGCTGTTGAGACACAGTCCACGGATGATGGTGTTTTAAAGTTTTATTTGATAAAATATTAAGGCCCCTATTTTAAAAGCCAACTTTTCATAGAACTTTTTTGTTAGATACTTTGATTTTATCCAAGCGTTAATTTTACTCCCTTAAGAGATTAATTAATGATGTTGAAATTTAAATAACAAGTTACTTTTTTGATAAGGGTTTATACAACTTACCGCTGCTAGTTCCTTCATGTTGTTTTCGGTTTTTGTCACAAGAAAATTAGAGAAAAACTTGGCACATCATTAGCAAACTCTTTTGTTAATGGTTTGTTGCCTTTTTTTTTTTTTAGTTTGGTTTGTTTTTTTAAGAATACAAAATGACCATAGAGCTAACATTACACACAGATATCAACAGGGGATTAATTAACAATAAAGAAAAAATATAGCTGGGTTAAAAACCATAGATTTTCACACATAAAGGGGCAAGAAAAGGTAGTTTGTTTTTGTTATTTTTTTTTATCAATTTAAAAATAAAGATCTTAATTTTGTTTTAAAAAATAATCTTAATTTATTTTTATTTCAATTTCGATAGCATATTTTCCCTTGAATGCAATTTTTTATTTTAGCCTTGAAAAAAAAAAGTTAATTGAACGCATAATTTTATCAGGGTCTTTGTAAAAATATTATTATAAAAAAGTAAATTTTTCTAAATGAAAATTAAACACTTAAACATTTGTTTATTTTACAACTCAAGGACTCTTTAAGGATTTTTTTGTTTGTATATATTTTTTTGTTTACTTTTTGCTTTACCACAATTTAAATAAAAACAATTTTATTTTACGTTAGCGTTGCTATAAAAGTATTTAACATGATAATGGCTTTGTTAACACATGGTGCCCTATATGGCTTTACTATGGGTAAGTTGCCTAGTACGGCTTGTTTAAGAATCCAATCTCTATACAAATAACCCATTCCGTTATTCTCCTATGCATGTATGTATGTGTCTGGCTGTAACACATTTTAAAATACTTAACAATAACAATAGAAACAACAGCAACAACTGTTAGGCACTAACACATTACATAGACAATATTTTTTTTTTAGAAATAAACGTTTAACACACACTCACATATGGGTAAACTAAGTTTCACCAACACATATACATGATGAATATTTGTGTTTATGAGTTCTTTACTTTGTGTATGTGTTTTAATCTAATATTATGTAGAAGCTAAACAAAAACTGTCTGTTGTTAAACATTTTAACACTTAAGCACAAAATAATAAAAGTTGTTGCAAAAACAAAAAAAAAAAAAGTGTTGCAAATAAAAAATTATCATATTGTTTTCTATTTATTTTTAATAGTACTCAGTAGTAATTTAGATAACAATCTGCTGTTTTTATATTTCATATACATCGTTAGCTTAGCAACTAACAAAGAATGTCTGCTGGGTGGTTCAATCCGATTTTTATAAAATTTGGATAAGCTGTAGAGGAGACATATTTAATGAACGTTGTCATAAAATGTAAACCTGACACCTTTTTACACTAACAAACGATGGAGAAAACTAGAGATGCGTATTTTTTAGTAGCCCAATCTCACGTTTAAGATTTTAAAGTAGGGGCCAAAATTATGCCAGAGTTCCCCCTAACGACTTGCCTGAATCGCTTTGGAACATTTACCATAGTTTAGGCTGGCAAAAGTTTATTCCTTAATGGCCTGCCCAAACCGCCTTGGAAACCTTTGAATTTAAAATATGTATGTGTTTCCTGAATTTAGGGATAATTCACTGAAAAGGTAATTTTTGGAATTTTCGCCAAGAACATGGTAAACATGGAGATTTAAAAGAGGGGAAGTCTCCACCATAACGGCCTTCTCAAACAAAATATAATTGATCAGGAAATAAGTGGAATTGAAACACTAGGCATGTGAAACGAAATGGAATTGAATGGGTGGAATTGAAACAATAGACAAGGGAACTAAAGTGGAATTGGTTCCCCTTCTCCATTGTCAAGGGAACGGAATAGATAGGGTAAAAATGGAATTTAAGCACTAACCAAGCAAAAAGAGTGGAATTGAAACACTAAACAAAGAGAATGGTAAAGATTAGAACAGGAACGAGTAGAATTGTGACACTATACAAGTGGAACGAAATAGATTGGAACATGAGGAACAAACTAGAATGAAACGACGAACCAGGGGATTTGAAACACTGGGTAAAGAGAAATGGAATGCAATGGGGAATGAGTGGTATGGAAGCACTAGTCTAGGGAAACGATATAAAATTGAACGAGGAATGAGCGGAATTGAAATACTAGGTAAGGGGAATGGAATGTAAAGGAACTGTGTATGAGTGGAGGTGAAATAAGAAGCAAGTGGAATAAAAAAAAATAGACAAATAAATTAGAATGGAATTGATAATGAGTGGAGTTGAACGAAATGGAATGAAACAGGGAACGAGTGGAATTAAAACATTAGAAAATGGAAACCAAATGTAATAAATTGAGGAATAAATGAAATTGAAACACTAGGAACTAGGGAAATGAAACTAGGGAAATGAAAAATAATGGAAGGGGGAACGGGTGAAATTGAAACACTATATAACGAAAACGAAATTCCCTTAAATCACGGGCAAGAGAGGATGCTGATTTTTAATTAAATATTTTGTTGTAGTCTAGTCAGTTTAGTCAGATGTTGCCAACTATAACAGCGTTTAATATATAACGAACGTCTGAACATCTTAGTTCTAATTAAATTTGTAATTGGATCAGCTTTCGGAATATTTTTTTGTCGATTTGGGCCTTATATTGTTAAGCTACCTGCATACTGAACTTAAATGAAACATTTATTAGGAAATTGATATAATTTTTTAAAACTTACTTTACAGTTTCTTTGCTAATTTTTTGTACAAAATTGTTTTTTTTAGGTAAAATTAATTTAAATTTTCAAAGTTAATAAACTAATTATTTTGTACAAAAAATTACTAAATTTTAATGTAGTAATAGTTTTACTTTACTAAGAATTGCAGAATATTTTACCTAATATCAGCTAAATGGTATACTGGCTTAAAATTTGTTGGTTTTCTGTAACCTTTACAGATTTTTTTGAGTATGGCCAGTCATTCTTAAATCTTGCTCGATTTCTTATAATAAAAGAAAATTACTTATTGGGTACTTATCTTTATCAAACACTATAAATTATGGAATTGTAATATGCTGCTTAAAAATGTATTAACCTGCATACCTTGTTTCTTTACTTTACTTGTTTACTAACAAATCCCTTGGTCATACATGACGTATGATTATTTTAATATAAATTCACACTCACAACCCTTAATGGTTAGTGATGTTAAACTTGACTTTTTTCATCTCACATAAAATTCTATTACATGCCTCTACTGGGAATACAATTTCCGGAACATGAGTTTGATGATGCTTTATAAATTCTATTTACAAAATAATTTAATTAAAAAATTTTATATGAAAATGTTAGAATTAAGTACCTTAGTATTTTTTACAAACAGAAATAACTATGAGAAATGGACAATATAAGATTTCAAATATGTTTATCTAAATGAAACATATAAATTTATTATTATATTAGTTTTCTCAGATTTACTTTGATTCCAATTGTGTTTTGCTGTCTATAAGATATTGTTAAACATGCATTATTTTGTTAATAAATTAAATTATCTTTTATACATTAATATGTCATTGTGGTCTAATCAAGTAAATTAACATATTTATTGCATATATTAACACTAGTTTACAAAATATATTAACAGAGCGTTTATTTTATTTTTTTTCTTTAAAGTTTGTACTAAATTGTACTAAATCCGTAAAAAATGCTAAAGAAAAAATTGTTGAAATATTAACAACCAGTGCGTATACTTATTGAAAATTTGATTTTAAATAATAATCATACGCCTTAGTGGATTCTTATTATATTCACTTTTTGTGGGTTTCTATAATCGGTTATAAGTTTGGAATTTATTTATGGGTTTTCTTGAAATATACCTTGTTTTTTTTATAAAAATATAGTTTATACACTCTAATTAATTTTTATTGTAATCTACTTAATTAAATGGAGGTAACTTGTTACCTACTATAAATTGGGCAAAAATAGGCACAATGTTTAAAATTAAAATATATAGACAAATTGTGTTTAAAATTAATACATATAATGTGTCTAAACGTACTCTTTTAATTGTAGCAAAAAGGTTAAAAGTTCAAACGAAATTATAATGTTAATTTCGTTTAAATTTAAATTCTATGTGTCTAAAATGCAATCTTAAATGCATAAACCTGCATTTGAGATGTTCAAAAATACATTTAATAATAAATGTAAAATATTTTTTGAATACTGTGCGTTATAATCCCTTAAAATTAAATAAAATTCATTTAAACAAAATTCTTTTTTTATTGTTAAAAAAAAAAAATAGTGAACAAATAAGTCCATAAGATAAAATAAGATAAAAATTATAATTTATAGTAAGATCAAAATAGTAAATTAGTACATGTTATTAAAACGTATACCAGTACGGATAATGTTCTGGCTATTTTCTTACAGAAAACCACTAATTTTAAGATGTTTTTCCTCTTAAATTTGAACGTTTTCAATCGCTAAATTTTATATTCGATATGATTGTTTTTCTGTGAAGAAAATTCCTCAAGATAAAACGTTTTTTTTTTCTAAAGAAAAGGATCCTCGGAATTTTGAAAAGAAAATTCTAAGAAAATGAGGATTTCTCTATAAGAAAAAAAAAATATGAAGGAATCCTTTTTTTTTTCATTGAAGAAAATCCTCAAAATAAAAGTTTTTTTCTAAAGGAAAGAATCTCCGGAATTTTCGAAAGAAAATTCTCAGAAAGTGAGGATTTCTCTATAAGAAAAAAATATGAAGGAATCCTCATAATATAATGGTTTTTCCAAACAATTAATAATATAATATTAATAAATCATCAGAACTCAGTAGATTTCTATACAAAAATACTGAGAACCTGAGGAGACTATATGATTGAAGAGAAAAATAAGAGATGCGTATTTTTTAGCAGCCCAATCTCACGTTTAGGGGCTCAGAATTAAGGTGTTATTGGACCACTTCTAAAATGTGTCTCTTAGTTTTTTTCTTTTACATATCCGAAATTCATTTACATTGAATAGAACTTATAAGTTCATAAAATGAGTATTTTTATAAAAATACTGTATTTTGTGTGGTATTTTTCAGGTAGAGCGTGTAAAAAAGTTTTTAAGGCATTATGTGCGTAAATTCAAGCACTGTGTGGAAATTTAAAATAAAATTTACAAACCTTATAGTAGTAATTTTTTTAATGACTTTTTTAGAGTGTATGTTTGAAATATAAAATTTAAACTATTTTTGCCAATTTTTTTTTACATTAGAGAAGAATTCGATTTAGTTACAAAAATTGGAATTATACTATAAAATTTGTCGATTGGTTTTAAATTTTAAAACCGGTTAGATTAATTTGTCACCATAGAAAAGGTATTTTTAAATCGATTTGCTATTTTAGCTATACTTAAAATTATCAAAATTTAAAAAAATAAAAGATTCAATAACTTAAAAATACACTTTCACATTTAGTTTGTGTATGATGTCTGTAAACTAATGTAATCTTTAAATTCTTGTATCTAAAACCAATTGCCATTCCTACTGTTTGTTCACATATATTTATCTAAGTAAAAATTTATTTTGAATTTTATTATGTTTATATAAATCGTATTTGGTTTTAAATGTTTTCACAAGTATTTAGCAATTATGTTTACAAATACGATATTTTATCAAAACATATTTATACATACATAAATATTTATTGATAATATTATCTATACCACATTATAAGTTGTAAGTAAATCTTGTTAATTTCTATAGTTCACAAAATATCTAATAACATTTTTCAGTATAAATAATTGTATTATTGGTTTCAAATACATATTTAATAAATTTATAATTCGTTTGTTAAGGATAATGCAAGCAATTTAAATGTTATGGTTATTAGTTATGGCAATCATAGAAAAATAACATAACTACATACAGGTTGGTTGAAAAGTTCCTGCGCTCATCAAGAGATGGCAGTGCTAGCTTCAAACACATGCAAAGTTGCAAGTCATTCTGTCAATTCTTTCTTTGTATACAAGCCATTTGAAGTTGACGTGTCATTGATATTTTTTAATATGGAAAAAATTGAATATTGTGTAGTCATTAGATTCTTAGTTTTGAAGGGTTTAAAAGCAAAGGAAATTTATGAATAATTGTTAGAAGTGTATAAGGAGTCCTCAACTTCAAAACGCACTGTTAAATTTTGGGCTGGTGAATTTAAACGTGGTCGTACCTGCCTTGAAGACGATCCACGCGAAGGACGACCAAAAACTGCAACCACAGCAGAAATCATTGAGCAGGTACATAATATGGTTAGTGAAGATCCAAGTTTGACTAAGCGTGAAATTGCTAATGCCATGGGCATCTCAGACGAACGAGTACTCCATATTTTACATGAAGAATTACGTATGAAAAAACTGTTTGGAAAGTTAGTGCCGCAAACATTAACAATTCAACAAAAACTGGATCGAAAACAAATTTCTCAGCGTAATTTGGAGCATTTTAAGCCGAATAAAACCGACTTCTTGCGTCGTTTTTTATAACTATTGATGACACTTGGATCTACCACCATAATCCGTAATTGAAACAAGAATGTTTACAGTGGACTGAAGCTAGTTGTTTAGCTCCAAAGCAGGTGAAGTCACAACGATCAGCAAAGAAAGTTATGGCATCAGTTTTTTTGGGAATTTTGTTGATAGATTATCTTCAGAAAGGTAAAACAATCATCTCTGAATATTATAGCAGCCTTTTGGATCAGCTGGATGAAAAAATTCGTGAGAAAAGACCTGGTTTAAAAAAGAAAAAATCATTTTTCATCAAGACAATGCACCTGCTCACAAAAGTGTTTTGACGATGGCTAAATTCAAAGAATTAAAGTACGAATTGCTTGAACATCCACCGTATTCACCAGGTTTGGCTTCCAGTAACTATTATCTCTTCAGAAATCTCAAACAATTCCTTTGTGGAAAGCTTTTTTCGTCGAATGAAGAGGCCATAGCAGGCGTAGACGGTTATTTTGCAGAGCTTCCGGAAAACCATTATAAGGATGGGATAAAATTATTGGAAGATCATTGGAACAAGTGTATTGAGCTTCTAGGAGATTATATTGAATAAACAAATATATTATTCTTTCATTTCGAGCGCAGGAACTTTTCAACCAACCTATACAGTAATTTATTTTAAAGAAGTGTACATAATATACTGGGTGTGCCAACATTTATTAACTTTGATATTTGTCAACCGATTAACTTAAATTATCGAGATCGCAAATGAATCGTATCGTCATCGCGCTCAGCATTTTGAACATCGGTGGAACCAATTTGCGGCATGTTTTGAAGGTTTATTTGAATTTATTTTCATATAAGGTGAAATAGACTCAAACTATTTTTTTGGCAGACCGGTCACGTCGCTTTCTATATAGTTGCTCCAATAGTTAACACTGAACCTAATCTTCGGCAGCGAATTTTGATAAACAACGAGGCTGATTTGTGGCAATCATGGCACGAAGACGCAAAAGCCCAAAAATATACCATTTTTTATGCAAAATTTTATCGCTGAATGATATCCATTATTTTTAATAGAAAACTGCACAGGAGAACGATATATAATCTGAATGACAAAGCAGTTGTTTGTCTTTCGTCTGCACACCGTCATCGCCACTAAAACAGAAAGATATTTCAAGAATATATAAAAGAAAATATTGAATCAAATTTCCAAAACACTTTAGAGATTTTGTTTTTAACAAATAGTGTGATGGCAATAACCTAAAATTTGTTGCACAATATAATAAGTACATTAATTGATAAAATTTGTTGAAGTGTAAACAATTTATTACGAAATCATAAATAAAAGGTAGTATTTTTTTTACAACAAAAGTTTATTTTTACAACTTAACACAAAGAAAAAAAGAAACCTGTAAAGATTTTTAAATCTTACCACATTAACTGGAAAAAAAGAAGAAATAAAATCAAAAAAATAACCAAGAACTGAAAAACAAAAATATACTTCATATGTGGTCAAAATGGAACAAAAAAAAAAAAAAAAAAAAAAGAAAGGAAATCTAAATGTTGGTATAATAAAACTTTTTTTTTTTGATAACTATAAACATGCAACAATACCCAATGTTAATACCTTTTATAGCATTTTAGACACGCATGTTTAACTTTTTAATGTCCTGAGTTGTATGTGTCATACTTTGAAATGTACAAATATGATTTTCTTTTTTAGGATAAAAAAGTTTATGCTTTAAATTTCTATTGTTGTTTTTTACTCCAATTGCTTGTGATTATGGTAGGTTGATGATTTCAACAACATCCAGGACTTTCAGGGGGGTTTTTTTGGTGAACAAAATCAAAATCAAAACATTAACATTTTTTTTTTAACTTTTTAACTTTATTTAACTTTTGAGTACTAACAAAAAGATAAAAATGTGGGTATATGTTTTTTTTTTCTAAAAGAATGAACAACTTTTTTTCTGTTTAAATGAGGTGTAAAATTTGTATCCTCCTATTTTTTTTATTACCCAGCAATAAATTCCCTTTTGTCCATGTGAAATTCTTTAGGCCCCCTACTGTACGTATGAGTATTTTTTAATTTGTATATATAAATAAATAATACTCATACGTACAGGGGACCCACATAGAGTTTTTATTTGGGGGTTTTAAAGACTTGCTATTAAAATTACATAAAAATAATTTTATTTTAAATCTGACATTGCTAAATTTATTTTTAGGAAATTGCGAAGAATATTTGAAAAACTCGTAACAGCATTGTTTATTTAAAATCCTTATCAATTTAAGAAGTTTTTTTTTAAATGAAAGATGCAATGAATATTAATTATGTATTTAGACTGGAAAGTTAAAGTAACAATTGGTTAACTTTTTACTACTGGATTAACTTTTTGAATAAAATTTAATGCAATAACTATTTCCTTGAAGAAACTCTATCATGAGCGTTCTTTTCTCTAGAAGACTTTAACTTTATTAAGAAAACACCCTCGTTCGCATCAATTTCTACAAAAGCTGCGATTAGCCGCAACTATTTTCAAAGTATATTTAGGAATCTTAAAACAACGAAATTAAGGAATTATAATTTATTTTAACAGATTTTTGGTTAGTTTCTTAACAATTAAATCAAATGAAAAATCATTAATTTTTTTAATGGCTACACTCACCAAAAAAAGTCTGTAATGGCAACTGAAAATTTTGCTGTTACTACGGGAAATTCTGCTAATTTGAGCCCAGCGGTATTTTTTGCTAATCTTAGCAACACATGTCTGCTGACGTGTAGTACAATGAAATTAGTAGAAAAATTAGTAGCCGCTACTAAATTTTTAGTAGACTTTTTGCAAAGTGGAACTTAAAATCTGTTTGCTAAAATCTGCAAAAAAAAAATTACTAAATAGTATTAATATTAGTACAAAGTTTTAGATTATTTTTTTTAACGAGCATCAAAAATTTTGATTATATTTTTTAAAAAATATTTTATACAAAATGAAAAAAAAAATCAAAGGTTTAAGAATCTTAAAAATTGTTAAAACATAAACGAATTTATTATTTTGTTTTAATTTGGTAATTTTCTTTTTGAAAAATATTTTAGTCAATGTTTTTTTTTACTTTTAAGGTTAAGTTTAATTGTTTTTAGGGCTGATTTTTAGAACTAAAAAACCTTTTTAGTGCTATTTTAAGTGGATGTCCTCTTTTTAGACATGAGTCGGTATCTTCACTTCCGATCCCGTTTTTAATCCTATGTAAGATTTTAGGGCAATTTAAGTTTGTATGTATAAGTTTAAATTATAAGAAATAACATTTCCTTCAATATCGACTTTTTAAAAATTAGTAATTTTTTTTGCTAATTTTAGCAAATCGATTTCAAAAATTTGTAAAATGATTTCTAAAATTAGCAACGAAAGTTTGTAGATATGCTGTAAAAATTCTGTAATTTGTAAAATGTAAATAGCAAAGAGATTTGCTAAATAATAATTTTTTTACTAAAAATTAGTACAAAAACAGTAAAGTGGGATTGAAAACCGTTTACAAATTTTTCTACTAACTTTTTTTCTTGAGTGTACATACATTTTGTATTGTACGAGTATAATAAAAAAATACAAAAACGAAAATAATTTCAAATAAATGAAAAAAAACATTTATTTTTTAAGGATTGGTAGGTAAAATTTTGACATTTATTTTAACTGAATATATCATTTTTTTCTTACGGATATGTCAGTTGATTAATCAACATTTAAAAAAAAAATAAAAAAGGCATTTAATTTAAATGAAAATTAGGTAGACCGGTTTTTAAATGAAATAACATTTCTTTTAAATGACATTTTCAGTTATTGTAACTTTTTTAAGTGTAGTATTTTTTTCGAAAACTACTAACGTATGCATTATTTTCTGGCGAATGCTTAACTCTTATTCCTCTTCAATTTGTCCTTTTTCTGCTTAAATGTGCTGTAAGCATATTTTCTTTATACATTACATTATTCCCTGTTAAAATTTTAACAGCTTAAATTCCATTGTCAATATCTTGTATACCATTAACAGATAATAGTATTTTGATCTATGTTATGTATATTTATTAAATATTACTACAGTTAATACGTAGTCTCATTAAATTTAGTCATACACAATTGAGTACTCAATTTATAGTAATTAATTTGAGATGACACACAGTACATATAAATACATATATAAATTACACAGATTTTGTGGTTAAGATAAGAAGCTTAACAAATAACAAACCCACACTCTGCTAAGACGACATATGACTGACTGCTGCTATGGCAACAGACCACTGCTATGCCACCCCCACTTTAATTAAGATGCCATATTTTTCTTCAAAATATAAATAAAAATATATACATACGAGTAACTGTAAGAAAAGGTATAAATGTATTTCAAAACAATATTTATATATGTATGTGTTAGGTATATTATTTTGTTAGTAACTGATTCTATTGTTTATATAACAGATTTTAGGACAATATTATATGAGTAAATATGTTTATAAAATTTATATACATATACATATTTGTTTATTTATTATTTTCAAACTTGTATCAGTAGTATGAGTATTTTCGTTGGAAATGTCAGAAAAAATTTTGTTAGTTCTTTTAACATTTTGTAACAAATAAAAAGGGACTTCTATGTCAAATGAATATGTTAAAGAATTTTGGATAAATTATAAGAATTCTTAGTATGTATACAGAAGTGTAGTGTAGTGTAAACTTGCTTTGAAATATCTCTATACAAACACATGCTGTATTTTATAACATTTTTTTTTGTATTGTTGTTATGATTATAAGACTATTTTTATGACAATGACCCATAACAAATTAAAGTTTGTATATATTCATAAAGATTTTATCTAAACTATTTGCAACCCCTGACTCGAATAAATATATTAGAATATGCCTGTGAGAGAAGAAAAATCAAGAAATTGTTTTGTTTTTTTCTAATGTCCTTTGATTCATGAAATCTAGAATTTCAAGAGTTTTTTTTTGCAGGATTCTTCTTTTTCTCTTTTCAACTGTGTAAACAAAATTTTTATCAATACCAGTATTTAACCTTTTGTTATATCACAAATAGCTACCAGCAAGATGACAAAACAAAAAGGACTATAAACTATTAATCTATACATTGTTGTTGTTAAATGAAAATAGAGATTCAAGGCAATTTTTAATAATGAAAATTTTTTTTTTTTATGTTGATTTGTGTATTACTCGATATAATTTTATTAACATTTCTAAAAATCTTAAAGAAAATCAAATTTCTTAAACAGAAGAGAAAAAAGAAACCAGAGACGTAATTGCTTTAACTATAAAAAATCTAAAGTTTTTTAAAATTCAAGGACAAAGGCTTTATCTAGATGTGTATGTTCTTTATAAAGATGTTTTTTTTCTGAATAAATCTTTAATTAAATTTGATATTAGCATAAAAATATTCATTGCAACGTTTATATTTCTTTATTTTTTTTTTTTAATAATTGTTCGATTTTTCAATTTTGTAGTTTTTCCTTTCACATTTTATTTATATTCAATTGAGTTTTATGTTACATCTATTGTAATATCCTTTTCGACTTCTTTCTACATTCTTTTTTTTTCGACTTCTTTAGTAAAAGAAAAGAAATAAATATTTTTTTTGTATGTTTAATATTTATTAGCAATAAAATTCTTTAAAAAAAAATTATCTTTAAATTATAGCATAAAACAGCATATGGGAGACCTTGAACGCTTTATATAAAGCTTTTTTTACAACTATATTCTTATGAATAAATTTTCTTTAATATTTGTAAGAAAATCACAAATTTATAAAGATAATTTGGTATAACAATTTATAAGAAATCAATAAGAATTTTAATAACAAAACCAAGTATGTTTTTGTTTTAAATAAAATTTATATGTAAAAAAATTCTATTAATATAAATTACATTATCTTGTATTTAATATATGAAAAATATAACGCACCAAATATTTTTTTTTTTACAAAATCTTGCATGTAGAAAACCCGCATAAAAACTTTCGTCTGAATTTAAAACCATTTTTTGACAATTTTAAATTGCAAATCATGTAAAATGTGGCAGTATCTATTTTTTATGGAAACATATTGCAAATATCACAATTTTCTATAAATATAATGCGGATGTTTTTAATTTTAATAGAAAATCATGCGGATGTCACTTTTTTTTATAAATCATGCAAATTCCAATTCTTAAAATAGAAAATAATAAGAATGTTAGTAATATTTACAAAAACTGATGCGGATTTGATTTCTATCACGAAAAAGGTCAGCGGATTTTTTTCTTTATGTAAAAAATTTGGCGGATGTGATAACATTATGTAAAAACACGACGATATCAGTGTTAAGAAAATTTGAATGTGAGTATTTTTGTATAGAATATAATGCGAATGTTAATTTTATGAGTTGATAATAATGCGAAAAATGGTATTTTTTTATAGAACCTATTGAGGATTTCAGTGCTTTAATATATAAATAATGTGGATGTTTGAGCAATAAAAATAAACATCTTTATAAAATAAATAACTTTTTTAAAAAAATACCTCTATTTGTATGCACAATAACAACGATACCATTGATTTATAAAAAATAATGCGGATATTAGTGTTTTCAATCATATCTAATAAGATCTAATGAGATTTACCCAGATCTTATCTTTTTTTGCAAGGTCATACAACAAAGCTATTTTTAATGTGGAAAATAATAATGGGAGAATTAATGCGGATATGATTGTTTAATGTAAAAAGGCGGATATCTAAACTTTTTGCAGATATAAGTGCTTTTAATAGAAAATATTTTATTGCTCTGAGCAGAAGTTATAGCGGATAATAAAGTTTTTAAAGACAACTCTATCAATTTTGGATCTTTTATATCCAAACTATTGCGGATGTTTGAGAAATCAGCAAAAAAAAAAAAAAAATGAGAATATAATTTTTGTATAAATAAAATAATGCGAATGTGAATGATTTCTATCGAATTTCTTGCCAACAGAATATTTTGGTTGCAGCAACCGAATTATTTAGTTGTCCCAACCAAATGTTTCCCCGATTAAATTGCATTAAACAAATTTTGGTTGCGACAAACAACTATATCGGTGGCCCCAACCAAGAAGTGGCAAGAAGTTGGGTTGTTACAATGAATCTGTTTTCTCTATGTTATACTATCAACAGATCATTATGCGGATGTGAATATTTTCTATAAGAAGATAATGCGTGTGTCAGTTTAAGCTTGAAAGAAAAACTGCTGATATCACTACTGTCTACACAAAATTATGCTGAGGAAAGACTGGGGAATTCTAGGCTGAGACTCCTATCTTCTTCTCTAATCTCTAATTTCTATGGTATGGATTAATGGAGTGCTAGTCACCACAACTTTACTGAGCTCAATTCAATGCGGATGTTAGTATTATCTGAAGAAAAAAATAAGTAAATATCAGAAAATGTAAATTTAAATATATTCAAAATTACACATTTATATATCAAAAATTTCTGCAATATTAAAGCAGATCTCAAGCTCTTTTATAATATCATAGTCCATTTTCTATAGAAAATGATGTGGTTGTCACAGAACAGACATTCTTGTTTTTTATAGAAAATGATGGTGTTTTCTATAGAAGGTTTATATTATGTACGTCTATTAGTTTTTGCCATTAATAATAATGCGGATGTCCAAATGTTTCATAGAAAATAATATAAAGTTTTTAATATAAAATTAAAGTGACAATAGGATATAAAGTGACAATAGGATATACTTTATGTACACTCTAAAAAAAAGCTTGTAAATTTACTACAATAAAATTGGTAAAGCTTTATGTATTATTACGAAAATTCGGTAAATATAAACACCAAAGGCGTAAAACTTTTTTACACACACTTTCATCTACAATAATACACACACGAAGTATTTTTAGACACTATGTGTTTACAATTAAACATTCCAACAAAAATGAAGCTGCCAAAGAAGCAATAAAAGCATCACTACTATAGCAAAGGAATCACTTCTTTTCTAATGGTTTCATCGATGAATTTAACATTAGCGTGTCATAGGATGGAAGTATTCAAATGTAGCTACTAACATTACTCATACTTTACTCTAAGGAAGCAGTGATAATACAATGATTTGATATTCTGATGCATGAGTGGAAAATGTTCATATACTTTGTAATATTTAAGCTTTGATGAAAATAAGTTTAAAGAAGCGAAATTAATGCATTGCTATACAAATACTCTTTATTAGGTAAAAAAAATAATTCTGCATTAGTGAAAAAGCATTTTTTAAACATTTTTCAAAAATTTTAATGAATTTTTAGACAAATTTTAAAATATTTTTGGATAATTTAAGAACTGGTTGTACAATTTTGAAACATTTTTAGACAATTTTAAAATAGTTTTAAACAATTTTAAATAATTTTTGAACAATTTGAAAACATTTTTGGGCAATTTGAAATAATTTTTACACAATTTTAAAATTATTTTGGTAAAATCTGAATTAAAACTGGAAATGATGTAGTGTTAAATTAAATACATAATGCAAAAATGCACAAATTGCGTCGTCATAAATATTTAAGGCTGAAAAAATGCAAATGACAGGCCAGCTAGTTTCAATTAAAGGTAAAAAAAATCTATTTTTTTTTTGATTTTTCAAAACTTTTATAAAAATTGCAAAACTGCATAAATTCTAACCCTCATAAAATTTTAAACTAAATTATAAAAAATGATTTAATAAAAAAATTAAAAAAGTTCAATATTTTCTCAATTTGAATAAATGCTTAAGATTCAAAAAAAAATATGCTATATACTATAACTTATGCTTTAAAAGTAATGAAGAGTGATATTTTAAGGTATGCAACGGGTTTATATCCAGATCACTGCATTTGAAATATGAACACATGAATGCCTTTGGAAGTGCCTTAGAATAACACCAAAAAATCATAAAAGAATGTCAACTGAAGTTTAGGAAGCAATGAAAGAAGTTATAGCCACAGAATGACTACCATTTTTTTTGCTGGGATTTTTTTTTTTATTTTTATTTTTTTTTATTCATTAATTTTTATTACAATAGATAGTGCCTCGCGTCGTTTGGACATTATTGAGGCGAGTTGGCAAAATTTACAAAATTATTGTTTTAAAATTAACAAAAATAATACAAATTGTATAAAAATAAAAAAATGTAAAAAATATTATATACAAAATTTATAAAATTTATTAAAAAGAGATAATTTTTACAATAGAAGCATTTCAAAATTTTCTAATAAATATTCTTTGATATTCCTTTTAAAAATTGAAATTCTTTCAATATTTTTTTTAATATATCTGGAAGATGATTATATTCCAAACTACATACGTGCTCTACTCTTTATTTCGTTGTTTCCAATCGTCATCTTGCTACTCTTAGATACATAGCATTTCTTGTATTGAACGCAGTTTGATTTCTTGAGAACGAAATAGTATGGTAACCAACACCGTTGGGGGATTTAAAAACATATAGTAGAAGTTCCATTTTGTATAACCTATATACAGGAAAAACTGTTTTGGATACATCTCTATATAAATTTAAAGTTGAAAAAGTTATCGGTAGATTAAAAACTGTTTTTAGCGCCTTATTTTGAGCTCTTTGAAGTGATTTAAACTCATTATTTTTCTTGCAAGCATATATAATAGGCAAATAATTTAAGTAGCTGTGAATCAACGCTTGATAAATTATAATTTCTGTTTCCGTAGTAAATTTATTTTTAAATTTATAAAGCAAACCAGTAGCAGATACAATTTAAGATTTCAATTGTTGGATGTGCATTTCCCAAGAAAGATTACTTTGTAATATTACACCGAGATATTTTGTTGAAAGTGTTTCACAAATTTCTTTTCCATCGACAAAAATGCTAAAATTTTGATTATGTACCATGTATGGCCGAAATCTAATTAGTTTAGTTTTTTCAGCATTTAATATAAATTTATTTATTCTCGCATACTCAGTAATCATTGCTGCATCATACTCCATATGTGCTTTTAATGCAATTTCATGTTTATAGGGATAAAAAACACTAAGGTCATCAGCAAACATGATTAATTTACCAAAAAGTCGTAGATTTTGTATGTCATTCAGATACAAGGTAAAAAGTAATGGACCCAACACACTTCCTTGGGGAACTCCATATTCAACATTACCCATATAACTCTTGTAACAATTCACTTCAACATATTGTTTTCGGTTTGTTAAATAACTTTTTAATAAGTATAACGCTCTTCTTTCAACACCATAATACCGCAGTTTCTCAATCATAATATCATGATCTACTCTTGTAGAACGCCTTTGAAAAATCATAAAAGATACCTGCCACGCCACTAAAACCATTATCTAACCCTTGACATATGTTATTTATTACATTAACTACAGCTTCTTCTGTTCCACATCCTTTTTTGAATCCGTATTGTGTTCATTTAAATAACATGATAGTTGTTTGTAAAGAATTTTTTCAAAAATTTTATCAATTAAAGGCAGCAGTGCTATTGGTCTAAACTTTTCTACCAGTGTAGCATTATTTTCTTTAGGTATCGGAACAATTTTAGCTATTTTCAAACTATCAGGGTACACTGAAGTATCAATCATACTATTGAAAATTCTTGAAAAATAAGGAGAAATTATATCCTTGCATTAAAACACCATTTTTGGTGAAATATTGTCGTATCCACAACTCTTGGTAAGATCCAATTTCGAAATAATTTCCGAGATTTCTAGTTCAGATGTATGGGTAAAATTAAAACTATATCGGCATTGATTTAGTGTTCGCAGGCTATTGCAATAGTCCCCAGGTAAGTACCCAATTTGTTGCTTCAAGATTCTTGGAATTTGAAGAAAATATTGGTTAAAAAACGTCACTTTTTCTATCTTTTGCAATCAGATACCCATTATCATCCTTAATATTTATTTCACTTTTTCTTTTTCGACCAAGGTTTTTGTATTATGCCTAAAATTGTTATTACTTTGTTGAATAAAAATTTTACGCACAAAGATTGTAAATATACTAACTTATAATGGTAAAAAAATTATGACATATTGTAATTGAAAAAAAAAATATAAAAAATTTTCAAAATTTTAAAAAGAAAACTTTATAAGTTTTTTAAATTTATCAATTATTTGGAATTACTAAACAAAAATTTATTGGTTTTATTCTTATTGTTTTTAAACAATAAATTTATGGTTTTTTTTTTTACAAAACAAACATTTTGGGCTGTTTGTTTTTCAACATCGTAGTAGGAAATATGCGCATTTTTTAGGATTTTTCCGCATTATATGTATACATTTACAGAAAAATCGTGTTTCTTTACACACAAATTTGGTAAATTTAATCTTCAAATTTTAAAATTTGATTTAAATTTTAGGCACTTTTAATGTAGTTAAACCTATGTTGTGTTCATGAATTTACGAATAATGTATGTACTTTTTTTCATTTACGCACACAGAGTAAATTTACCCAACTTATAGTAGAAGTAGTACAGTTTCCTACTAGAAGTTGGGCAAATTTCAACAGAAATTAATTAGAGTGTACAAAATAATGCGAATGGGTTTTTTAACTTAACAATGCGTTCGCTTAAAAGTTCGCGAATGTTTGTCTTTATTTTGCCAAGTAAACAATAAGCATATTATCCAACAAAATATTTAATTAATTAAAAAATAAGTACTGCGGATATCTTAGTAATTTTAATAAATTTCCTCTAGATTTTATAAAAAAATATAAAATCTCCACCTTTTGGGGTTTGTTTTTGGTTAAAACTACATTTTAAAGGTTGTTTTTTCATACATATCTTTTTTCATTAAATCCCATTATCTTACTCGCACAATCATATCAAAATTCTGCTGGTGTATTGTGTATACAAATCAAATTAATCTGTGTGTTATGCTTACTACAACATACATACTCGTATACACCATAAATCAACAATTTAATTCAATTGCAAATAGCCAATATGTATTACCAATTTTTCATGATTTTTTTTATATATAACATGTATGTTTTGTAATTTAAAAAAAAAAATACTTTAGTTGCAGCCACGATAACAAATGATCAGAAAAACAATCAGAGCATATAAATACAAGCCATGATAAAGTGTAAATGAGCAAGGGAGTGAGGGGGAGTAACAAGTAAAAAAAAAGAGTGCAGTAAAAGCGAAAGATAGTTTTGTAGGTATAATAAAACAAATCACCATAAATTAAAAAAAAAAAATAAAAATAAAAATACTGGTATTTATGCGGCTTGCTCTTTGGTATGTTTGAGTTGGTTTAAAAATATCTGTGTAAATTGTGGTTTTGATGGGTAAAAATATTTAAGCATGGAACACGGTAGTGCTTGAATTGAAATGTCACCATAGAGATTTTAAATTTTGTGAAAGTGCGTACGTAATTGAAAGTGTATATAAAATATATTTTAAACGAATTGAGTGTTTTGTATCAGCAATTATATTGAATTAATGCAATAAATTAATTATATTAATTCAATTTAATATGTTAAATTGTTTAACATATACAAATTTACATAAAGATAAAGAAAGATAAGTACACAAAAAAAAAGCAGCTCTTAATTTGTATGTGCATGTTAATACATTTTTTTAATGTTTTGTGTTTTTTTGTGGAAAAGAATGCGGATGTTAAGTTTTGTTTTTTTTACACAAAAATGCGTGTGTGTAGTTTAAAAAAAGAAAGGATTCCAAGAATGTTACTTTTATACAAAAAAATAATGCAGATATCATGGATTTTTGAAAAATACTTTGGGAATGTTAATATTTTTAAAAGTTAAAATGCGAATATTTTCTATAGCTGAAAATAAATGCAGATTTCAGTAGTTTTTATAGAAAACCTCTTTTGAGAAATTGTGCGGCTGTTTTCTTTACAAAACAAAACGTGGATACTATAATATTTTTATGGAGAATAATGAAGATATGGTATTTTATTTATGTGGAAATCAAAATATGTATGAACATTCATGATAAAATATGGATTTGTATGCATGGTTATATACGAGCATGCATAATTTAATATATGACCATATATCTGTGGATGTAAAATGTGAGGGTATATGGTTGTATATTTTTTAATATGATCATATATGGCCATATGCAGCCATATACTCTCACATTTCTGATCCAAAGATATATGGAAATATATGATATCATGTATGGTCATATACAGAACTATGCATGAACGTATATAATAATATATAACCATGTCTGATCATATACCGGTCCATGTATAATCATGTATGTTTACCATGGTTGGCATTCAATAACTTTTCATAATAACGGTAGTTGACTACCACAGCTACTATAAGACCGATATGAAAATTTTAAAATGGCCATTCCATTAAAGGCAAGTGACTTTTTGTATAACCGGGTTTATTGCGCTATTTTACCGATTTAATTTTGAAATATCTTAAGCTACCGTTATAATATAACAAAATTTAGTTTTAAAATTTTCGTAGCGGTATTGATCATAGCGTTAGAGACAATTACCGTTATAATGAAAAGGTATTGCTTGCCAACCATGATGTTTACGTATATTTCGATTTTTACATGGGTAATCAGAATTACACCAATTAAAAAATTATTTTCACCCAATTTCCCTTCGTGTATTAAGTGTTCAGATTGCACTCGTTTCAATTCTCTTCGTTCGCCATTTCGTTGCGCTTATCTAGTGTTTTAATTCTTTTCGTTCCCAAGTCTACTGTTTCAATACCTTTCGTTCTCCGTTTTATTCCATTTCGTTCTCCCTTTTCTAGTGTTTTCATTTCACTCATTTACCGTTTTATACCATTTCGTGTTTCAATTCCACTTGTTCCACATGCTATTCCATTTCGTTCGCCTGTCCAGTTTTGCTACACTCAGAAAAAAACGTTAGTAAACAAATTTGTAAACGGTTTTCAATCCCACTTTACAGATTTTAAGTAAAAAAATTGATATTTAGCAAATCTTTTCGTTATTTACATTTTACAAATTACAGAATTTTTACAGAATATTTACAAATTTTTGTTGCTAATTTCAGAAATAATTTTACAAATTTTTGAAAACCGATTTGCTAAAATTAGCAAAATAAAACTACTAATTTTATAAAATTGGATATTGAAGGAAATGTTATTTCTAATTAAACTTACACCTACAAACTTAAATTGCCTTAAAATGGTACATATATTAAAAAAAGGATCGGAATTGAAGATACCGAAAATTCGACCTTAAAAGTAAAAAAATTTACTAATATATTTTTTAAAACAGAAATTACCAAATTATTACAAAATGATAAATTCGTTTTTGTTTTTACAATTTTTAAGCATTTGATTTTTTTTTAATTTTGTCTTAAATGTTTTTTGGAAAAAATAAAAAAAAAGTTTTGATGCTCGATAAAAAAAATAAATTTGAAATTTTGAACTAATATTAATAATAGTTACTCAATTTTTTTGCTTATTTTAGCAGATTTTAAATTCAACTTTACAAAAAGATTACTAAAATTTTGTAGCGGCTACTAACTTTTTTTTACTAATTTCATTGTACTACACGTCAGCAGACATGCGTTGCTAAGATTAGCAAAAAATACCGCTGGGCTCAAACTAGCAAAATTTCCCGTAATAACAGCAAAATTTTTAGTTGCAATTACAGACAATTTTTGGTGAGTGTAGTTCACTCGTTCTTTGTTTCATTCTCACGATAAACCGTTATCATGCCTCTAGCTAAATCAGTTTTGACACTTCGTTAAGGGCTTATTTTTACCATGCCATGATTTCTATCCAAGCAGGCCATTAGGGGAGGCTTTTCCCCATAGAAATTTTCAAAAACCCAGTCTTAGTTGATGTCCACGCCGGAGGAAAAACATATGTGCCAAATTTCAACTTCCTAGCTGCAGTATTTTAGGCAGGGCTATGTTGAGTTAGTAACACGGTGAGACATTTATGTTATTCCTTTATAGAGATTTACTATAGTTAGCCTCTTTGCTGTACAGTGTAGTTGTAACAGTAATAGTGGCAGTAACAGTAATTGGTTTTTATTACATGCAACAATTTATTGTGGGGTACTTGCAAGATAACAGCAGCCTGTGTTTGTTTTACTCCAATCACATACTCACATTGTGTGACATCTACGAATGGAAAAAAGCTGGATACACCAACGTACAAATGTTTAAATTCATACAGGCACCTACAAAAAGCGGCATACTCTCTTGTACTCGTACCTATACAAAGTGCTTATCAAAATTGTTTTTTGGCCATTAAATATTCTATACATTTATGGATGTTGGCAGTGTATACATTGTATCGTGTGTGGGATATAGTTTACATGTGTATGTGTATAAATGTATTGTGTTACAATATTATTGCAAATTTTTGTTGCCATTGTTACACAATATGCAATTTTTATGATTATACCTGCAACTGTTGTTTGTATATTTTTTTTTTTTTGAGTTTTTTGCTTGTCTGTAGTGAATAAAACCTTTTCTATGTTAAAACATTTATACATTTGTCAGTTTTATATGTTTTTGTTTTACAATCATTGCTGGCATTCCTTTAAAAGCTTTCATGCATGTCTATGCATGTTTACATGAGACTTTTTATACAAACTGCCCCGCTACAGGAAAAAGTGTATCGTATAAATATACAATTTTTCGAATTTATTAGCAATTCAAAAATAGACAATTTTCTCTATTTCAAAAAGTGGGCGGAGTAGGCATGGTTAAATATTCATTAATTTTGATTTTTTAATATAGGAAAATTAATGACTGACAACGGCTTATATTTCAAATAAGTTAGACATTGATATGAAATATTTTTTCTTAAAGCTGTATGATTGGAATGAAAAGCATCATATATAGTCACATTTATATTGTGTTATGTGTGACATTTAGTAGTTAAAGTTAAACTATTATCAGTTAACTTTTTCAATTGGTCATTTAAAATAATTTATGTGCACAAACATAAAGATCTTAAACATGTTTTATATTGTTTTTATGGGATTAAAAGAAACTTTTAGCAAAGAAAAATGGGTGTTTCAAGGAAATTTAATGGCATTTTTAATTGAAAAATTAGATAAACTTTATGCTTGCCAAAATACAATAATGATGGTGAGATTTTAGAAATTGTTATTAAAAATGTCTTTGAATGTCTATAAGTTTTTTTGAAGTATTAAGAAAATAATTATTATTGTCAATAAATTATTTGTATTATAAATAATTAAATTTCATGGGATTTATTTACAAAATTACGGATTTCTTTAATTAATAATTTGTGTATGCTCTTTTTCAGTTTTCGTATGTTTTTATATGTGGACTATGGGACGTATGATTAATATTAATTTAAAAATAAATTAAAACAGTTTGTTACTGTTAAACTATAAACAATATTTTAAAAATTTTAAAATATTTTATTTATAAGAAATATTGTATAAATACCTCGTATTTGATTTACTGAATTTTTTGTAATTAGCTGCTCAATTTTCTAAATCACTTATTTATTCATATGCAATGTGCTTAAAAATTAATTTTTTCCACTGCACTAAACAAAGTAATATCTACTGAATTTATTTATTGTTTTTTTTTATTATATTTTTCATAATTGCAACCTAAGTTTACCTTTAAATAATACTAAAAAAAAAAAATAATGTACATTTAAACGACCTTTGTTGAATGTTGAAAAATCACAAACAGAACATTGGCCTAAAGCCATAATCAAAGTTTTACATTTCATACCATTTAAATCAAAATCAATATTAAATATTTAATATTTGCTAAATATAAAAAAAAAAATATTTGAGACCAATACAATTTATGAAACTGTTCGCCAAACCCAACCAATTGCAGGTTTAATAAAAAAATTATAAAATATGCTTACAACCATTTTATGCCCTCCACCATATATGGTGAATGTATATTATATTAGTTTGTCATTCCGTTGGTAACATGTCGAAATATAGGTCTAAGACTCCATTTAAAGTCGATTTAGCGATGTCTGTCTGTCTGTCTGTCTGTCTGTCTGTCAGTCTGTTTGTCCGTCTGTCTGTTGTGTGGCGATCACGACGCTAAGACAGAAGCGGGGGTGCCTATTTTTACCAGATTATCAGAAATTCTTCCGAGCAGTTTGGTATTGATAATGAGCAAAATCGGTCCAGCGGTTAAGTTATGAGTGAAAATGTTAAGATACCTTTAAATTTTCCATACAAATTGGTGTGTTTTAGTACAATTTTATACTAGTTGACAGAGTACATAATATATTTTGTCACATTTTTCACTAGTCGCTTGGAAGTGAATAATATTTTGTATTCACCTCATAAAATTTTTTTCACCACTCAAATTTTTTTTCACCACAAAAAATTTTTTCACCTCAAAATATTTTTTTCAAAATATTTTGTTCACCTCAAAATTTTTTTCCACCAAAAAATTTGTTTTTGCAAAAGTTTTTCACCTCAAAAAATTCTTTTCATCTCCATAATTTTAATTCAAAAGTTTTATTTTTACATTATTTATATCAAAAACAGTAGAGAACATTTTTTAAGGATATTGGTGGAGGGTATTCAAAGATTCGTCACAGCCGAATTTAAGCCTTTTTTTTTTACTTGTTTGAAGTAATTCTAGGATATATTACAGGAAATTTAATATAATTTCAAATAATAAATAAAAAAACTTATACAAAATGAGAGTTACGTTTGTGTAGTGTATAATATAGATAAAATAAGAAATCTTAATTTTTTTTATAGAGTTGAAAAATATGTTTACTTAAGGTTAATTTTTGAACAAATACCTTTTATATGATTAATGCTTAAAGTTCTTGTATAAAAAATTTTTCTTATTAAAGATTTTAAATAGCAAGCAAAATTGCTTTCCTTAAAAAATAAATCAATATCATGAAAATATTTTTACATTGTGTTTCCCTTCTTGTTCATTTGCTCCCCCTTTATGATTCATCAATTTATTTAATATATTTTTTGGAAATTTTTATGATCCCCATTTAATTTTCTTTTATATTTTTTAATAAATTGAAAAAGGAAAAAAAAAATCTTATTAAAATTTTAATGCTTTAACAAGAGTATAAGCAGGGAAACATGTTTGTTTTTCTATGTGTGAAGAATATTAACAACAGTTATTTTAATACTTTAAAGTTTCAGAAATATTTTATATTGTTCACGCAAGCTAACAAGGAGATTATTTGGTAAAATTATTTAATAATTTTAACAAGATTGTCGCGATTAGAAACTTTGTAGGAGTCTTTATATATAAAAGAATAATATGAATGATTTACAAATTTATTTAATAACGCTAAGTTTGGGGGAGGGATAAAAAGAACATAAGTCTTCCCTTGACGTCCTGCAAAATCCGCCTTGGCTAGAAGGTTTTTGCTTCAAAAATTTTCCGGACGTTGACTGGCCACCGCATCCCCAGATCTGACATTTCCGGACTTCTTCAAAGCTTTAATTATTAAAATTTTTCTTACAAAAATAAAATATTATATTTTTTCAAAGAAATATTTTTAAATTTATTGTGTTTTTTTTTTCTTTTAGTTTTCTTAAAACTTTCTTTTATTTTACTATAACTGCAGTGATAGGTAGTTTGCAAAAACGTCAGGTGAAAGCACTTTAAATCTGGATAAGTACTTTTAAACCAATCCTATTTTTACCTAGCACAGGACTGGCATTTTCAGACCCATCACGTAATAGACTTTTAAGCCGGACCCGTGATTGATAATTTAGGAACCGGTTCTATTTTCACTTACCAAAGAACTGGTAGTCTAAGACCCACCACGTGATAGAGCCTTTTAATCCGGTCACGTGGTAGGTACTTTGGGTCCCCTCCCCCTCTTTTCACCTATCACGTGTTAGGTAATTAAAAAGCCGGTATATTTTGCCTCTATTACGAAACAGGCCCCAATTCCCAACTAATAATTTTTTCCCCAAATTTCAAGTTCGTACCACCAAAGGTTTGGGCTGGATGATATGTGTTTAATAATATTTTTTTCATGAAATTTTTTGTAACAAAACGACTATAATATCCTCTATTTTACCTAATAAGGAAGTCATGTTACTTAAAATAAATACAATATCCCCTTCTCCATCATAAATTTACGAAAAAAAAGAATCACGTATTTAAAAACATACCCAACAATTTGTCAGTCATATTTTGAGCATATCCAGTTTCTGCCGTTTAATTTAAGCTCATATAATTTTCACATTTTATTAAATTTTATACATTCTTGATATTGGTATTGGTGGTGGTACTGATGGTGTTTTCTTACACATATCACATTTTTTTTACACCCACATTAAATGTTAACTTCTCTTAACTTGTTTCCACTTAAAAAATTTCTTTGTAAATGTAAAAAAAAAAACATAAAGTGACTTTTCTTTTGTTCAGTTAAGTGTAGAATTTTTTTCACGTTGTTTTTTATAGTCATTGTTTAAAATTACAAACAATTGACTTTAAGAATGTGTTCTTAAGGTTTATTGTTTGTTAGCTGAGATTTATTTTCTGTTACTGCAAGATTTATACTTTTTTTTTTTTGCTAAGTTGTTGTTATATGAGACGAGGTTTTGTTTTATTTTTAA